>NW_021026163.1:66649-140357 GCF_004153795.1 Camellia sinensis
AAACGACCTTCGGTCCAATTGTAGACTTTTTCTCATTTTAATTGTTCCCATTGACCATGTCCATTAAAAAATATTTTTATTTAAATGTTGGTTTAGTTAAAGTGACCATTATGCCCTTTCAGTCACACTCACTATTGATTAAATTAATGCGAATGGTCAAAAGACAAAAGAAAAAAAAAAACTCCTAATTTAAAAGTCAAATTATAATTTTATAATCTAAAGCATAATATCTCGTCATTGAGGATAATTTTATTTACACATCACTCTATTTCTCAGTATCACCATCTATGTGTTTTTTTTATTACAATTTTATCCCTCAAGTAAATTACCTTTTTAGACATACACTACATTCAGTCACCACCACCAACTCTCCATCTCCAATTATGGCTTCAGTTCCGGCACCAGTGCCTGCCACTCTTTAGTCTCTATTACACCTTCTCTTTCCTTCCATCTTCTTCTTCTTCTTCTTCTTTTTCTTCTCTCAGCTTTGATTGACTCTCTCTCTCTCTCTCTCTCTCTCTCTCATCGCTATAATTCACACTGCCCCTCCCCCCATCACTGACCCATCCTCCAAATCCTCTCTACAACGAGACCTAACTTGTTAAGACCCGAACCCACCCTTATGTGTTAGGATCATAACCGACCAGTAATAATGAGAGTACCAACGGCCTCAGACAGTAATCAATTAAAAATTAATAATATGGAGCCAGATGTGGAAGCAGAACAATAAATTTTGTCCAATGAGCTGTGCATATATGGCAAAATAAAAACTTTCCACTTATATAATAATTCACACCCAACAGAACATAAAAGATTATACATGTCCAGGACCATTCAGAAACTGGCAAACTAAGAACCAAGGTTTATATACAGGCCTAGTCTTGCATGACCATCGAAAGTAAGCAAAAGAAAATCAAACAAAAGCCTCGTGCATGAGGCAACCTTGGCTGATTTCGAAATCTCGAGAATCTTTCACAATCTTACTAAGGTTGGGGCTAGACATCCTACTGCTCACCTACATACATATAAATACGGTGTAAGCTAATGCCCAGTGAATAATACCAGAGTAAAGAGGTTAATGACTGAGATTTGTACATAAATAAATCATACTTATAATTTAAACATTTGAACTACTATTCTCATTCGTAGTATATCAAAATCCATAACTATACTTGTAGATCAATATCAAAGCAAAATGACCTTGGGTCCAGTACATCATATCCATATACAAACCGGCCTCAGATCCAACTTATATACAAAACAAGCTCAGGTCCATTATATGCAAAATGACCTCAGGTCCATTTATACAAAACGACCTTCGGTCCAATACTCATTCATAGACCGACCTCAGGTCTAATGGATCCATTTACGAATGATCACCGGTTGTAGACACCCCATTTTTGACCGCCCTTAAGACTTGGGCACCACTGATGTTTTACTTGGTGGAGAAAGGTGTGCAGGGCAAATGTTCAGTTTCTTCGGCAAGGAGAGAGGAAAATCCTTCAAAACACTTTGTTTAGGGGTTTGGAGTTGAAGAAGAGAGGAAAGGAGAGGAGAAAACTAGTTTGGGAGAAGTTCGGCATGAATCCGGGTAGAAGCGAGTCGAGCAGCCCTCGCTGAATCGGGCTTATCTGTCTGTACACTTGGATTTTAGCTATGGGGCCACCGCTGTCGGAAAGACTACTTCTGGGGCTTCATTTTGCACTCAAGAATCTCTTAAAGCCAAGCCCGGGTGGGGGAGATATGAGCAGCTGAAGTTGGGCATCATCCCGGTTGGATCGAATCTGCGCGGCTTCACCAAAATGGGCATAACTTTTTCCACAGGAGGAATTTTAATGCAAGGTTTGCGCCATTGGAAAGATAACTTCCGGGGCTTCAATCTGGACATCCACTGGCACTTTTTGTCCTCGTTAGCCACCCATCGGCACTCTATTTATCCGACCGGCCAGTATAATTTGCAGGTCGGCAATATATTGTGCCGACCGGCCATTTATTTTGCCGATGACCTCCTTTCATGGCCGGTATGACCCTTTTTCACCCCTCAAGCATGGTGCATGCCAGGTGTGCCAGCTATTCTCCATTCAAACCCTCTGTCCGAGATTTTGCCTTTTGGGGGGGGAAATTTGAACTTGTTTTGTTCCCCCCCCCCTTTTCTTGCCTCTCTCCCTCTATATGACCAGCCCTCCACCACCATTTTGAAGGGTTAAAGAAACCATCTGAGGCACCATTATAGATACAACCCTATATCTATACATTCAACCCCTCTCTTTCAAGCTTAAGCATCCAAGTTCCTTGCACCATTCCACCACCTAGCACTACACTACCACTTCCATTTCCAGCAGCTTGGGGAGCTTTCCAGCAGCTAGGAGGCATCACTTCTCAAGCCAAGAAGCAACCAAGGGTTGGTCTTCAAGGGTAAATGTCAATTCCTTCTTTTTGAGCTTAATTTTGCAACATTTTTCTAGCTATTTTGCTTGCTGTTTTGAGCTCCAACCAAAATTTAAAGTACCCTTTATTTGAGCTCTATTTCATGATTCATTCAGGGAATTTTGTCATTTAAGGTCCCCATCTTGATTCCTTCATCACCACCACTACTCCATTTCCAGCAGCTTGGAGAGCTTTCCAGCAGCTAGGAGGCATCACTTCTCAAGCCAAGAAGCAACCAAGGGTTGGTCTTCAAGGGTAAATGTCAATTCCCTCTTTTTGAGCTTAATTTTGCAACATTTTTCTAGCTATTTTTCTTGCTGTTTTGAGCTCCAACAAAAACTAAAAGTACCCTTTATTTGAGCTCTATTTCATGATTCATTCAGGGAATTTTGTCATTTAAGGTCCCTATCTTGCATGTTATTTTTGGCCTATGTGTAATCTGTTTTGGGGCATGTCATAAACTGTAAGTGAGCTTTTTTTGAGCCCTTCTTCAACATTGAAGAAGGGCTCATCACTCTTTAGATAACCCATGTGCCACTTGCTTTGAAATCCATGTTTTTGCCTCATTTTGCATTTTTTTTAGCCTATTTTTCTTCTGTTTTTGGACCTTGGTCCGAACTGAAAGTGGCCATATTTTGACCCCCTTGTCTTGTTTCATTAAGGGTCTTTGGCTGTTTGATGAATGTTTTGTATACTTTGTGTTTTGACCTCTTTTGGGCCCTACCTTGCATGGCATTTTGAGCATACTTGTATATTGTTTTGGGGGTTGCCATAAACTGTAAGTAGTCATATTTTTGGTCCCTCTTCAGAGTTGTAGAAGAGTATTTTTCTGTTTGGGCTTTGCATCTACCACTTGCTTCATTGCCTCCCTTGCGGAGCCATTTTTGTATGATAATTTAGTCCCACTTGTGCTTACTGTTTGGCCATGCTTTGAACTGTAAAAATGCATATTTTGGGGCTGCCTTGCTTCTGTCTTTTCATTCCATGTACCAATAATGCATGCTTTGTATAGCTATAGGTCATTGCGTATGCCTAGTTTTGCATTTCGGGATTCGTCTCATGCATCGGGTGCTATATTGCCATGTTTCGGGGCTGTTTAGCATCATGTTTTAGTGCTGAAATTTTCATGTTTGCATACCATGTTCCATGTCTTGCCATGCTTTGGTAGAGTGGCATTCGTGCCTTAGGTTCGGTCCTCGGTTTGCGTGCATATGTGCACGCATTTCGAGTGTCTCATTTTCATCTCATGGCCACCGATGTGAGTGCGGCTGAGGTCCATTCACATTGTTATAAGTCCATCTTGCATTGTGGATGCCATGTTTCAATGTGTTGTGCATGTTATGTTGTTAGCATTGTGTGTGCCATGTAGTTGTATTACATGTTTGTATGTTTGCTTGCATGCTTAGGTCGCATGTGCATTGCCTCGCCTCTTGACCAACCATGATTGAGGTTGGGTCCCTTGTATGTTTTGTGTGCATTGCATTTGACATTGAAATGCATACTTGACTCTTTGGCCATCATGCATCGAAATGCGTGATTGGTGGCCCGAGGGTCGAGGGCCATGTTCCCTTGAGTCCATTACATGATAGGGAGTATGTCCATGCATACATGTGCCTGAAATCCTATGCCATATGCTGTCTATATGAAGAAGTTATGCCCGTTTGAAGTTGGACCTGCAGAGCAGATTTGGCCAGTGGGTTAATACAGTGCGACCGGCATCCATAAATGGCGGATAATTCATCACGCGGCGTGTACCCTTTTCCAATGCCTTGCCTCCCTCCACCGTGGTATTCCCCAACATCCAGAGAGCATGCCTTAGACTTTGGCAGTCCTCAGAGGAAGCAGGGTAGTGAAAAACAGAAGGCAACAGTGCTATAGCAGCGAGTTTCCGGCAATATGGGTCAAGCATGCATCATTCGCGCATCCCAAGCAGGGGCCGTGGCCACCTCCCTTTGCATTTAATTTGTTAGTTAAATAGGAATTCTTAATAATTAATTAAGTAGTTAGTAATTTATTCGGACTGTAATATTTATTCGTCCCTCCGAGTTGGGCTATTTGAATAAGTGTGGGTGCGTGTGTGCAGGTCTTCCAATCCCCACTTCTGTCTCCCTTTTACTTACCTTCTTTGATGGTTAGTATTAGACATGTTTAATAGCATACCTTATGCTATGATGCGTGCATCCATACATTTGTTCTACATGCACCGGGCTCGGCGCATCATACTAACTGCATTGTATTTCAATTTCAAAGTTGAATACTTGTTAGCTGTTGCATCTCATATGCCATGTTTAGAATAGCCGAGCCTGCTAAGTTGCATTTTGCATGTGTTGCATTAGGCATTCCATGTATAATTAGGATCATGCATGGATTTCTAATTTGCTTCTTGTTTTGGCTTGAGTACTCGGTGAGTTTTTATGCTTTAGCATCCTTGCATGTGTGTGAGTTGACTGCCATAAAAGCATGCTTACCATGAGGTATATGCTTATGTGATATAACTGCTTGATGCCTGTGGGTGGAGTTGAATTACCTAAATGGATAATGCACTAAAACTGTGAGTTTTAAGCCCACTAGATAGTGGGCAAAACCATCTTTTCTAAAAGCCCACTCGAGGTGCAAAACCTGCATTTTTAGCCTACTTGCGAGTAGCAAATTCCAAAACATTTTTCCAAAACAATCGGATATGCAATGCTTATTCCCAAATTAGGCAATCTAGTCTATACTTTGTGCTGTGCGCATAACATAGTAATTCTAGGCTAATAACCGGAATAAGAACACATAACGTTTTCAAAAACGGATATCATGGTTAGTAGAGGCCGATCTTCGGATCGGGCGAGAGGGGGTGCTCATAGCTGACCTTCCCCAATCGTACCCAAGCTCCCGAGCCGAGGCAACTTTGGTGATGACGGACACGTGGCCTTTGGCACCGAGTCAGGGTTTCCTAAATTCTCCCAAAAAATAAACATTTAGGTGGCGACTCTGTATCTGGCAAAGCAGTCCATGTTTGGCACTTCTTTTCAAAATCTATTTCTCAAAACGATTTGCCGGATTTGGACTCTTTGGTTCAGATTAAGAACCATGACACAAATCGAGTCCGAACTGTAGCGGGGTCCCTCACGGACGTGTTACACCGGTCTGTCATATTATAATATCAAATGACCTCGGGTCCAACATTCTTATATTCATATTTATGCGCATATTCATATTCATGATCATGATCACATCTGTATTTATATTCAAAATGACCTTTGGTCCAATCAATTCCTTACTCGAAACGACCTTTGGCCCATTTAACAATCATACAAAACGACCTTCGATCCAATTCATATATAAGATGACCTTTAGTCTATCTTGTTAAACATTTCAAACGTCTTTAGGCCCAATCCGTATCCTTTTCAAATATACCAAACGGCCTTAGGCCCAATTTGTATCCTTGTCAAATATACCAAACGGCCTTGGGCCCATTTTGTATTCATACATCAATCACGTTATATATTCTATTACGAATCAAACAGATAGAATACTCATTTATAGTACAAACTCATAAGTTCGGAAACTTACCACATATGTAACATTTAGAAAATAATACATACACAAAAAGAACTTTACTAAGATATTACTCACATTGTTTAGATGCCTAGTTCACCCTTGTAGTTGAACCTACACAAATCATAACACGTATAGAAATTGGGTCATAATACAATTCAATCCATTCCTTAACTTATTTAATTCTCTTAGGCTTCTTTTGTGTCATTTAATTCATTTAGAATGCTGAATATGCCTAAGAATGCCCAGAAATGAAAAAGAACAGAAAATGAAACATAAAACAACCTTTCAAAGTTTCCTAAAACAGTGCACTATGCTCGAGTGCAACATTGGTAACTCGATCGAACCCATTGGTCTGCAAAAGTACTGGATGGATCCAATATGCGCTCGAGCAGTCCAACTATATACAAAGGGTTTGCTCGAGCACACACTTGGTCGCTCGAGCTATCTATAAAATTTGTAAAAATACTAGGAGCTCATCAAGTTCGCTTGGGCACACACCTATTCGCTTGAGCGGTCTGCAATTTCTCTGGGTTTTCCAAATTGCTCTTTGAAGTTCAGAGATGCACCTTTAACACTCAAAGCTTGCATGGCTCACTAAAAACATGTGGAGACTCTCCATAGTGCATAAATTCATGGAAATTATGAAACCACATACTCAAAACCCCTTACAATTTTCCAATACAAAGTTCAAAACTCCATGTTCTTGACTTGCATGTAATGATCTCTTTTCAAAACTCATGAACTTAACAATTTTGAGCTCAAAGGCTCCATGTATGTACAAAACCTCTTCCTAAACATAAATTTAAGAATCAACACATGATGGATGACACATGCATGTACAATTTATTCCATAATTTCAACATAGATGCATGAATTCATACTCAACATGGCCCAATTCAACATATTGCTACATGCATGTAAAGCTTCTTCGCATTCTTGACTTTAATTGTCAAAATACATGCAAATGGTCACATACATGCCATGAACTCAACTCTAAATTACATCATTTTCAAGACTTGAGAGGTAAAAGCTTACCTAAAGACTTCAATTACACTTATTCTTGAACAATATTGAGTAACCCAAGCTATATCTTCAATTTCACTTTCAATCTCTACACTTTCTCTGTCTAGAATATGAGTTCTCTCTCTTCTCTAAAGGTTCTCTTAGATTTCTTGAACTCAAATGAAGAGGTACATTAAGCTCAAATGAGCTTATGACACAAATCTATAGCTAGGATATCATAATGCAACAATTAGAACATTAGACCAATTAAACACAACTTAATTAATTAGTCTGAATCAATTTTTAATCAAACTTGCCATATCGTTCTAAAAATTCTAGTTAGTCAAATCTTGTAGTCAATTTTGGTTTCCGATGCCATTAAGGCCTTGAATTTCAGATTCAGAGCAGATATTGTACATATTTTTCTACAATCAATAGATAGGCATCACAAAATCACATAGAACACATAATCAAATTCATGTTAGGCATATAAACACAACATAATTAAGGAATTAAAAGACTAATATGGAATAGGGTTGTCACATTCTTTCCCCTTTTAGGAAGTTTGGTCCTCCAAACTTATGTTATCTTAAGTCGGAAACAATTCAGAATACTTTTATTAAACGATTTCAATTCCTTTGTTAGTCATTTGCTTGGTCTCAAAATCAAACAACAGGTTGTCCTCAACCAATCAAAGATCTTCTTTTTTTGCCATACAAGGCTTCGTACAGTGCCATACCGAAACTAGAGTGAAAGCTATTGTTGTCAGCAAAGTCTGCCAATGGTGAGTAGGTTTTTCCAACTTCCCTAAAAGTCTAATGTATACATTTTGAAGCATTTCTTCCAAAAGCTGAATAGTTCTTTCTAATTGTCCGTCGGTTTACAGATGGAAAACGATGTTAAATCTCAATTTGGTTTCCATTCCCCTTTATTCTACAATTCATGATTCGATTTAATATTTGGTTCAGTTACTCATCATAATTATCTAAGGTTATTCAGATACTAATTCCCAAGTCAGCGAAGGTAACAACAAAACAATCAACAACACAACGTACATAATTCACATATTCCCATAGCATCGATTGTAAAGTACAATAATACTAAACCAGATAATTTCTAACATCATACATATGTTCTCAATCATTCAATAGTTTACACTTTAATTCAATATTCGTTTCCCTGTCCCATTAAGTCTTTCAACATTATCCGATAGTCGTTAAGAGCATAAAGCGATTCATATATTAATCCCATAACAACAATTGTAACACTGAAATAATCAATCAGAAGATGTACTAAATTCATATACTTCTAGGTAGTCGAGGTTTTCTAATCCCACTAGTGTTCATCATCAAAACAGTTCGTGATTAACAATTATCGTAACATGAATTCCCAAAATCTGATAATACTGAAGCAACTATTCTCCTAAACAAAACATGTTCTGATTAGTCAAAGATAAATGTTCACTATTATTTATAATCAAAGCAGTTTGCTATTAACGGTTCCCATAGTGTTGAATTAATAAGAATACGGTAATACATAAGTAGTCAATATTTAACATAATACGTGTGTTCCTAATCAATAAAAGGTACATGTTCAAATATCGTTCATAATCACATAGTCTACTATTAATAATTCGTATAGGGTCTTCAAGGTGGTGTGCATTCAAATCAAACACAAGTCTTCGGTCCATTAATTCTCATAACACTGGGTCAAAAATACAGTAACATAGAAATAGTCATTCTCTAGAACAATCAAGCACTATATTTGCACAATTCAGTTCATTTATAACACATATGTCCCCAATAGTTGAAGGTTGGTTCTTAATGGTGTTCAGGATTAGCTTAGTCTATTGACAACCCACATAAAGTCTTTCAAAAAGTCAAGTATTCGAAACGGACTCACATTTTGGGTCTAACAATTTTCTTGTTAGGAATAATCCAGTCATTCATTCATGAACCATTCATAATCTCCCATAAACGATACCAAGTCAGATAACGGTTCTCAAATCAGGCAAAGGTTTTGTCAAATTAAATCGAACAAAGGTCTCATCAAATTATAGCAGATGAAGGTGCCATCAGGTTAAACCAAACAAAGGTTCTATTAGACCGAATCAAATAAATATTCTATCAAATCATTTTCAAATAGGGTATGCTTGGTTCTGTAGGTCAGAATTCATTCGCTTAGGTATATATTCAATAGTTTCACAATTGTTTTAAGTTTATCATTTCTCAAAGTCATATCAGAGTCATACATTGCAGTGGTTCATATTAAAGTGTTTTAGGTCATGTACAACATGACATTGTCCAAATAAGTTCACATGTAGATATATAGGCATGTAGCTGTTCATATCAGGAGGTATGTATCGTAGTTAATATAGCAGTTCCCAAATAAATCCTACATGTAAGCATATGGTACACAGTACCGCATCATACAAAGTTCCTTGGTTGCACATAGTATACGGTTCATTATGTAAAAGTCCCAAACATGTCAGATAATCACAAAAGCATAGGTCTACTAGTTCAGTCAAATAGTCTAGTCAATCTTAAACAAGTAAGGCACACAGTCTCATAGAATATAGAGTTCATTATTTGGGGTGCCCAACTTAGTCACACAATCACAAAGTCAGAGTTTCGGTGGTTTAGTCAATAAGGATAGTGATATAACTAATCATCTTGAGCATAGGCTTAGATACATATACATGTATAGAGTCAATCAATATCCCCAATACCAATTTCACAGATTTCCCAAATGGAGTAGATACATACAATAAATAAGGCATTGATCATGTGGGTTTAACCAATCTAGATGCACATGTAGCAGATATAAAAGAATGCACCGAACTAAATCAAATAACATCCCAAGCAAAGGTGTATACATACACGAGTCCAAAATCAATCAACACATAAGTATTCGTTTATAAATAGCATAGATGCCTAGGATAACGGTCATAATATTCGGAGTATTTATTAGGACGAGTGCAATTAGTCTATCTTGACTAGTAGTTCCTACCATTGGTACGAATCCAGTTGTGGCTGCAGGTCTATCCATATTTTGTTCAGTCTATGGACAGTTCCTTACCATATGGCCCATTTCACCACATCTATAACAAGTCCTAGAAATTCGATAACAAATCCCTCGGTGTTTCTTACCACATTCGTTACATGTTGGTGTTGTATTCCTTGTAGAGTTCGAAGTACTCCATGATCCCGTATTTTTCTTTTTAAATAATCTTTTCTTTGAGAAAAATCCTTGCTTCTTACTTTTCCATTCAAAAGATCAATTCATGTTAGCTTCAGATATCAGTACTTGATCTAATACCTCAACATATTTTGTTACTTTCAAAACATTCCCTTGATGTTCCTGTACCGTGGGTAGCAGAGGTTCTTGCTATAAAGGTAGTTGTTGTTCTCGCCTCAAGGTCTCTGCCATTTCTTGTACTATTCTTTCTAATCTATCAAGTCAGCCTGTGGAGGATTCTTGCAATTCATTTGTTTTTGTTCTCTCCATGTTCTAGACGAACTTATATTATGACAAAAGGTGCAGAGATATACACAGATACACATAGACATAGTTGTACGTAGGCACATATCCTCATATTCACATTTTACATATCGTGAGTGCACAAATGATCGTATGTATAACAGATGATTGCATACTCATCAGCTATTACATATCAAATATTTATCAGGTAAGTGCACACTTAACCATATTCATGCTTTCATGCGTTCCCAAATTTGCAAAGTCGAAATGCACGTAAGAAACAATTCATGATTCATATGTTCATATATTTGCATTATAACAAAAACAAAACTTGCTTGTACACATTAACACAACAATTTATATCTCATGTAACCACATGTTTTCAATGCATACAAGCATGCACTTATCAAATGAGTGCACCTTAAGTCTTTTCTAGACACCATATGGCTCATTTGGACAAGTGTGTGAGTTATTAACTCGTGCTGTGATACCATTCTATCATGACCCAACCCGCCCCTATGGTTAAGATCATAACCGGTCAATAATCATGAGATTACCTTAGGCCTCAGACTAAAATCAAATCATATTTAATAATAGAGGGCAAGAAGCGGAAGTAGAATAATAAATTTTATCCAATAAGCTGTGCATATATGGCATAACAAAAACTTTTCACTTATGTAATAACTCACACCCAATAGAACATAGTAGATTATACATGTCCAGCACCATTCAGAAACTTGCAACCCAAAAACCAAGGTTTATATACAGGCCTAGTCTTACATGACCATTGAAAGCAAGCAAAAGAAAATCGAAACAAAAGCCTCGTGCATGAGACAACCTTGGCTAACTCCAAAATCTTGGTAACCTTCACAATCTCACCAAGACCGAGGCTAGACATCACACTACTCACTTACATACATATAAACACGAAGTGAGCTAAAGCCCAGTGAATAATACCAGAGTAAAGAGGTTAATGAATGAGTGTAGACACCCCATTTTTGACCGCCCTTAAGACTTGGGCGCCTCAGATTGATCACCCAATGATGAATACATACGTTGTACAAACGCTTGATATCCTCAGGAAGAAGCCTCGATTTTGAGTCTTAGAAGCCTATAAACCTTGCACCAATTTTTGGACCAAACAAAAATTTTCCAAGTCGGACCGCTCAGAGGCATATAGGCCAACTAGTGGCCTGTTGGCTAGAAATTAGTGGCCGGCCGGCCAGGTGTTTCGGTAGAATAGATGTTTGTTGCCAATTGTCCCCCCCATGTGCATGCACTGCACCAGTTGGCTCAATATAGATATTTCTGAGATATCAACCAGTTGTTCTATGTATAAAGGGTCATACCTTATGTTTTGAGGTTAGAAAAAAATTCAAGAGCTCAAATTCTTGAAAAAACTTATGTATATATATCTATCTATCTTGCAACCTATATATACCGTACCTAGACTCCCTAAAATTTTTTTTTTACAGCTCCTTGCTAAGATTCTTGAGCTTAAATTTCAGCACTTGAGGGTGAGAATTTGTTGGTTTGTGAATCAAAGTGTTACTCCTCTTCAAGAGGTATAACTTCTAGCTTCTTTACACTACTTCTTCCCTATCTTTACTTCCTATTTTTACACTATTTTCCACTATTTTTGTGGACTGAAACTTGTGGCTTAAAGCTATCCAAGGTAGAGAGGTAAACCACCCATCTTTGAACCTTATTTTCCAAGCTTTTGCCCTTGTGTTTCCTATCTATTTTTCAACTTATTACCACAATTTTTTAGAGTTTTTCTGAGGCTAAAAAAGTGATTTTGAGGTTCAAAAAGGGGAGTGGTTAGCCACCCCTCCTTAGGCTTGCTTACTAGTTTCATGTCTCCATTATTGTGGTTCACTTTTTCGAAATTTTCCAAGATAATTTCGGCATTGTGTTAGCTCTTTTTGGGACTGTTTCAGGGTATTTATTTCATAGGTTTGGTGGTTCAGGCATTAGACACCAACCTATTTGAGTTGATAGGATTTATTTCATGTTTTCCATACTTATGTTCCCACTTGCATAATCATCTTTGCACCCTGTAGACCGCCCGAACTCTCTCCACGCCCCCCCTGAGGGTGAGAATTTGTTGGTTTGTGAATCAAAGTGTTACTCCTCTTCAAGAGGTATAACTTCTAGCTTCTTTACACTACTTCTTCCCTATCTTTACTTCCTATTTTTACACTATTTTCCACTATTTTTGTGGACAGAAACTTGTGGCTTAAAGCTATCCAAGGTAGAGAGGTAAACCACCCATCTTTGAACCTTATTTTCCAAGCTTTTGCCCTTGTGTTTCCTATCTATTTTTCAACTTATTACCACAATTTTTTAGAGTTTTTTTGAGGCTAAAAAAGTGATTTTGAGGTTCAAAAAGGGGAGTGGTTAGCCACCCCTCCTTAGGCTTGCTTACTAGTTTCATGTCTCCATTATTGTGGTTCACTTTTTCGAAATTTTCCAAGATAATTTCGGCATTGTGTTAGCTCTTTTTGGAACTGTTTCAGGGTATTTATTTCATAGGTTTGGTGGTTCAGGCATTAGACACCAACCTATTTGAGTTGATAGCATTTATTTCATGTTTTCCATACTTATGTTCCCACTTGCATAATCATCTTTGCACCCTGTAGACCGCCCGAACTCTCTCCACGCCCCCCCCTTTCGGAGATGTTGCGAATTGTGTTCTAGCTACTACAGTTCGGACTCCTGTCAAGGTTCTGAATCTAATCTTACAAAGTGTAATGTAAGACTGATAAATCACCAAAGTGTCCAAATCGGGTAAATCATTTTGGAAAATCGATTTTAATCAAAAAGCGCCAAACATGGACTGCTTTGCCAGATTTCAGAGTCACTACCTAAATATTTTATTTCGGGAAATTTAGGAAACCCTGACTCATGCCTAAGGCCGCGTGTCTGTCATCACCAAAGTTGCCTTGGCTTGGGAACTTGTGTACGAGAGGGGAAGGTCCTGAAATGAGCACCCCCGCTCGCCTAGTCAAAAGATCAGCCTCTACTAACATGATATGTTGTTTTGAAAACACATGTGTTCTTATTCCGGTTTATTAGCTAACCTTACTATGTGATGAGCACAACATACAAGTATAGACTAAATCACTCAATTTCGAACAAAACATCTCATGTTTGTTTTTGGGAAATGGTTTGAAAGTACTACTCGCAAGTAGGCTAAAGCGAGTATTTGCCACCGAACAAGGTGGGCTTAAAACATGATGATTTGCCACTTCAAGTGGGCTTAAAACTCACATTTTGATGAATTGTTCCAATTCAACCAAATGAAGCCTTCATCCATAGGCATTAATGCAGTTATAGTAGTTAAGCAAATAGCCTCGTGGCAAGCATGCTAACATGGCAACATACACATCTCATGTAGTATGCTAAAGCGTAAACACTTACAGTGTACTCCGAGCCAAAGAAAGAAAACTAGTAAGAAATCAATGCATGATCCTAGCTAAGTTAAGATGCCTAATGCAACACATGCACAATGCAGCAAAATAGGCTCGGCTATTCTAAGATGGCATATAAATGCAACACTCGATAACATGCTTTGAAATATGTATTCAAGTAAGTATTGAAATTCAATGCAGTTTGAATGATGCGCCGAGCCCGGTGCATGCAATATGAATGAATGATGCATGCATGCAAAGCATAAGTATGGTAATTGAAACATGCCCTAAAACTAACCATCAAAAGCTAGTAAATAAAAGGAAGAAAGACGTGGGATTGGAAGACATTCACACACACACGCACACTTATTACAGCATTTGCCCTCTTGACGGAGGGTCCGAATGAAATGAAAGCTAACTATCTACGCTAATTAAGCTAACTATTACAAATTACAACTAATTAACTAACTAGTTAACTAATTACAAACACAAATGAATAGCTAAACGCATTAATTATTTAATACAGAATCAACGAGTTAACCATCTAAACAAAACAGTTAAAAGGAGGCTTGGGGTGAGGAATGCATGCATGCTCGGTTGCTTCTTCCCGAAATCCCGTCGCCTTGCCACCGGTTGCCTATGTTTGCATTCACTTTGATCCCTGAACACTAAACCAACTCCCAGACTGTTTCTGCTCCAGAACCAGAATCACTTTGAATCATCTTCAAGCTGGTGGACTGTCGGCCACCAGGGAAGGCTGTAGGCCACTTAAAGTGGCCGGTCAGCCACTTCCCCTGGCCGGTCGGCTAGTTGCTTCTGCATACTCCAGTTTTGCTGCAAACAGAGTACCAAAGGGGCAAGGCAAGGCATTTGCAGGATATGTGTGTACAACCACCCTTCTTATCATTTCTCAAGCTCAAACGAGTGTGGTACTTGACTCTCGGGCCACCAACCAAGCATCACAATGCATGATGGCCGAGAAGCCGACTTTGTACAAGTTAATGAATGCACAAGTAACACACAAGACTCAAGAGGCCTCTACCCTATCATGCACAATCAAGGGGGACGGCGACTAAGAAATGAGGCACGTTTCATCACTTCAAGTATGAAACGTCCCTCGTTTCTCGTGTTTGGATTAACGTCTGATCCAAACAGATGCAATGCATCACAAACATGTTATCTTGACATGTTTTACTTTGATTCATTTTATTTACTCGTTTTAAATTACCGATAAGCCCTTTAACCGGTTAAATCCAAAAATGAGAAGTCCTCTAATTTGAAAGATGAACCAAGCCACAAGCTTCTTGAGCATGAAAGAAGCATCATGCCATTTGGCATGAACGCCTTAATTTCGTGCTCAAACCAACAAAGGGCTTAAGACCTCTTTCAAAGTGATACAACAAATGACAGATGGCATGCAATGGTACACATTTCAGCACTGGAATGACATGCTAAACAACATTAAATCATGCAAACAATGCATGCAAGACATGCTTGAAGTCAAAGGCATTGAAGCTAGTAAAGAGCATAACACTATAGGCATACAATACTAAGCCTAACTGACCAAACCACCCCCGGATAGAGGTTAAATGTGCCAAAATAGTGGCCAAAACATGTTGAAATGACAGCTCAAAAGCTTAGACAAACATGCATGCAAGTTGGCTTACAAGTGAAGCATAAGGCTCAACCCTCAAACACAACAAAAAGGCGATAAATGCAAGAATATGGCAGAGGTATATGGTTTGAAATAATATGCCAAATGATGCCATGCCATGCAAAAAACTCAAATATGACATGCTAGAGGTCTCAAAGTGCAAGACTAGCAAAGCCACTACACTATGGCCATACAAGGCAAGCCTCAAAGGGCCAAGACCATTCCAAATAGAGTTTATGCAAGTCAAAACAAGGCTAAGAACCTGCTGGAGCAGAGCTAAAGCAAGCTAAAATTAGAGGCACAAAGCATCAAGTGAGCTAGGCTAGCATGCAAGATTGCACTACAAGTGTATGAAGCATACAAGAGGCAACCAAACCAACCCAAAATAGGGTTATATGATGTTAAAATAAGTCCTAAAACATGCTAAGATAGAGCTTCAAGAAGGTAGAAAAACATGCCAAAGTGTTAAGCCAACAACACATGCAAAAAAAGCACAAAAGAGGGGGGGCCACCCCTTTCCATTTTGGGTCTCAAAACCCACTTTCCACCACGGAAATTCCTCTGGAATTCAGTGGTGAAAAGGGCAAACAAAGGTGATCTCAAAGGCCTCAAAGGATAGCTCAAAGCAAAGCAAACTAAGGCACAAAAGGGGGTAGACCACCCCTAACTCAAACAACGCCTTAGACAACCATTTTAAACACTCTAAAACAAAGCTTTTGTAGTTGCAAGTTAGGCCTAAAACATCATGCAAATAGGGCCAAATAAGCAATGAAAATAAAGCTTTAAAGAGCCTATTACTCACCCTTGAAGCACAACTTCAACAACAGCAACTTCTGAGGCAAAACCATGCCAAAACCACTCAAATAAGCCTTCCAAGTACCTCAACAACAAGATGAAGGTGTTTGAGTAGGTGTTTGTGTGCAAAAGTATGAAGAAACAACACTTTAAGGCACAAATATATAGAGAGATGGAGAATTCTAGAGAGAGAGAGAGGGAGATTTTTTTGCTCTTCAAAAATTTGAACCTTCTCAAGGGGGAGGAAGCTCCCCTAATATAGAATTACAAGCCTCATGCTTGTTTGACAAGCTAGAAGCTTGTAACAATCCCACCATACATGTGTATGGAGGATGCTTTCTGTGCCCAACAGCTGGCACAGCTGGTAATAAAAATATCTGCAAAAGCAAGAAAATGGTCGTCGGCCACCTCCACTGGCCTACTGGCCACTTAAAGTGGCCTACAGGGGGAAAAAGTGGCCTATAACCACCAAAAGTGGCCGATAGCTATAAACCACCCGAACTTCGCTGCCGCGCGCGAGGGCGTGAATTGTAGTTCTAGCTACTACAGTTCGGACTCCTGTCACGGTTCTGAATCTAATCTCACAAAGTGCAATGTAAGACTGATAAATCACCAAAAAGTCCAAATCCGACAAATCATTTTGGAAAATCGATTTTAATCAAGAAGTGCCAAACATGGACTGCTTTGCCAGATTTTAGAGTCGCCACCTAAATATTTTGTTTTGAGAAATTTAAGAAACCCTGACTAGTGCCTATGGCCACGTGTCCGTCATCACCAAAGCTGCCTCGGCTCGGGAACTTAGGTACGAGAGGGGAAGGTCTTGAAATGAGCACCCCTGCTCGCCCGATCAAAGAACGGCCTCTACTAAACATGATATGTTGTTTTTGAAAACACATACGTTCTTATTCTGGATTATTAGCTAACCTTACTATGTGATGCGCACAACACACAAGTATAGACTAAATCACTCGATTTGGAACAAAACATCTCATGTTTGTTTTTTTCGAAAATGGTTTGAAGTTGCTACTCGCAAGTAGGCTAAGACGCGGATTTTGCCACCATCAAGTGGGCTTAAAACATGATGATTTGCCACTTCAAGTGGGCTTAAAACTCACATTTTGATGAATTGTTCCAAGTCAAGCAATGAAGCCTTCATCCACAGGCATTCATACAGTTAAGCACATAAGCACATAGCCTCATGGCAAGCATGCAATCATGGAAGTCACTCACACGCATGCAAGGATGCTAAAGCGTAAAAGCTTACCTAGTACTCCGAGCCAAAACAAAAGTTATGTTCGAAATCAATGCATGACCCTAGCTATGTCAAGAATGCCTAATGCAACACATGCAAAATGCAACTAAGATAGGCTCGGCTATTCTAAGATGTCATGTGATTTACAACACTTGATACATGATGTGCCGAGCCCGGTGCATGCAATACGAATGAATGATGCATGCAGGCAAAGCATAAGTATGCTAATTGAAACATGCCCTAAAACTAACCATCAAAAGTTGGTAAATAAAAGGGAAAAAGACGTGGGGTTGGAAGACATTCACACACACACGCACGCACACTTATTACAACGTTTGTCCTCTCGACGGAGGGTCCGAATAGAAAGTAAGCTAATCTAAGCTAAGCAACTAATCTAATTAAGCTAATTAGACTAGTTATTACCCAACAAATTGAACAACTAGCTACAACTAATTATTACATCACTTTAACTAATTAACAAATTATTTAAATTACATAAACATGCTAATTAACAAGTAAGCATTAAACTACACTACTCAGCTCGGCTTTGTAAAGTTGAACAATGCATGCACTTGGTTTCTCGCTCGAAAATCCATTACTATGCCCAGAATTGCCTCTGTTTGTATTTGATTTGATCTCTGAAAGGTGCACAAACCACCAGAATGCTTCTGCTCCAACATGGGGACCTCCTGGTGGGCTGCCGACCAGAAAATGGTGTTGTAGACCACCTGTAGACCACTTAAGTTTGTTGTAGACCATAAAAAGTGGTCGGCCAGCTACTTTTTCTGGTCTGCCGACCAGAAATTTCTGCCAAGCTCCAACTTGCTGCAACAGACAACAAGAAGGGGCACAACAGCGTATTTGCAAGATATGCGTGCACAACCACCCTCCCTATCATTTCTTAAGCTCAAGGGAGTGCGGTACTCGACTTTCGGGCCACCAACCGAGCATCGCAATGCACGATGGCCGAGAAGCCAAGTTTGCACAATTCAATGTCAATGAATGCACAAATAACACATAAAAGCCTCCACCTCTATCATGCATGATCAAGAGGTCGACGACCGAGAAATGAGGCACGTTTCATCACTTGAAGTATGAAACGTCCCTCGTTTCTCGTGTTTGGATTGACGTCCAATCCAAACACAATGCAATTTAACAACATTCCAAACAACATGAGCATGACAAGTTCAGAAGCATAAGGTATCAAAGCTAATAAAGAGCATCTCACAAGAGGCATGTAATACAATGCTCAAAGGACTTAAACCAACTATGGACAGACCTCATGCATGCCAAAACAGTGGCCAAAATGCTAGCATTAAAAGCAAGAAAATGCATGCTCATGCATTGGCCCATGAATAAGGTATGAAACACAACTCTCAAACACAATCAAAGAGTGATATGCATGAGGATATGGCAATGCTATATGCTCTGAAATCAGGTGTTAAATGATGCCAAATCACATAAACACACAAGTATTGCACGCAAGAGGGCCTAAGGCACAAGGCTTCTAAAAGGAACTGCACAAGAGGCATGCAATGCATGGCACAAATGATTGAACCAGCCATAGACCGAGCTCAATTACGTCAAAACAAAGACCAAAACATGCTGGGATGGGAGCTCAAAAGCCTAGACAAGCATGCATACGTATTGGCCCATAAACGAGGCACAAAGGCACAACTCTTAAAAGCACTCAAAGAGTGAAAGAAGTGAGAACATGGCAATGCAATATGCTCTGAAATAATATGTTAAATGATGTCATGGCAAGCAAACATCTCAAACAAAGCATGTTAGAGGCATCAAAACACAAGGCTAGTGAAGCCCATTGCACTACAACCATGCAATACATGAACCATATGGCCAAGACAACCCAAAACAGTCCTAGAGCATGCCAAATCAAGGACAAAAACATGTTGTAGTAGAGCCAACACATGCTAGAATTAGAGACATGAAGCATGGAGCATGCAAGGCCAATGAGGAGGATTACCCTACACCTACCAAAACCAAGCATGAGATGACTTTACCAACAAAACTCAGAGTTGTATCATGACGAAATAAGACCAAAAACCCACTGAGATGGCATCCCAAAAGCTTAGGCAAGATGGCATACATATTGATGCATGTTTAAGGCATAAATCACGACTCTCTAAAAGCATTGAAAGAGTGAAGTATGAGAGAGTATGACCACACTACACACACTGCAATCACATACCAAATGATGCTAAATCATGCAAATAGCCCAAGCAATACATGCTAGTGACTTGGAAACTCAAAGCAAGGCATGCATGATCAAAACAATTTAAAACAAACTCAACCATGGAAAAACATGAGCGAAAGCTTCCTGGAGTGGAGCCAAAAGCATGCTAGAATGACATGTTAAAACCTTAAGCATACGAGGCTAGTTTGCAAGGATTACACTACAAGTGTATAAAGCATGCAAGGGTGGCCTAAACTAAGCCAAAATAGAGGTATGGCATATTGAAATAAGGCCAAAAATAGGCTGAGACTAAGCCAACACATGCTAAAATAGCAAGCTCAAACATGAGGCCAACAAGGCAAGCAACCAAGACACAAGGAGAGGGGATGACCCCCTCCCATTTTGAACCACAAAACACACTTTCTACCACTAAAAATCCATTGGATTTCAGTGGCTAAAAGGCCAAGAGAAGGTGATCTCAAGGGCCTAAAAGGATAGCTCAAAACAAGGCAAAACGAGGCACAAAAGGGGGTAGACCACCCCCAAAACCAAAGAAGCCTCAAAAAAACATTTTAAGTACTTGAAAATGAAGCTTTTTACAGTTTAAAGTTAAGCCAAAAGAAGCATGCAAAGGTGGCTAAAGGCTTAAGCAAAACAAAGCCTAAAAGGGGCTAGAGACTCACCCTTGAAGAACAACTTCAAAGCAGCAACTCCAGCAAATTTTCTGAGCTAAAACCAACTCTTGAGGCCAAGCAAGACCCTCAGGTACCTCAGCAACAAGATTGTGGTGTTTGAGTAGGTGCTTTAGTGCAAAAGTGTGAAGAAACTACACTTTCAAGCACAAAATGGAACAAATATAGAGAAAGAGGGAGAAATATGAAGATATAGATATATGTATAGCCTTAGCTAATTTTTTGAACTTAAGGCAAGAGGGAGGAGGCTCCCTTATATAGAAAAGCAAGCTTGAAGCTTGTTGAACAAGCTAAGGGCTTCAAGCAATCCCTCCATACATGTGTATGGAGAATGCTTTCTATGCTCACCAACTGTCACAGCTGGCACCAAAACATCTATAGAAAAAGCAGAAAAGATGCTGACCAGTTGAGGTGGTCGGCCGACCACTCCCACTAGTCGACCGACCAGAAAAAGTCGTCTGCAAGGTCAACAAGTGGTCAGCAAGGGGGGAAAGCTGGCTGCACAAAGAGTGGAGGGTGGTGGCATGGCTGCCGACCACTTTAGGTGGTCGAAAGACCACCAAGAGTAGCTGGCCGACCCGAAAACTGGCTGGCAGGGAAGAAAAGTGGTCTTCAGGGAGAGAAACTAGTCTACACTCTTTAATCCACTCTCCAAGCAAGGAAAACAAGGTTTGGTTCAAAACCAAACCAAAAAGGAAGCAAGACAAAAGTCCGCGGGACAAGGCACGCAGCCGGGAGCCGTGAAAACTAGTCTACGGGTACAAAAAGTTGTCTACGAGAGGGAAAGGTGGTCTACAGCCACAAAAAGTGGTCTACAGACCTCTGTTTCCCTCTAGGCAAAGGCAACAAGGCATGGTCAAAAAACCAGGCCAAGAGGAGAACGTTAAGAGGTTCCAAGACAAGGCGCTCGGCCGAAGGCTCCGGAAATTGAAAACTAGCCTACAAGAGGGAAAAGTAGTCTATGACTACAAAAAGTGGCCTACAGACCTCTTTCTCCCTCCAGGCAAGGTCAACAAGGCATGGTGCACAAACCAAGCCAAAACACGAAGAGTTCAGAGGCCTGGAGGCAAGGCACTCAGCCGAAAACTCTAGAAACTGGAAACAAGCACAAACATGCGCGATCATCGAGCGCTCAATCGATGACGTCCGAGTCTTAAGGTCGGTCAAAAATGGGGTTTCTACAGTTGCCCCTCTTTGATAGAACTCGGAAGTCAAGAAGTGGCGGGAGTGAATGTCAAAGCCCCGGAAACTCAAAACGAGCACAAACATGTGCGATCATCACGTGCACAAACGATGACGTTTGAGTCTTAAGGTCGGTCAAAAATGGGGTGTCTACACACTCTCCCTCCTTTCTTGGATTTTTATTTGTCTGAGAGTTGTTTCAAATGGGGTGTTCTATGCAAGTAGAACAGTGCATAGCAATGCAAGTGAAAAGTGCATAATAATGAAACTAGAACCATGCATAACAATGCAACTGGAACATGCGTGACAACGCTGGTGAAGAGGTGCATGACAATGCAAGTAAAATGGTGTATAACAATGGAACTGGAACGTGCGTGATAACGGAAGTGGAATGTGTGCATAACAATGCAAGTGGAATGTGCGTGACAACGCAAATGGAGAGGTGTATAACAATGCAAGTGAAGTGTGCATAACAATGCAACTGGAACGTGCATAACAATGCAGCTAGAACGTGTATAACAATGCAACTGAAAAGTGCATAACAATGCAACTGAAAAGTGTATACGTATCCTGTGCACAATAATCAATGCATATTCGATGCACTATGCTCAGTGAAGAAATGTGCGTCTTGGAAAGACCGAGTTAGTTGTGACCTCTGATTTACCTCTCGGAGGGGTTACAATATATTTCAAAAAGGATACACCTCATGCATGCCAACTGATGATGAGCTACGCATCGAAGACATGAGTTGAAACTTCCGCGGAAACATTTTGAACTGAAAAGTGGGTTCTTCTTGCACTTTCTCGAGAGCCAAGGACTCCAACCAGTCTGAAAACACTCAGGGAGGACAATGGGACCCTGAAGACCACCCAGGAGGGTTTCTGACCACCTAAACCAGCTCCAGACCACTTGTAGACCACCTAAGTGGTTGGCCGACCAGTTTAGCAAAACTGGGGCAGTTTGGTCTTTTGAGGCTCGGCCCTATAAGTACACAACTTCAAAACACATTTTCTCACAAACACAAGGCCAAAATCCACTCCTCTTCCTTCCTAGACCCTTTTTCGTCTCAGATCCGGGCTTTGCACGTGTTTTCCAATGCCCCACGCGAAGTTGATTCGCGAAAACTTTCGATTCTCTTCGTTTTGAACCGATCAGAATTTCTTTTCGGAGCTTCGTTTTCCAATGCCCCGAGAGCTGACTTTTTCTCTTCCCGAGAGCTGACTTTTGTTGACTTTTGGCAATTTTAGCTCATTTCGCTCATTTTTGGTCATTTTGCACCTTTTTCAAATGGCTAACCACATCCCACATGATGGAGGTTCTCCGCGAGTAAAGGACGAGCCTGACATCATGCCATTGCCGCCTAGGATTTGGCCTTTCGACCCGGAGAGGTACCACCCTCAGGAGCACGTACTACCACCGAGCACTTTTCATCATTTCACAGATTTTGCGCAATGGGCACCCGCAGACTTGCTACTACGGGAGCCGGAGTCTCACCTGTCTCACCACGCGCGCGAGGTGCGTACTGCACTTTTACATTTTTTGTGATGCATTTTGCACTTCTTGCATACTTCATGCTTTCGCTATGCGTTTTATCTGCTCGTTCTGAACACATTTATATACACAACACTTCTACCCATCCTGAACACAATTCACACATTGCAATTCTGCTCATTCTGAACACAGGTTGCACACTGCATTTCTGCTTATTCTGCACACAACTCACACATAGCATTCTGTTCATTCGAAAACTGAATACATCTGTTCATTCTGCACATAGCTCACACTGTATTTCTGTTCATCCTAAAACTGAATACATCTGTTCATTCTGCACACAGCTGACACACTGCATTTTTGCTCATTCTGTACAAAACTCACACTGTATTTCTGCTCATTCTGAACGCAAGTGGCTTCCTGTTTCACCCGGGGATATGGGTCGATCATAGCGAGGGAGTGGTACATGGAGCTCCCAGATGGTGTTCGACATATCGTTGATCAGGCAGGGTTTGGCCCATTTTGCGTGGGGTTATCGCGTCTTCAGGTGAGTAGGACCCTCATGGGCGCATTAGTAGGGAGATGGTGGGACACCACCAACTTCTTCTATTTCTCAGCTACTGGGGACATGACGATTACCCCGTATAACTTTTCTATACTGATGGGCCTCGACGTGGAAGGTCAGCCGATCCCATATGACTTCGATATGGACGAGTGGGAGGCAACTTGGACTTATCTTCTCAGAGCCCATCCCCCAATCTACCAATCATCATGCATGGTCAGATATGCCTGGTTCACCGAGCAGTATAGAGGGACCGTGCCCGACACTGTGGAGGCCACAAAGCAGTATGCCCAGGGATTTCTGATGTTCCTTCTAGGAACCACATTGTTCTCCAACAGGGGGAACACGATCGGGCTATATCTTCTAAGTGCTCTAGTAGACCTATCCCAGGTCCGGCACTTCGATTGGGACGGCGTTGGCCTTGCTACCTTTTACTGCTATATGAGCGCGACCTCCCGCCGGCGGGGGATCATAGTAGGTGGCTATTGGAGAGCCTGGGAGGTACATTCTACCCTCTTGATTTTCATTTCTGCTTTTCATTACCTATACAATGCACACTCTGCACATTGCATACATTACATTCTGTACTCTACATTCTACACTCAGCGTTCTGCCTTTTCTGTATATTTTGTATTCTGACTGCCACTGTCTTGCCTTTCACAGCTGTGGGTATGCGCCTATTTCCCGACGCTTGCCCCTGATCCAGAGGTCAAGGCACCACTCATGGTGCCGTACTTGCGTAGGTTTGAGGGTCGATGCCGACCTAGGCCCTGAGAGACTCTACCATATCTTAAGCATTACTTCGACACAGTACGGGCGACCGAGGTAACCCAGAACTCTCAGTTCTTCATGCTTTCAGCTTTTGTTCATCTTGCATATTTATGACAACTAATCAATTTATGCACTTGCTATCTGCAGATCACCTGATAGCCTTGGATAGTGATGCCAGGGCTTTCTCGGTTCCAGCTTGCTGGGGCATGGGGTGCCTCCCGATACCGGATTTTGTTTGAGGGACCAGTTGGCAGAGCCTGGTTTCTCAGGGAGCGCTTCATGTGCCAGACATTGGGTAATCCCGCTCAGGATATCCCTTCACCGCCTCCATCAGATATGCGGACCACAGAGAGCCTCACTCCCCGGAAGGTTAGCAACCTTATGTAGGGTGCTGACGCAGTCCTTTTCCTGGAGGAGGGGGAGTATACGACATATCTCTACACATACCTGATGCCCCCTCTGACAGGTGTTCGTACCTCCATGAGGAGAGCCATTGACATCCCTTCATCGAGTCGCGCGAGAGCTACAGACATATCTTCGACTGGCAGGGCCAGCACATCAAGAGGCAGGACTAGGGAGATGCCCCCCACTTGGCAGTATGCTGGGTGACTCAGCATCGGTATGCTCCACAGCCTTCATTTATCATTCAGATATTTAGACATTCATTCATTCACTGATGACTTGAACTTGCATCTGCAGCCTCCCAGAGGATATGTTGAGGGGTTGCTTGAGGTGGTGGCCACACTTGAGTTTATGGTTTTGAGGAGAGAGACGATACTGTATTCCTACAGCATCCTGGTACTTTCCAGTTTCCTTGCATTTATCACGCTCTTGCTGATATATCGAAACTGGACATTTCACTGCACTGATTCGCTACATGTGTAGATCACATCCGATACATCACATTCACATACTATATCTGCATGCACTCACTCCATGCACTATACTTGCATCTGATATACATACCCTCGCTGATGTATTCAAACTGCCTTTTCAGGTCACACCTCTACAGCCCGGGCCATCCAAGCCTTCCCGAGTAGTAGGGAGAGGGATCCTGACACGCGGCCGGGGGAGACGTCGAGCGCCGGCCAGACATGATGACGGGTCCAGCGAGGATGAGGAGTTAGCACACCCTCAGTCAAAGACATTTGCGGGCAAAGGTGATGACACCGGTTCAAGCTCTAAGGGTGGAGACGATGTCGAGAAGGATTCCGAGGATGGCAGCTCCGATTCAGATGGAGGTGCCACGGCGGTGGCACAGAGGCTGCTCAGCCAAAGAGGGTAAAGAGGGCCTCTCGATCTTGAGCCATATAGCACCGTCTCAGTTGGTTTTCTTTGTTTTCTTTTTACTAGTAGTTGTAGCATATTGTACAGCGTTAGGCAGTTTTATTTTCCTAAAAACTTGTACCCTGTTGTAAAAAAAAAAAAGAAAACATAATGGAATGAAAACAACTTTTTGTTCAAAAAGTGTTGCATTTGTATTCTAAGCATCGCATCGCATCATTTTGCACAAAAATGAGATTGATGGAATTTGAACATTCATGTATTGCCAAGTCAGGTAGTGAACCAATGTAACAAACAAAACAACTTAAAGAACAATTCGATAAACAAATTATAACAACTCATTAAGCAAAGAGCAACAACTCGATAAACAAATAACAACAACTCGATAACCGAAGAGTAACAACTCGATAAGCAAATGAGCAACAACTCGATAAGAAAAACTTAACAACTCAATAAGCAAATGCATATTGGATAAACAAAGCAACTAGACGCATCCGAAACAGAAATAAACTCAGACCTTCAGCACTCTCAACACATCGGAAGGCTAGGAACTCTTCGCTGGAGACTAGAAGTGGCTGCAGACCACTTTTTGTTCATTGCCGACCAGCTAAAATAGCTTGCCGACCACTTTTCTGGTCTGCAGACCAGAAAATGTGGCTGGTCGACCAGAAAAAGTGGTCAGCCGACCAGTGTGGCTGGGGACCTCCAAATTTTTGCCACATGTCCTCTAAATAGTGCCTTATCCTCCATAAAGGTTCCAGCTTCGTGGTTCCCTCATTCTAACTCAGTTTCTCCTCCAAATGGAAGCATTTCTTGTCTAAAACCTCACAAATTGGATTGCTAACTTGGATGGCTCGGAAAAGCTAAATTTCTGGGGCTTCGGAATAAATGCACTATTCACACTGAGCCGCACCCCGCTGCGTTTTCCGTTCCTCCATGCCACGACAAGGTGTTAGAATCCGATAACTCATTTTTTTAGCTTTGGCAGACAAGAGATATGTCCCACTTTTGAAGACTTCCAAGCTTTAATGGAGTCCTAGCGCGAGGAAGAGATTTTTCCACAATTCCGCTTCAGCCACATCCAATCCTTAGGATAGATGTGCGGGCTCACTTTGCATGACGCTAGGTGTAGACGCACCCTTGGGCCCCATGCTACAGTTCGGACTCGATTTGTGTGTCGGTTCTTAATCTGATCTCACAATGTGCAATGTGAGATTGATAAATCACCAAAGAGTCCAAATCCGGCAAATCGTTTTGGAAAACTGATTTTTTAGAAAGAAGTGCCAAACCTGGACTGCTTTGCCAGATACAGAGTCGCCACCTAAATATTTTATTGTGGAGAAATTTAGGAAACCTTGACTCATTGCTTAAGGCCACGTGTCCGTCATCACCAAAGTTGTCTCGGCTCGGGAACTTGAGTACGATTGGGGAAGGTCAGTTATGAGGACCCCCGCTCGCCCGATCCGAAGATCGACCTCTACTAACCATGATATCTAGTTTTGAAAACGTTATGTGTTCTTAAACCGGTTATTAGCCTAATCTTACTATGTGATGCGCACAACACAAAAGTATAGACTAGATCGCCTAATTTGGAACAAAACATTGCATATTCGTTGTTCAAAAATGCGCTTTGAAAAAATTGCTACTCGCAGTATACGGATTTCAACGAGTTGTTCCAACTCAAGCAATCCAACCTTCACCCACAGGCATTCAGGCAGTAATATCACATAAGCACATAGCCACATGGTAAGCATGCTGTCATGTTAACATTCACATTCATGCGAGATGCTAAAGCATAAATACTTACAGCGTACTCCGAGCCAAAACAAAGAACATGTTAGCAATCAAACGTATAATCCAAGTTCATGTTAAATGGATAATGCATCATAGGCAAAATGCAATCTAGAATAGGCTTGGCTAATCCTAGGATGGCATGTGAAATGCAACAAGTAACATGTATGCAAGTTAGATTTGAAATGCTATGTAGTTAACATGATGCGCCGAGCCCAGTGCATGCAATACTGATGAATGAATGCACGCATGCATAGCATAAGGTATGCTAAATTAAATATGCCCTAGTACTAACCATCAAATGCAGGTAAGTAAAAGGGAGAAAGAAATAGGGGTTGGAAGACATGCACACACATACCCACACTTATTACACATTCGCCCGCGCTCGGAGGGACCAAAAGAATAATACAAATTAATTAACCTACAAGCTAATTAATTATTACAGACCACCTAACTAGTTAAGCAAATTAACTAAGCTAAGAAGGCAATAAAACAGCCTCGAGAAGAGGGTCCAATGCATGCGTGCTCGGGTTTGCTCGAAAATCTGTCACCATGCACAAGCTGCCTCTGTTTACCCTGCTCTGCTCTTCTGAAAATTGCACAAGTCCCAAGGAACACTCTCTGAACACTGTGGAGCATCACCGACCAAGGGGAAACATCACTGACCATGGTAGAAGGGTCATCGACCAAATATTCAACTCTCGGCCATCCATCATTGGTCGGTCGGCAATATATATGGTTGGCCGGCCATATATGCCTGCAGAATCCTGTCTTGACAACAGCAGAGGACAAACATGGCATGGCAATACATTTCAAGCAAATGTGTGCACAAAGACCCTCCTTATCATGTTCATGACTCAAAGAAGGATGGTCCTTGACCCTCGGGCCACCAATCACGCATTTCAATGCTTGATGGCTAAAGAGGCCAAGGTGTGCATTTTAATGTCAAATGTAATGCACACAAAACAAACAAGGGACCCAACCTCTGTTATGGTGATTCAAGAGGCAAGGCATGCATGCAAAATGCAACCTAGGCATGTGACCTAAGTATGTAACATGAACATGTGGACAAACATGCAATAGGCACGCAACCTAAGAAAACAAGCATGCAAGACATGGAACAACTATGCTAATGACAAGCATACAAGATGCAATGTGGACATATAAGTATGCAAGACATGTGACAACATGTTAAGCAACTTAACCAAGAGAATGCATGTCAAATACAAAGTGTTTCAAGCATGCAACAACATGCGATAGGCCAAGCATGCAACAACACACAAGGCGAGCATGCAACAACGTGCAGAGGATGGTCTTAAACTAGTTTGGGTAGATCACAAATAAGCCCAAAACAGTGGCCAAATGCCAAGGAAATCAGGGGCAAATGCGCATACAAACATGCATGCAAACATGGTCCAACACTTAGGCACAAAGAGGGGACTTTTAAGCACACTTAACATGGACAAATAGCATACATGATAAGCTTTGAAAACATGTAGGAGGTGATGCCAAATCAACCTACCAATACAAGCAAGGCATGCAACCAAGCCCAAGGACTTAAACTATGGTCGTGTGACACGTGAAGCACATGACTAAAGTGAATCAAAACAGTCCTAAATCATGCCAAAGTAAGCCCCAAAAACCACTTAGATGGCATCTAAATGATCTACTCCTAGAAGCATACACAATGGCACAAACATGGAGCATGAAACACCAACCTTTTAAAGCATTAAAAGAGCATCAAATGCAAGCATACAAGCATGCTATAAGGACTAAAATGACATGATAAGTGGTTCCAAACCACTGAAACAAAGCAAGTAAAGCATGCTAGAGGGGTCAACACTCAAGGCCTACAATGGAGATTGCATGGTAGATATACAAAGCAAGCCATGGATGGCCCAAACAACCAAAAACAGAGCTCAAGCACATCAAAACATGCATAAAAGCGTCACAAAGCTAAGCCAAAACAAGTAAGCATAGTTGTCTAAATGCTAGTTGCATGTTAAGGCAATTTCATGGCATTACATGACAAGTGTGCAAAGCATGCATGGTGTGTCCAAACCAACTTAAAACAGTCCTATATCATGGCAAAATAAACACAAATACTAGCTAAGACATGGCCAACATGAACTCAACAATGGTGCTCACACATGAGGCTAAAATGACAACTTTTGAAAACAACAAGGAGAGGGGATGACCCTCTCCTTCTTAGGACCTTAAAGCACCATCCCCACCACTGAAATCCCTCTGGATTTTAGTGGTGAGGAGGCCCAAACAAGGTGGCCCCAGAGCTCACCAAAATAGCACAAAATGGGGGCCAAACAAGGCCTAAGAGGGATCAAACAACCCCAAACACCAAAGCAACCTTAAACAACTATTTTAAGCACTTAAAATCAGAACTTTTATATGTTTTAAGTTAAGCTTAAAAACAGATGCAAGGATGGCTAAAAGCCTATGCAAAAATGAGGAATAAAGAGCAAAGTTCTTACCCTTGAAGACCCCATTCAAGAACTGAGCTCCAGCTGCTTCCTCAAGCTCAAATCCACTCAAAAAAAATCTGAAAATCACTCTTTAGTACCTCAGTACCTAAAGGAAAGTGTAACACTAGGCGTTTGTGCACAAAAGTAAGGACAAAACACACACAAATACACAAAGAGAGAAAGATATAGAGATAGAATAGATACACAACTCTAACCCTAATCTTAGAGCTCTGGAACTTAACCTTCAAACCCTTGAGAAGGGAGGAGAAGGCCTCTCTTTATAGAGGATCACTCTTGCAAAACTTACAAAACAAGCTAAGCAAGAGTGAAATATGGAGGGGGACAAAGTGGGTGCCAGCTATCACAGCTGGCACAAAATATCTGCCAAAAGCAAATGCACAGTGGTCGGCCAGCCAAAGATGCCAAATTGGCCAAAACAATGGTCGGCCGGCCATCAATAGTGCCGACCGGCCAAACATTTGGCCGATGGCAACAAAACAGTGGCCGGTGGCCTCAAGCCATAGCCGGTCAGGCGTGGGGATGGCCAACAAGCCATTCCCTGCTCCTCAAAAGCAAAACACAAGTGCTTGGTACAAAACCAAACACAAAACAGGCAAGTCCAGAGGTCTTGAGGCAAGCTGCGTGGCCAGGACCTCCGAGAACTCAAGACGAACACGAACATAGATGATCACCGAGTATTCAAACGGTGATGTCCAAGTCTTGAGGATGGTCAAAAATGGGGTGTCTACACTCGGTCTTTGATTCGCGATGGAGAACTGGACATTTCGAGCCTGATTCGTCGGTTTTCTGATGCCGGTGACCACGGCGACCATCACTGGCAGGGTTTTCGGCGACATGCGCTTTGCTTCTACATGTTGTCTCATTTCTTGCTTGCCCCAGGCTCCGGAGGATCTAGCGTCCGTTTGATTGAGGTTGCCCAAGGCTTAAAAGAGGGCAAGAGCTACATTGCCATGGCACTAGCTGAGACATTGATGCGTTTGGATGCTTTCCATCGCCGAGAGACGACCACAATCGCAGGGAGTCCACTATTGTTGCAGGTAATGTTTCCCACCCTATCTCAAATATATTTCTCACATCACTCGGCCCTCAGGCTCGATTTTTCTCTCAAAACTCTTTTCTCACTTTTGTCTCCACGTACACCTCTCTATTCTTTAATCTCTAATTTTTCATCTCTCCCCAGATATGGTTGATGGATAAGTTGAAGGTAGTGGACTCATGCCCAGCATATTCAGCTCGCGACTATTTCTTCCAGCAACGTCTAGTCGATGCCCCTGATAAGGGATGGTGGTGCAAATGGATGTGCAGTCTATCGGCTATCAACATTACTTGGCGCTGCCCCTGGCTCAATCTGCCGGCGATGAGTTACAACACGTCTCGCCACCTTGGGATTTAGTTGATCGGCCTGACACACTGTGTTTTTTACTTGTCGTTCTGATTTCGGAGCTAATTTGGGCATGATCAGACTTGTCCGGAAGAGGGATTAGAGTACCCTATTGCATTTCCAGTCTGAGGCGCACAACTAGCTCGGTATGCCACAACATGGAGGACAAGAGAGCTTCTGGCCCCCGCTCCCACTTTCAGTTGCACCCTCTCTGATGAGTGCATAGCTTGGCTCGATGAAGAGGCGCAGGTTGGGCATACTTTGGCATCAAAGGCTTCCATAAGCTCTGGGAGGGGGCGCAGGAACACCTAACTTATGCATGCCCCGAATTTATTGCTTTATCAGTACTTTCAAGTTTTCTTTATAAATGTAATAAAAAGCAACTTCAATTTGTATTCAAGAGTAAGAGAACTCTGTATTGAAATCAATGTAATTGAAGGTTGTGGGTACTGAAAACTTTCCGTTTGGTCCAAAAATGGTCTAAGTTGTAAAAAGATTAATTTGAGCAAAATCAACTTTTATTAAAACTTTTCAAAACCATTTTTGATACGGATCACAACTGGACACGCCCGAGATCTATCACTGAGATGTACAACCTGGAATTCAGCAACTGGAAAGTTGCCCCTAGTTTGAATAGCACTGCACTGGAGATCACAACCGAGCTCTTGAATGCAGAAAAGACAAAGATGGCCAACATGATCACATGGACAAAGTTGATTTGGAAGTGTTTATGGCTGGACTTCAGAATGAAGTTGCCTACGTATCCCGAAGATGGGAATCAAGCCTTACGTAGTTTAGTTCAGGTTCACTCGTGTATTAACACTCTCCTTTTGTGCTCTAACTTTTGCCTAGGTCGCCCTTTCGGGTTTTCGGCCTAGCGAGCCACTCAAGGAAAGTATTTCTTCAACTTGTCCGTGTTGATCGGCTGGGAGAACTCTAGGCCATCTAGGTCCGTCAGAACGACAACTCCACCCAACCAGATAGACTTGATGATGTAAGGGCCAGTCCAATTGGGTCTGAACTTGCCCATAGGGTCGTGGATGGGAGCTCGGTTGTCTTTGAGCACAAGATCCTCCTCTTTCAAATTCCTGAACTTAAACTTCTTATTGAAAGCTCTGGCAATTATTCATTGATAACCCTGGACGTGATACAGTGCTTTCAGCCTTCTTTCATCAAAGAGCGTGAGTTCTTCGAACCTGCTTTGCTGCCAATCTGCTTTAGCTATCTGACACTTAGCCAATACCCGTAATGACGGAACCTCAACTTCGATAGGTAGAACAGCCTTCATCCCATAAACCAAGGAATACGGAGCTGCCCCAGTAGAAGTTCGAATTGAAGTCTGGTAGCTAATCTGGCCAGTCCTTGTAGGTTTCCACCATCTTCTGTAGAATGTGCTTGATGTTCTTGTTGGTGGCCTCAACTGCTCCGTTGGTTTGCGGCTGGTATGTAGATGACTTATGAAAAGCCACATTCTACTTCTCCAACAAGTCAATCACCTCCTTCTTGAAGTGGGAACCATTATCCGAAATAATCTCATTCGGGACCCCGTAGCGACAAATAATGTTCTTCCTGATGAACTTAGCGACATGCGATGCCTTCAACACTGCGTAAGATTGGGCCTCAACCCACTTCGTGAAGTAGTCTATTGCTACTACAATGTACTTATGCCTGTTGGACCCCATTGGAGTGACAGCCCCATTTAAATCAATCCCCCAGACTGAAAACGGCCATAGTGAAGTCATGTTGTACAGCTTCGACGGTGGAATGTTCATGTGGTTTGCATAGATTTGACATTTGTGGTATCGCCAGACAAAGCTAATGCAATCCTCCTCCATTTTTGACCAGTAATAACCCTGTCTAAGGATCTTCCAGGCTAGTAGCACCCCACTCCTCCATGGATGACCTCCATCGGGCGGTTGGACTCTTCAGCATCAACACACAGCTTATGCATCCCGAGCTGACCCCTCTTGTACAGTTTACCACCGCAAACGATGAACTGAGCAGCCATTCTTCGAATTGCCCTCTTATCTTTGGCATTTTCCCCTGGTGGATATGCTTCATTTTCCAAGAAGTTCCAGATGTCGTAATACCAGGGATTCTCATCTTCTACCTCATCTATGGCAGCAATCAGCTTGTAGGCCGGCACGAATTTCTGTTCAATTATGATCAGACGCATCCGAACTCCGAAAGGGATGCCTATCATAGAAGATAGAGTTGCTAATGAATCCGCGAACCTGTTGTTCTCTCTTAACAGATGAGCAAAGTTCAGTTTTTCAAACCGAGGAATCAGAACGTCCAAGGTCTGGTGATAGATTATTATCTTTTCTTCTTTAACTTTCCAATCTCCTTTAGCTTGAGATACTACAAGGTTCGAGTCCCCGATGACATCCAACCGTTTTGCCCCTAGTTCCAGGGCGACTTCTAGTCCAGTAATGCATGCCTCATATTCTACCTCATTGTTCAACACTTTGAACCAGAGTTTGAATGCTAAAGGTATACGGGAATTATCGGGTGCTATCAGCAACACCCCTATCCCATACCCATACTGGTTTGACGCTCCGTCAAAGTACATCGTCCAAGTCTCTCCTTCAACATGCAGAATGGGCTCGTCTAGGAACAGATATTCTATTGCTTCATCCCTTCAACTGGGTGATCAGCTAGGAACTCTGCCACCACTCTCCCTTTCACTGACTTGCACGTCATGTGCTTTAGATCAAATTCAAAAAGCAGAAGTAACCAATGAGCTAGCCTACCCATAAGTGCCGGTTTCTCAAAGAGATATTTGATAGGATCTAATCTCGAAACGAGTATTACAGAGTGAGCTAACAGGTAGTGCCTCAGCTTCCTGGTAGCCCATACCAAGGCCAAACAAGCCTTCTCCAGCAGAGTGTAGCAGTTCTCGTAATCCAGCATTTTCTTGCTCAGGTAGTAGATAGCCTTCTCCACTTTGTCCTCAAACTCCTGTGCAAGCATGCAGCCCATTGTCGTTTCAGTCACTGAAAGGTACAGTATCAATGGTTTCCCCAGCTCAGGCAGTGACAACACAGGTGGGTTCTGTAAATATTGCTTGATCTGCTCGAAAACAACTTGGCATCGGTCGTCCCATTAGAACTTCTTTCCTTTCTTCAGGAGACCAAAGAGTGGTTCACAAGTCAAGGTTAATTTTGCAATAAACCATCTTATGAATTGCACTTTACCCAGAAAGCCTCGCATCTACTTTTCAGTCCTCGGTGGTGGCATTTCTAAGATGGCCTTGATTTTGGAAGGATCGACCTCGATACCCCTTTGTGTGATTAAGAACCCCAGCATTTTCCCTGTTGTAACACCAATTGTACATTTCTGAGGATTCAGCCGCAACTGATACTCTCTGATCCATTGGAAAAATTTCTGCAAGGCAGTGTAGTGGCCCTTTATTTCCTTGGACTTGACAATCATGTTGTCCATGTACACCTCAACCTCTTTATGGATCATATTGTGCAAAATTGTGGTCGCAGCCCATTGATACGTAGCCCCAGCGTTCTTCAAGCCGAACGGCATCACCCTATAACAATAGGTTCCCCACAGGGTGGTGAAAGCAGTCTTCTCCCAGTCTTCAGGTGCCATCAAAATCTGATTGTAGCCTGAAAACCCATCCATAAACGAGAACAGCGCATGCCCAGCAGTGAAGTCCACTAATTCGTCAATATATAGCAAAGGAAAGTCATCCTTCGGACTGGCTTTGTTCAAATCCATGAAGTCCACACATACTCAAATTTTGTCGTCCTTCTTCGGCACTGGAACTATATTGGCCAACCAAGTAGGGTATTCAGATACCAACCGAAACCCTGTGTCAATCAGCTTGGTGACCTCTTCTTTGATTTTCAAAGCCCAGTCTGGGTAGATCCTTCGGAGCTTCTGCTTAACAGGTCGGGCCTCTGGGTTAAGAGGGATCCAGTGCTGTACAATCTCAGGATCGATTCTAGGCATGTCTTCATAGGACCACGTGAAAACATCTTTGAAATCTTTTAATAAAGCGACTAAGCGCTCGCGCTCCTCCGAAGACAACATGGACCCAATTTAGACCGGTCGCGGGTCCTTCTCAGTACCAACATTAATTTTGGTGATTTCATCAACCAAAGGTTTAACAAACCTCTCCTGCTCTTGATCAATCAAACGTTGTAAAACTGGAGGAATTTCTTCCTCGTCATTTTTATCAAAATTTTGAAAGTCTTGATTAATGCAATAAATTAAAGGCACAAAAAAGTACTTGGAGGCCACAACCGTACCATTCTCATTAATAACATCCAGTCTGCCTGATTCCTCTGTTACAACAGACTTAAAGGAAAAAGAAAAAGACGACCTGGACAGGACAGTGGCATCCGGGTTATCACCCCCAAGAATACCAGACACAGACTCAGATGAGCTGGAACCTGATTCCAACTCCACAGACTCAGTGGAATCAGATTCTGGCTCACTACCTGACCCAGTGCTGCTCTATAAAAAGCCCTCATCATATTTCCAGACGAGGGAGGGTGCGATGGATGCATCGAGAATGTCTAAAGATGGGCCCACAACCGCTTCATCCCTGATCATGGAAACTGAGAAGTTATCCCCGAAGTACCGCGGTACGATCTGAGGATCTGCGAGGAGACAAGCCAGTGCCACCCCCATCTCAATTTTTGTGCGCTCGGAATCCTCCTCCTTGCACTGCTCAGCCTCAACTGGTGGGTCTATCTCCTCTTCGGCAACATCATCCCTGGATAATTGCAAGTCAAAGAAAATCTGAAATCCCGGCAAGCGCCGCCTCTCTGCATTTAGCCATTGCTCCGGGAAGCCGTAGAACGGGAAGTCTTCCCCCTCCCGGACAAAGCATCCGTTCAGGGTCCCCTGGATAGGCCGGTGCACCAACTCATAATGCTTTCTGACTTGCTTGGCTCTGGCTCTTCCGGCCATCTCTCTTCCTTTCCTCGCCCAATCCTCCTTGGTAGGCAGATAACCTAAGCCAAAGGTATATGGGTTATGCGGCACTTCGGCTGATGCTGCAACGCCTTTCCGGCCACTTCGCCCTAATCCCATCCCAAGCATGTGCTGAAGCTTGTTCATCAGGTAGAAAGACTGTGCGCTGACGTATAGCCCCTCATCAACAGCTAAAATGTTTTGTACAACCCGGACATCGGCTAGGGTAAATCCTGACAAAAACACATCATTCGCGCCATGCTCAATCTCCAGAATTGGTGTAGAAACCTCTGGCGGCGGATGTATGGAAGAATTTTTGAAAACAATTGCCACCCCCTTCCCATGGGGGTACTTTAGCATTTGGTGCAAGGTGGAAAAGACGACTTTCACTTGGTGCAGCCATGGCCGCCCAAGGAGTAGATTGAAGGTTGCAGGAACATCCAAGACATGAAACTCAATGTCCTGTTGTCCCGGACCAACCTGAGTCTTAATCCGTACGGTCCCCATCACCTCTCGGCTGGTATTATCATAAGCCCGTATCACCTGGGCTATAGGCACAAAATCTGCGGGCTTCAACCCGATAGCATATGCCGTCCTCGACGGACACACGTTGATTGCGGACCCCGTGTCGACCAAAACCACCGGTATCCACTTCCCTCTGCACTCCACGGAGATATAGAGCAGTTTGTTATGATCTGAGCCCTCAGGCGACATCTCTTTGTCGGTGAAGGTCAAGGTTGGGGAAGCTCCTCCCGGGAAAACCAGCCCTACCAACTGTTTGGGTGTCATATCAATTGAAAGCTTGGCCCGGTCTATGGCTGTAAGAACGGCCTGTCTGTGAACCCTCGAGGCCATTAGCTGTCCCCAGATGGAGATATTTGCTTGAATCTTTTTTAGCTATTTCAGTATAGCCTCCTCCTCCAGCAGTTTTTCTTTCTCCCTCTCCGCTTCTTTATCCTTCCCGGATGCCTCCGGCTGGTCCAAGTGTGGGGGCTTGAAATACCGCCCACTCCTAGTCATGTGGTCAACCTCCTCAACATACCAAGTGTCATCCGGTTGGGTCTGTCCCCAGTCTTCGTCAGTGTGGGCAAGACGCAAGTCGTCGTCTTCCCACCACATCCCGTCGGCAACCGACAGACAGTTGTCCGACTCCGTTGTAACCGTTTTGGTGCTCACAGCACATTCCGTCCCGCAGGGGCTTTGGCCTTCCTAGCCCTCTCAAGATCCTCGATCTTCTGTTGCTCAAATCTCTTCAATACAACCTCTTGTTCGGCGTCTGCTGCACATAAACTGCCCTGTTCTCGAGCATAATTCTTCGTACCGGTGCTCTCCGGCGATTTCCCCTGATTCTCGGCCATTCCGGCCACTGTTGATGTGCCCATTTCTGATTGCCCCTGTTCTGGTTGATGCTCCTCAACAACATTTAGCTCGTCACTGAGCCACCCTGTAGCCTCTGCTGATCCATCCAGGTCAAACCAGTTGATGCTCACATCCTCTCGGTCCTGTTCTTCAAAGAACTGCAGATTTGTAATGTCCTCTTCCAGCTCTGCTAGGTCATCTAGCCCTTGACTAGGTCCATCTTCCTGGACCATGTTGATCTCTGCCCCAACCAGCAACTCTACCCACGGCTTAACCTGATTTGTTGATGTGATATAACCACTCGGGTTGTACGCAAAGCTCCCAGACCCATCAGGCTCTGAATCATCACTCCCATCTTCCTTCAAAGTCAACCCAATTCTATTTTTGATAGTCACCACCACCGGTTCAGGTTGGGGTTGGGAGGTGCTCAACATGCACATATCTGTGCTGTTCGAGATGAACACCTCAGGCTTGGGTAAGTGGGAGGGTGTGATATATATGCTAGGGTCGTATGGCACAACCCCAGTTTGGATCAGATTGATGTGTTTAGGTGGTGGAGCTTGGTTGTGTGGTAAGAGGGGGTTGGTTGTGACATTTGGTTTTTCTAGGGATGCAATCACCTTATTGTCAATAAGATCCTGAATCTCATGACGAAGTCTGTGGCAGTGGTCGGTGTCGTGACCATGCTGTCAGTGAAAGACACAGTATTTGGCTAGGTTATGGGAAGCAGGAAGTTTGTTTGGTAATGGCCGTAGCTCTAGGGGCTTCAAATGTTTCTTTCTGATTAAAACCCCCAAGACCTTGGACAAAGACATGTACAGTGGGGTAAAAGTCCTTTGGCCTCGAGGCGGGTTTTTCGCTAGTTGAGGGGTGGCAGTAGATATGCCGGTAACGGGTGTTGCTGTTGTTGATGTGGTGGTGGTGACCATGCCCACATCGGAAGTTCTGGCAGCTGCAGCATTACGCGTGCCTGCATTCGAACTGCGGGTAAATGCCCTCTTAGGCTGCTCTCTTTCGTGGTCAATCAGACCCTACTTCATGGCGTCCTCAATCTGTACCCCGATCTCGTGCAAATCCGCAAAGGTAGAGAGGGGTAAGACGATCATCTTTTGCATCAGTTTGGGTTGGAGGTTGCACACAACCATCCGTATTTGATCCTTCTCGACCGGCCTGGTGGTCACCATAGAAGCTTTGGCTCTCCAACGAGTTACAAAGTTAAAGAAGCCCTCTTTCAGCTCTTGCCTGGTTGTCTGAAGATCACGAGTTGTGATCTCGATTTGTGTGTTATAGGAGTACTGGGCAACGAAGGCCTCGGCCATTTCTTCCCAACTTCTCTTGATAGAATCTTCCAACTTCACATATCAGATGACCGCAACACCCGACAGGGTCCGGCCGAAGGGGGAAAACTTTTGCAGTCTAGAGAGGCCCATTGGCCTCAGGATATTTGAGAACAACCGCATGTGTGCCATGGGATCCCTAGAACCGTCAAATTGGTCTATGTGCGGCATCTTGAACCGGTCTGGCAAAGTCACCGCTGAGTCGGTGTATCCATCCTCTATGTCCAGAATGGAATTAATGCCTTGAGCTTTTTTGAACAGCTTTTCTAACTTGCTCACTTTCAGCATTGTTGGATCCACCTCAAATTCAAATGGTGTATCCACTAGATTAGTCGGTGCTTTGGACAGCTGAGGTAGGATTGGGGGTGGAACCGGCCCCGTTGGGACGTCTGTATTTTCCTGGACGTTTGCAATATCCCCGAGTGTTGGAACTCTAGGTGGGGGTGGTGGTGGATGCAAAGCAGACGGTCTAGCTTGTTGTGGTTGCTGCTGTTGCTAGAGTCTGCCAATCAGCTCTTTTTGTTGAGCCACAACCTCTGCTTGATGCGCGGCAAACTTTGCCTGGTGGGTAGCATCCCGCTGCATGGCTTGCATAGTCTCTTGGAGCTGACGCATCATGTCCTCCATACTTTCCATAAGGTGCTGATCTAACTGAACAACAAGTGTATCTCTCTCTGCAGTAGAAACGAAAACCTCAGCCCGACTACTCACTGGTGGGGTGGATAAGGACCGCTGATCTGATAACCATTGTACTGGTCAACTGCGCCTAACTGACCTCCGTCTAGTAACCGGGGGTAATGAAAAGAACACTGCTTGTCTGTCAACTAGATCCTCGGATCGATGAAGCCTTCGACCTTTGATCCAAAGTGCTTGGGGAATATCTGCCTGTTCGGAAGAAATGATGCTAAACTACCTTGCAAAAAGATAAATAAAGCATAATAAGAAAACAAACAACAGAAAAACGGATAGCATTTCGACTTAAATAAACACAACGCATAGTTGGCATTTGTAAGCTGAACGCACTGTTCTCAATACTGATCACTGTTCCCAAATCACTGCCCCAAATCTGATACCCTTAGGTAAAACTGATTCCCCCAAATATTAATGCCCGCAGGCCTGATACCCAGACTTGCAAACTGATACATACAACCTGTAGAGACACACTCTGACAGCACATATCAAGCAAGTAAGAGCCAAAACACCCCTATGGTGGGGTAGGATTTCCCTGTCATATCTTGTCAGGAACTAGGGTTTCACTACGCACGCAGCGATTTCAAACAACCTACATTCGGGTAGGCAACCTATCCTAGTTTGAAATGGTCACTATGGTTTCCGATATGTACTAGGTCGAATGGTCGAAAAGGGTGCCTCAGTAACAACCGAGGTTTGTGTTCCCATCGTGGCAGAGCCCGTAACCGGTCAGCCTTATGGCACGCAGCCTTTGGCAAACCGTTCAGGAATAGCAGACAGCAAACATGGTGACTTAAGCTCACCAATGCAAATGCAATGCAAAGAAACACATAAATGTAAACAAAACAATATATCATGAGTTCGAGTCAAGTTCTCTAAATCCCCAGCAGAGTCGCCAGAAATTGTAGACCGCCCGAACTCCATTCTGCGCGTGAGGGCGCGAATTGTAGTTCTAGCTACTACAGTTCGAACTCATATCATGGTTCTTAATCTAATCTCACAAAGTGCAATGTAAGACTGATAAATCACCAAAGAGTCCAAATCTGGAAAATCATTTTGGAAAATCGATTTTAATCATGAAGTGCCAAACATGCACTGCTTTGCTAGATTTTAGAGTCGCCACCTAAATATTTTGTTTTGGGAAATTTAGGAAACCCTGACTCGTGCCTAAGGCCACGTGTCCGTCATCACCAAAGTTGACTCATCTCGGGAACTTGGGTACGAGAGGGGAAGGTCCTGAAATGAGCACCCCCGCTCGCCTGATCAAAGATCGGCCTCTACTAAACATGATATGCTGTTTTTGAAAACACATGTGTTCTTATCCCGGTTTATTAGCTAACCTTACTATGTGATGCGCACAACACACAAGTATAGACTAAATCGCTCGATTTGGAACAAAACATCTCATGTTTGTTTTTTTCAAAATGGTTTGAAGTTGCTACCCGCAAGTAGGCTAGGACGAGGATTTTGCCACCCTCAAGTGGGCTTAAAACATGATGATTTGCCACTTCAAGTGGGCTTAAAACTCACATTTTGATGAATTGTTCCAATTCAAGCAATGAAGTCTTCATCCACAGGCATTCATGCAGTTAAGCACATAAGCACATAGCCTCATGGCAAGCATGCTATGGCAGTCACTCACATGCATGCAAGGATGCTAAAGCGTAAAAGCTTACCTAGTACTCCGAGCCAAAACAAAAGTTATGTTAGAAATCAATGCGTGACCCTAGCTATGTCAAGAATTCCTAATGCAACACATGCAAAAGACAACTAAGATAGGATTGGCTATTTTAAGATGTCATGTGATTTACAACACTTGATACATGCATTCAAATAGGTATTGAAATACGATGCAGTTTGAATGATGCGCAGAGCCCAATGCATGCAATACGAATGAATGATGCACGCATGCAAAGCATAAGTATGCTAATTGAAACATGCCCTAAAACTAACCATCAAAAGCTGGTAAATAAAAGGGAGAAAGACATTCACACACACACGCACACTTATTACAACATTTGCCCTCTTGATGGAGGGTCCGAATAGAAAGTAAGCTAATCTAAGCTAAGCTAAGCAACTAATCAAATTAAGCTAATTAGACTAGTTATTACACAACAAATTGAATAACTAGCTACAACTAATTATTACATCACTTTAACTAATTAACAAATTAATTAAATTACATAAACATGCTAATTAACAAGTAAGCATTAAACTACACTACTCAGCTCTGCTTTGGAAGGTTGAACAATGCATGCACTTGGTTTCTCGCTCGGAAATCCATTACTATGCCCAGAATTGCCTCTGTTTGAATTTGATTTGATCTCTGAAAGGTGCACAAACCACCAGAATGCTTCTGCTCCAACATGGGGACCTCCTGGCGGGCTGCCGACCAGAAAATGGTGTTGTAGACCACCTGTAGACCACTTAAGTTTGTTGTAGACCAGAAAAAATGTTAGGCCAGCTACTTTTTCTGGTTTGCCGACAAGAAATTTTTGCCAAGCTCTAATTTGCTGCAACAGAGAACAAGAAGGGGCACAACATTGTATTTGCAAGGTATGTGTGCACAACCACTCTCCCTATCATTTCTTAAGCTCATGGGAGTGCGGTACTCGACTCTCGGGCCACAAACCGAGCATCGCAATGCACGATGGCTGAGAAGCCAAGTTTGCACAATTCAATGTTAATGAATGCACAAATAACACGTAAAAGCCTCTGCCTCTATCATGCATGATCAAGAGGGTCGGCGACTGAGAAATGAGGCACGTTTCATCACTTCAAGTATGAAACGTCCAATCCAAACACATTGCAATGCAACAACATTCCAAACAACATGGGCATGGCAAGTTTAGAAGCTTAAGGCATCGAGGCTAGCAAAGAGCATCTCACAAGCGGCATGCAATACAATTCTCAAAGGAATTAAACCTACAATGGACAGACCTAATGCATGCCAAAACAGTGGCCAAAATGCTTCGAAATGCTAGCATTAAAAGCAAGAAAATGCATGGTCATGCATTGGCCCATGAATAAGGTATGAAACACAACTCTCAAACACAATCAAAGAGTGATATGCATGAGGATATGACAATGCTATATGCTCTGAAATCAAGTGTTAAATGATGCCAAATCACATAAACACAGAAGTATAGCATGCAAGAGGGCCTAAGGCACAAGGCTTCTAAAAGGAACGACACAAGAGGCATGCAATGCATGGCACAAATGATTGAACCTGCCATAGACAGAGCTCAATTAGGTCAATAAAAAGACCAAAACATGCTGGGATGAGAGCTCAAAAGCCTAGACAAGCATGCATACGCATTGGCCCATAAACGAGGCACAAAGGCACAACTCTTAAAAGCTCTCAAAGAGTAAAAGAAGTGAGAACATGGCAATGCAATATGCTCTGAAATAACATGTTAAATGATGTCATGGCAAGCAAACATCTCAAACAAAGCATGCTAGAGGCATCAAAACACAAGGCTAGTGAAGCCCATTGCACTACAGCTATGCAATACATGAACCATATGACCAAGACAACCCAAAATAGTCCTAGAGCATGCCAAATCAGGGACAAAAACATGTTGTAGTAGAGCCAACACATGCTAGAATTAGAGACATGAAGCATGGAGCATGCAAGGTCAATGAGGAGGATTACCCTACACCTACCAAAACCAAGCATGAGATGACTTTACCAAGAAAACTCAGAGTTGTATCATGGCGAAATAAGACCAAAAACCCACTGAGATGGCATCCCAAAAGCTTAGGCAAGATGGCATACATATTGGTTCATGTTTAAGGCATAAATCATGACTCTCTAAGAGCATTGAAAGAGTGAAGCATGAGAGAATATGAACACACTACACACATTGAAATCACATACCAAATGATGCTAAATCACGCAAACAACCCAAGCAATACATGCTAGTGACTTGGAAACTCAAAGCTAGTGAGCAAGATTACACTATGGCTATACAAAGCAAGGCATGCATGACCAAAACAACTTAAAATAGAGCTCAAGCATGGAAAAACATGAGTGAAAGCTTCCTGGAGTGGAGCCAAAAGCATGCTAGAATGACATGCTAAAACCTTAAGCATACAAGGCTACTTTGCATGGATTACACTACAAGTGTATAAAAGCATGCAAGGGTGGCCTAAACTAAGCCAAAACAAAGGTATGCCATACTGAAATAAGGCCAAAAATAGGCTGAGACTAAGCCAGCACATGCTAAAATAACAAGCTCAAACATGAGGCCAACAAGGCAAGTAACCAAGACACGAGGAGAGGGGATAACCCCCTCCTATTTTGAACCTCAAAACACACTTTCTACCACTAAAAATCCATTGGATTTCAGTGGCTAAAAGGCCAAGAGAAGGTGATCTCAAGGGCCTAAAAGGATAGCTCAAAACAAGGCAAAATGAGGCACAAAAGGGGGTAGACCACCCCCAACACCAAAGAAGCCTCAAAAAAACATTTTAAGCACTTGAAAATGAAGCTTTTTACCGTTTAAAGTTAAGCCAAAAGAAGCATGCGAAGGTGGCTAAAGGCTTAATCAAAACAAAGATTAAAAGGCGCTAGAGACTCACCCTTGAAGAATAACTTCAAAGCAGCGACTCCAGCAACTTTTCTGAGCTAAAACCAGCTCTTGAGTCCAAGCAAGACCCTCAAGTACCTCAGCAACAAGATTATGGTGTTTGAGTAGGTGCTTTAGTGCAAAAGTGTGAAGAAACTACACTTTCAAGCACAAAATTGAACAAACATAGAGAGAGAGAGGGAGAAATACAGAGATAGAGATATATGCATAGCCTCAGCCAATTTTTTGAACCTAAGGCAAGAGAGGGAGGCTTCCTTATATAGCAAACCAAGCTTCAAGCTTGTTGAACAAGCTAATGGCTTCAAGCAATTCCTCCATACACGTGTATGGAGGATGTTTTCTATGCTCACCCGCTGTCACTGCTGGCACCAAAATATCTACAGAAAAAGCAGAAAAGCCGCCGACCAGTTGAAGTGGTCGGCCGACCACTCCCACTAGTCGACCGACCAGAAAAATTCGTCTGCAAGGTCAACAAGTGGTCGGCAAGGGGGGAAAGCTGGTCTGCACAAAGAGTGGAGGGTGGTGGCATGGCTGCCGACCACTTTAGGTGGTCCAAAGACCACCCAGACCAGTTGGCTGACCAGAAAATTGGCTAGCAGGGAAGAAAAATGGTCTTTGGGGAGAGAAAATGGTCTACACCCTTTATTCCACCCTCCAAGCAAGGAAAACAAGGTTTGGTTGAAAACCAAACCAAAAAGGAAGCAAGACAAAAGTCCGCCGGACAAGGCACGCAGCCGGGAGCCCCGAAAACTAGTCTACGGGTACAAAAAGTGGTCTAAGAGAGGGAAAGGTGGTCTACGGCCACAAAAAATGGTCTATAGATCTCTGTTTTCCTCTAGGAAAAGGCAACAAGGCATGGTCCGAAAACCAGGCCAAAAGGAGAATGTTAAGAGGTTCCGAGACAAGGCGCTCGGCCGAAGGCTCCGGAAGCCGAAAACTAGCCTACAAGAGGGAAAAGTAGTCTACGACTACAAAAAGTGGCCTACAGGCCTCTCTTTCCCTCCAGGCAAGGTCAACAAGGCATGGTCCATAAACCAAGCCAAAACACAAAGAGTTCAGAGGCCCAGAGGCAAGGCACTCAGCCGAAAACTACGAAAACTCGAAACAAGCACAAACATGCGTGATCATCGAGCGCTCAATCGATGACGTCTGAGTCTAAAGGTCGGTCAAAAATGGAGTGTCTACAGTTGCCCCTCTTTGACAGAACTCAGAAGTCAAGAAGTGACGGGAGTGAATGTCAAAGCCCCGGAAACTCAAAACGAGCACAAACATGCATGATCATCGCATGCACAGACGATGACGTTTGAGTCTTAAGGTCGGTCAAAAAAGGGGTGTCTACACACTCTCCCTCCTTTCTTGGATTTTTGTTTGTCTGAGAGTTGTTTCAAACGAGTGTTGTTTAAGCTCAAGAAAGAGACCCTTCCATGCTTAATAGTTTAATCTCTTCGAAGGTTTATTACTAAGGCATTACATCTCTCTCATGCCAAATATAACTTACTGTTTGACACTTCTCTCCATTTAGTGGACTTAATTCTCATTTTTGGTCTAAAATGACTAAAGAATGGAAAGGTAATTAAAAGAGTCTATTAAAATTGGACTAAGGTGGTACAAGATAATAAAATCAAGTTGGGTTCAATCGGACGTTAATTGAACCCGTTAGGTTTTGAGCCATTTCATACTCTCTTGTTATGATAATGGTTCAAAAATCAACGCCAACCACTTCCCTTGATCAATTCCATGATAGGGAGGGGGTTTTGTTGATCTTTTAGTTTCACTTATTGAGCCTTTGTCCAATCGAGTCATGGATCATCATGCATTAACCTTACGACTATTGATGATTTGTGAATCGAATCTCGCCCTCCTTTGATCAATTTCATGATAGGGAGAGGTAGAGAGCATAAACATCCCCTAGAAATACTCTGTATCTACTATGTTTCTTTTCTACTACAGCAGGGTAGAGCCCAAAAATGGTGGCCGGCCGGCCACCTAACCATCCGGCCGACCTCTTTCCTTGGCCGGCCGGCCACCTCTTTTCAGCAAAGCAATGTCTATTTTCTTGCAAAACAGAGCAAAGGCTAGCGAAAAAATAGAAAAAATTTCTTACTGCGAAACAGAACAGTCCTAGTAGCAAAACATAGGAGTTTTTTAGGTGGAATTCCTTGTTCATGCATATGCAATTCCTCGTTTCCCGTGGCTTGTGAAATTGATGCTAACTAGTAGTATGTTGTAGTTAATGTAGTAGTCCATTCGAAACTTGTAATAGCTAGCTCATTAATTATTTAGTTTAATTCTAATTTGTAATAATTAGTTAGCATAGTTCATTTTGGTGTTGTAAAAGCTACTTAATTAGGACATTTATTCAGACCCTCATGAGCGAGGGCAAATATGTAATAATGTGTGTATGTCTCCCAACCCCCACTTCTTTCTCCCTTTTATTTACTTGCTTATAATGGATTGCATGCAGCATCATATTTTCCTTAGCATTTTCCATGATGTGCATTCATTCGGTTTGCATGCATAAGGTTCGACTTGTCATGCTAAACAATGTCAATTTCAAATTCCTTAATTGAATACGTGCTTTACGCATGCCTTGAATTGACTCATATGCCAGGTTAGGAAACCGAATCCGATAGTTGCATTTTATATGTGTTGCATTAGTCATTTGCATATTAGAGCACACATTTAACTAACTATTTTCTTTCTTTTGGCTTGCCTTAGATAGTTGGGGAAAGCATTTTTTGCTTTAGCATATTGCCTGCGTGCGATTGTTGCCATGTCAAAGTATATATACCATGAGGCTAAGTACTTAGTTGATATACCTGTTTGAATGCCAGTGGACGAACACTAATTGCTTAAATTGGGATGATTTGATTAAAGTATATATGAGATCACTTTTTCAAGTGGTTCATATTCAAAATTTTTCAAAACAAACATGAAATCAAAGTATTCCAACCTTTGCAAATTAGTCAATACTTATGTACATCACATAGTAAAATTAGCCTAATAATCAGAACAAGAGCATATAATGTAAATAAGAATCACATCATGATAAGTAGAGACTGATCTTTGATCGGGTGAGTGGGGTGCTTAATTCATGACCTTCCCCTCTCATACCTAAGTTCCCGAACCAAGACACTTTAGTGATGACTGATAAAGTGGCCTTTTGGCACGAGTCGTGGATTTTCTAAATTTCTCAAAATTATTTATGTAGCGACTCTGTAATCTGGCAAAGCGGTTCATTTTTGGCATTTTTTATTCAAAAATGATTTTCTAAAAGATTTGCTGGATTTAGACTTATTTGTGCTTATCTATTTCACATTGCACTTATGAAATCAGATTCAAAATCACAGGAGTCTGAACTGTAGGGCTATCGTATCTGAAAGGAGTGCGAAAAGCAAGCTACAGTTTCTGGCGACTCTGCTGGGAAAATTAGAGAACTTGACTTGAACATCATGATGTGAAATTTTATCTATATATAGATATATATGTTGTTTGTATTGCATTGGCATTGGTGCTTTAAGTCACGGTGTTTTCCATCTGCTATTCCTGGACAGCTTGCCGGAAGCTTGCCTAAAAGCTTGCTAATAGGCTGGCTGGTCGTGGGCTTTGCCATGTTGGAAACATAACCCTTGGATCTGGATTATCGTTGTACTGCTTGATCCTCCTTTCACTTCTCGATGTTAGGTGTGAGAGGTGTATTTGGTAATCTTGCTGAGGTACCCCTTTCACCAATTGACCTACTACATGTAGTAAAGCCTTAGTGACTGTTCCAAATTAGGACAAGATGCTCACCTGTATGCAGGATTGTGTGAAACTACTTGCTTGAAATAGTAAAACCCTAGATCATGTCAAATCTAGGATAGGGTAACCCTACACCCTCATAAGGGTGTTTTGGTTATGTTTAATTGGTATGTGCTTTACAGTGGAACTATACAAGAAAGTCTATATCAATGGCACAATTGGTATCTATTTTGGGGCAGAATCCAATAGGGAGTACAGTCTTTCAGCAGTGATTATATCCATTATGTTGAAAATTGGGGCTAAGGTGCTGTCTATTTTCTCTTTTGCGAGGTAGTCCTGGAATTATAGCGTCAGAAGGCTCTGATATCCCCCGAGTATTCTAGACTCATGTTGATGGACTTTGTCAGGTTGGAGATCTAGTTCAGGGGAAACTAGTGTTTGTTTCACTGTCATCGGCAGCAAGGCGAAGAAGGGCCAGACATGGTTCACCAGTTCCACTGTTCTGGCATTTACCAGTTAGATCATCTACCCTATCATTGCTCAACCTTCGATAAATCTAGAGACATTACTAATTCATCTTCAGTAGTCAGTCGACTCGCTCCAACTTGACATGGCTTACTAAGCCGAGGTCACAAATAGGTTGCAACAACAACAATAGCAGCTGGCTGCGGCTTTTGCTTTGCATACACCTAACGTGGCTACTCCTATACCTGGTACCACTATCAATATTACTGCTCGGGATCCACTGGCTGATGGTGTTCCTATTCTTCCATCCAGACAGATTCAATCCCAGTTCAGGTGTATAGAGTCCTAGCTTACCAGACTGAGGCACCTTTTGGGTTCAAGTTCGACCCGACCCTGCTTAAAGTCAATAAACTTGAGAAACTATTCAAGAAGACGCAAGGGGTTAACTCTATTCTAGATATTGAGGACGGATATACAGAGTCTATTGTTACTCTGCTGAAGCGGTTCAAGATGTTGTATATTGACTGCATCTGCACTTTTTCCCTGATATTCTGTTACCAATGGGTTTGACCAGGCTTCAGAAGTTATCGCAATTTGGCCAAACCATGTCTGGTGTAGCTCCCACCTGGTATGCTAATTTCGAAGACTCTGTGAAACAGAGATGGGAGGAGGTGGCCGAATCTTTCATTGCCCAATATTTTTACAACACACAGATCGAGGTCATTACTCGTGATCTTGAGGCAATGCGTCAGGAACTGAAAGAAGGCTTATCAAAATTTGTTACTTGATGGAGGGCAAAGGAGACTCTGATGGAAAACAGGCCTCCAGAGAAAGAGCAAGTCCGTATCATTATTAGAAATCTGCGTGAAAGGCTATTATAGAAAATGATAGTCCTCCCATTATTTAACTTTAAGGACCTCCATGAAATTGGGGTTCAAATTGAGGATGCCATCAGATAAGGGATCATTGCGGAAGGTAATGAGCCTTTGAGGAAGAATGTTATTCGCAGTTCCAATGCTACTACCAATGGTAGCACTGCTGTGAAATGCTCAAAAGTAAACACTGTCACCAGTCCCATCAAAACCCTTTTGCTGATAATAGTCTAAAACCAACCGCTTCAACTCGATCCCAAGCCCAAAATTTCCATCCTCTTTACGTGGCACTCTCTCAAGCTTTGAAAATGCTACTAGAAAAATGGCACCTAGAGCTCCTAGAACCCCGACCCCTCCCAAATTCTCTTCCACCAAGATATGACCTCGCTAAACACTGTGCTTATCATCAACAACACAATCATGATACAAATCGTTACATCTCCCTCCGTTATAAGATTCATGATCTTATTGACAAAGAGAACATAGCTCCACCAAACAGACCTCAGGCCGCCACTAACCCATTACCTTCACACCTCAACCTAATCCATACACTGCAATCCACCTACAACCCCAGCATATACATCACCCCAGCCCGTTTACCCAAGCCTAAGGTGTTCATTTCGGAAAGCACAAACTTGTGTATGATGGATGCACTTGAACCCCAATCATCTCAAACCCATGAACCTACTACTTCTGTTCTAATGAGCATGATTGAAGATCTTTAGAGAATTGTGGCAGATTTAGCCTTTGGGATCTTGGCTCCATCATCGACTACACCACATGCCATAAATTTTATATTTAAAATTTCTCCAATATTGGGGCGAGCTGCAATTAGAAAGGGCCAACCCAAAGCTATCTCCAGTTTGGGTGAAGGCAGGTCAATAACAAATGGGTATCGCTTCGATATAGCTACCCAATCCCTTAGCAAAGCTTAAGCAAGTGGCAAGAACAAGGTCGGGGCAAGTGTTGATCCCTACACACATCTTTAGTGGGCTATTGAGGCTTTGAAGATCAAAGGGTTGAACAAACAACGAGTTCTTGTAATTGTTGCAAAAGCAATAGATGATGCTTTTGTCGCTCAGGTTGGAAGCATTTTGAATCAGGGAGTAAGCCAGGCAACACCTGCCAACCCCCTTGTCAGAACTAGTAACCACACCTTCAATATCCTTTAAATGACCTTGTCTAAAGCTCTCCAAATCCTTATAAGACAAGGCCATCTCAAACCCCTTGACGCTTGGCCTCTCCTTGATCGCCTTCCAGCCAAACATGGTACTGCCAAGTATTGCGCCTTCCATTAGCAACCTAGCCATGACACTGACCATTGTTTTCGCCTTCGCCATGAAGTACAAGATCGGATTGACAACAAGGTCATTGCCTCACCAGGTCCTACAAAGTCTATCGATGCTGGATCAATGAACTTAGGGGGATAATGCGACTGGTTCTATGATCGGGAATGAACCACCTACTGATGGCACTCATTTTACTCCGGGCATGGTGGGTGGCATGCATCAGAGTTTAGCAATTTGAAAATGTTGTTTATTACTTTTCTAAACTGGATGCTGAGTCGTGTTGAGTCAGTCTTGTGGTGTTAGAGTTTGGTGATTTCGGTGGTGTTAACTCAGACATCACTATCTTGTTTTGTTTGTCTTTTAACTCTTTCTTTTGAGTCTGTTTCTATCATTGAGCTAGTTGAGCTAGAAGATTTGAATGAAACGGTAGTAATTTTTACCCACTTCTCTGTGCCTTTAAATCATTGCATTGACCAAAGCCTTTCAAAATTGTTTCCAAAATTGTAGAGAAAACAAAAGGGGAGGAATTCCTCAGGATTTGCAAAATTTGATCAACTGAGAGGAAGGGAGGCGTGCTAAAGCCTTTAATGAATGAAATCATGTCTGTTAATGTAAGTACTAAGGAGGATCCTGGCTTGGTCCAGATTGGTTCTACATTGTCTTCAGAGGAGCACAAGTGACTGGTCACTTTATTAAAAGATTTCAAAAACATTTTTGTGTAGTCCCATGAAGACATGCTTGGAATTGATCTCAAGATTGTACATCATAGGATCACTCTAGGCCTGAAGATTCGACCCCTTTGCTTTCAAACCTAAACCTTGATTTAGAATGATCAATGATCAACCAAAATATAAGGCTTGCATGGTCGGATTGGAAGCAACCCTTGAACTAGGGGCAAGAAGGTCAGATCTTATTAAAGGAAGCTTGCATAGCTGGTTGAGAAGCAGCCCTTGAACTAGGGGCAAAAAAGGTCAGATATGCTTAGAGACTCAAAACTGGGTTATTGTTCAAACCAATGGAGACGCGTAAGAAAGCCAAATCCCATAATTGGAGAGGAGAAAATTTTTACTGAGGGACAATCAAGTTCCTATCCACCACACAAGGGACAAATTCAGATCTAATTGGATGGGCTCTTACATCATCAGGACTATTTAGTCAAGGACAATAGCCATTATCGTGGATTCAGATGACTTAGAGATCCTACGGCCAATCAACATGGACAAGTTAAACTTTTCTATCCTTGAGAGGCTCGCTGGGCCGAAAACCCGGAAGGGTGACCCAGGAAAAAGTTAGAGCAAGAAAAAAAAGAAAAAGAACAAAAATGAAACATGGAAACAAAGAAAAAGAAGAAGAAAGAAAAATGAAACCGAAAAAATAGAGCTCGCAAGGTTGAAAATCCGAAAGGGTGGCCCTGGCAAAAGTTAGAGCGCAAAAGGAGAGAGTTAATACTCAAGCGCACCTTAACCCCGGAACTACGTAAGGCCTAATTCCCATCTTTGGGATACGTAGGAAACTTCATTATGAAGTTCAACGCCAACCATTTTCAGCCTGCTTGTCTCATCCATGTTGATTGGCTTATCCTTGTTTAACTTGACTATCCTATCCATGTCCAATTGGCTCATCTTCATTCAAAATCGGGTGTCCTATTCCGTTAAAGGATTCAGCTACAAGGAAAGTCAAGTTCAGATTAGAGGTTGTGCATCTCAAGAGTTAATTCTATGTTGGTCAGGTAGTGGCCATTTGCAAAAACAATTTTTGAGTATTTTTCATGAAGTTGACTAATTTTCTCAGAAATTATTCCTTTTTTCCAAAACTGGACCATTTCTTGGAACAAAAAAAAGGAAAATTTCTAGTGCTCACAGCTTGACTTACATAATTTCAAAGCAGAAAGTCATATTTGTCAAATTTGTTTTAGCAAAAAGCCAAAAATAGAAATGCAATCAAAGTGATGAACTATGGGCATAGTCGAGTCAAATTTTATGTCTTTCCCCTATTATCTACGAACTTATAAGGAAGAGCACAACTGAAGCTAGCCACAAGTGCCAAAAACTCTCTCATCCTCCAAGCAGTGAGGTATCGAACAAAGTGCGAAGAATGAACTAGAAATACAGATGGATATTCAACCACCCTCATAAGGTCCACAACTTCCAGCTTATCCATCAACCACACTTGGGAAGGGATAAAAAATAAGAGAGATTAAAGAATAGAGAGATGTGCGTTGAGAGAAAAGTGAGGAAAGGGCTTTTAGGAGAAATAGAGTTTGAGGGCCAAAGTGATGTGAGAGCCATAGATAAGAAAGGGTGGCAAACAATACCTGGAAAAGTAGGCTCCCCATGAATCGAGAGGTCACCTGCCATTGGAAAACATCCAAGTGTTGTATTTGTGGTTTTTGTTTGTTTTGAGTCTTGTTTGAAGTTGTTTTGATATTAGTGAGTAGATGTGTTTAGGTTGTTTTTACTTTATTTTTCCTTTGATAAGTCGTGTTGTGTACTGTGATTAGCCATAGGCTCAATACTCGATTAAGAACTCATTTTCAGTTCCAATTTCAAAAAATAAATCATTTTGTGCTCAGAGTGCCATGCTATTCTCAACATGATCTACAAAACAGGATTCGTTCTTTCATAAAACTGCATGGTCCAAACTCGATCAAAAGAGAGAGCAATAGAACAAGGACCTATCTAAAGCTACGTAGGTTCCGGACTGCAAAGCAAAAGAGTGAGAGAGGAAATATGAGCATCTAAGTTTGTTTTAACTTCAACAATTTCTGAGATTGCATTCCGGATGCACCTCAGACCTGCCTTAAAGTTAGAATGGCGATCAAAGCGCTATCCCTAAACACCATTCCCTGCCAGAGACGTCTTGGCTGTGTTTGCAATGAGTTCCTAGGAGACCAACTGCGACGGTGGCAACTAAAGTTTGAATGGTGATGCCTAGAACACAAAGGTTTGGAATTTTCGAGACTAAATTTGGTTTAAATACCCATGGGTGTATCCCCAGCTTGAAATCTGTATAGCAACCCCATAGGTTGAGGTAGTGTGTATGCACCTCAATTTTGGATACTGAACCAACCTAGTCTATCGCCCGGTTGGAGAATAGGAAAAGTTGTAAGTATGATCAGGGAGAAAAGCGGCATCCGTGGCTTCTACATGCAGATATTACCCCATGCTAGTATTTGAGGACCTTTGAACTATGAGTTGAAGGTAAGAGTTCGAAGAACTCAAGAGGGAGATTCCCGTCAGAGTAGAGCGGTTATCGCCACTCACCCTATGAGGTGTTTTTTAAACTGCCGCTTTGTTTGTTTACTGCATTTCCTAACCATCATCCACTACATTGCTTGTCACACATATCTTATCATCTACCGTACTTATTTCATTTATTTGCATCATGCGTTATCTTGTATCATTTATCCTTTTACGCTGAACAGCATTTAGGATCATTGTCCCCCGGGGCTTTTCTCAGATCTCATGGGACGCATTCATGAGCGGTTTTTAGTATCTCAGGGTGTATGGAAGCACAACCCTGGGCGGTTTTCCTCTTCTCACGATTTCAGTGTGATTAGAGTATCTCAGGGCGTGAGGAAGAAAGTCCCTAGGCGACTTTCCTCTTCTCATGATTTTAGTGTGATTAGAGTATCTCTAGGCGTACGGAAGCACAACCATGGGTGGTTTTCCTCTTCTCATGATTTCAGTGTGATTAGAGTATCACAGGGCGTGCGGAAGCACGACCCTTGGTGGTTTTTCTCTTCTTATGATTTCAGCGTTGTTTGAGTGTTCGCTTTCTCACACGATTTCAATGTGTGTGGAATTTATCTTAGGGTGCGTAGGAACATGACCCTGAGCAATTTTCTCAGGACCTTTTCTCAAAATTTCAGCATGGTTAGAGTGTTCTTGAGCGGTTAGAGTATCTCAGGACGCGTGAGACGCGACATTGAGCAGTAGGACCTCTTCTCACAATTTTAGCATGGTTAGAGTGTTCTCGAGTGGTTAGAGTATCTCAGGATGCATGAGACACGACCCTGAGCGGTAGGACCTTTTCTCACGATTTCAACATGGTTTGAGTGTTCCCTTTCTCACACGATTTCAGCGTGTTTGGGATTTGTTCTTCTTCCTTTCATAATTCCAGCATGGTTGGAGTATGTCACCCTATTCATCTACTACATTATCCATCGCATTTATTACATCATACGAATTTATTGCTTGTATCCTTTCTATGTTAAGCCTAGTTTGGCATGTGCTCATACATTTCCCTCGTTGAAACATGATTCTATCATGTGTAAGTACCCATGTTGCGCTGAGGCCAATATTGAGAGTGTTGGCACCTTTTCTGTGTTAGATGTGGTCTGTTTTGTGTCCATGCCCTTTCCAAGTATGACGTGGTTTGGCTTGCACGCCTTATTCACTCCATCCATTGTATCCATTGCATCGTACTTTGTCTTGTTGCATTCAGTATTTAGGATCATTATCTTTCCCCCAACAGATCATTCCTCACTTATATCATACCACCCAATTACTTGTACTCTTTCTATGAAAGACATAGTTCTACATGTGCCCTCATCCCTTTCACATTGAAACACGGTTCTATTATGTATAAGCATCCATGTTGCGTTGAGGCCAGTATTGGGGATATAGGCACCTTGCCTGTGTTAGGCGTCGTTTGGCTGTGCCACTTCTTTCTATAGAAAACGTAGTTTGATTTTGCATCTCCACTTGTTTATGGTATTCGTGTGTTTTGCACAACTTGTGGTTTGATTATTTCATTACATTGTGTATTATTTCGCATTTTTCCCCTGAACTATGCTGGTTTGATTCCTGGCAAAGGGATATATAGGTAACTTTCGAGTTCAAGCAATTTACTTTTATGTCTTGATTGCTTGCCCAAGTCTAATGGCCTTGTCAAAACGGGTTGTCTCCGGACTTTGACATTCACTCACGTCATTTCATGACACCCCATTTTTTACTGCCCTTAACACTTGGACGCCTCAGATTGATCACCCAATGATAAATTTATACGTTGTACAAACGCTCAATTTCCTTAGCAGGAAGCCTCGGTTTTGAGTCTTAGAAGCCTAAAAACCTTGGACCACTTTTTAACCAAAACAGAATTTTTCCAAGCCTGACCACTTAGAGGTTTGAAGGGCAACTAGTGGTCAGCTGGCCAAAAATTAGTGGTCGGCCGTCCCTCCCTTGGCCGGCCGGCCAGGTGTTCTGGTAGAGCATATATTTGTTGCCAATTGTCCCCCCATATGTATGCACTGAACCAGTTGGCTCAATACAGATATTTCTGAGATATCAACCAGTTGTTCTATATATAAAAGGCCATACCTTAGGTTTTGAGGTTAGAAAAAGATTCAAGAGCTCAAATTCCTGAAATTCTCTCTCTCTCTCTCTCTCTCTCTCTCTCTCTCTCTCTCTCTCTCTCCCCCCCCTCTCTCTCTATCTATCTATCTATCTATCTATCTATCTTGCAACCTATATATACCTTACCTATACTCCCAAACAAAATTTTTAGGGCTACTTGTTGAGGTTCTTGAGCTTAAATTTCAGTACTTGAGGGTGAGAATTTGTTGATTTGTGAATCAAAGTGTTACTCCTCTTCAAAAGGTATAACTTCTAGCTTCTTTACACTACTTCTTCCCTATCTTTGCTTGTTGTTTTTACACTATTTTCCCACTATTTTTATGGACTAAAACTTGTGTCTTAAAGCTATCCATGGTAGGGGGTTAACCATCCTTCTTTGAAGCTTATTTTCCAAGCTTTTGCTCTTGTGTTTACTATCTATTTTCTAGCTTTTTACCACTGTTTTTCAGAGTTTCCAGTGGCAAAAAAAGTGGTTTTAAGGTTCAAAAAGTGGAGGAGTTAGCCACCTCTCCTTAGACTTGCTTACTAGTTTCATTTCTCCATTATTATGGTTCACTTTTTCTAGCTTTTCCATGATAATTTCAGCACTATGTTAGCTCTTTTTGGGACTGTTTCAAGGTATTTATTTCATTTATGCTTTGTATAGTATGCTTGTAGTGTAGTGGTCCTCATAGGTTTGGTGGTTTAGGCATTAGACAGCAATCTATTTGAGTTTTCAAGCTTTCCATACTTGTGTTCACACTTGCATAATCATCTCTACACTCTCCCTCATTTCTTGGCTTTTTATTGTTTAAAAGTTGTTTCAAACGAGTGTTGTTTAAGCTTGAGAAAGAGACCCTTCCATGCTTAATTGTTTAATCTCTTCAGAGGTTCACTGCCCAGGTATTACATCTCTCTCATGCCAAAAACAACTTCTTGTTTGACACTTCTCTCCATTTAGTGGACTTAATTATCATTTTGGACTAAAATGACTAAAGAGTGGAAAGGTAATTAAAAGAGTCTAATAAAATTGGACTAACATGGTACAAGATAATAAAATCAAGTTGGGTTCAATCGGACGTTAAGTGAACCCATTGAGTTTTGAGCCATTTCATACTCTCTTGTGATGATAATGGTTCAAAAATCAATGTCAACCACTTCCCTTGATCAATTCCATGATAGGGAGGGGATTTTGTTGGTCTTTTAGTTTCACTTATTGAGCCTTTGTCCAATCGAGTCACGGATCATCATGTAATAACCTTGCAACCATTGATGATTTGTGAATTGATTTTACCCTTCCTTTGATCAATATCATGATAGGGAGAGACAAAAAGGATAAGCATCCCGTGGAAACACTCTGTTTCTACTCTGTTTCTTTTCTGCTGCAGCAAGGCAGAGCCCAAAAATAGTGGCCGACAGGCCACCTAACCATCCGGCCGACCACTTTCCTTGGCTGGCTGGCCACCTCTTTTAGCCAAGCAGTGTCTTTTTCTTGCAAAACAGAGCAGAGGCTAGGGCAAAAAAAGATAAATTTTCTAACTACGAAACAGAACAATACTAGCAGCAAAACAAAGGAGTTTTTTGGGTGGAAATCCTTGTTCATGCGTAGTCCATTCAAAACTTGTAATAGCTAGCTCATTAATTAGTTAGTTTAATTCTAATTTGTAATGATTAGTTAGCATAGTTCATTTTGGTGTTGTAATATCTACATAATTAGGACATTTATTTGGACCCTCCTGCGCGAGGGCAAATATGTAATAATGTGTGTATGTCTGCCAATCCCCACTTCTTTCTCCCCTTTATTTACTTGCTTATAATGGATTGCATGTAGCATCATATTTTCCTTAGTATTTTCCATGATGTGCGTTCATTCAGTTTGCACATATAAGGTTCAGCTAATCATACTAATCAATGTCAATTTCAAATTCCATAATTGAATATGTGCTTTGCGCATGCCTTGAATTGACTCACATACCATGTTAGGAAGTCGAATCAGATAGTTGCATTTTGTATTTGTTACTTAGTCACTTGCATATTAGAGCACACATTTAACTAACTATTTTCTTTCTTTTGGCTTGCTTTGAATAGTTGGGGTAAGCATTTTTTGCTTTAGCATATTGCTTGCGTGCGATTGTTTCCATGTCAAAGCATATATACCACGAAGCTAAGTGCTTAGTTGATATACCTGTTTGAATGCCAGTGGATGAAGACCAGTTGTTTAAATTGGGATGGTTTGATTAAAGTACATATGAGATCACTTTTTCAAGTGGTATATATTGAAAAACTTTTCAAAACAAACATAAAATCAAAGTATTCCAACCTTTGCAAATTGGTTTATACTTATGTGCATCACGTAGTAAAATTAGCCTAATAATCAGAACAGGAGCATATAATGTAATTATGAATCACATCATGATTAGTAGAGGTCGATCTTTGATCAGGTGAGTGGGGTGCTCAATTCATAACCATCCCCTCTCATACCTAAGTTCCCGAACCAAAACACATTGGTGATGACAGATAAAGCGGCCTTTGGCACGAGTCTTGGGTTTCCTAAATTTTTCAAAAATATTTAGGTGGCGACTCTGTAATCTGGGAAAGCGGTCCATTCTTAGCATTTTTTATTCAAAATCAATTTTCTAAAAGATTTTCCAAATTTGGACTCATTTGTGCTTATCTATTTCACATTGCACTTGTGAAATCAGATTTAGAATAACATGAATCCCAACTATAGGGCTATCATATCCGAAAGGAACACGAAAAGCAAGCTATAATGAGATTCATACACAAATAAATCATACTTATAATTTAAACATTTGAACTGTTATTCTCATTCATAGTACATCAAAATCCATAACTATACTTGTAGATCAATATCAAAGCAAAATGACATTAGGTCTGGTACACATATCTATATACAAAACGACCTCAGGTCCAACTCATATACAAAACAACCTCAGGTTCATTACATGCAAAATGACCTTGGGGTCAATTTATACAAAACGACCTCTGGTCCAATACTCATTCATAGACCGACCTCATGTCTAATGGATCCATATACGAATGACCACCGGTCCTTCATATCATAATACCAAATGACCTTGGATCGAACATTCTTATTGTCATGACCCAAACCCGCCCCTAGGGTTTAGAGTCATAACCAGCCAATAATCATGAGATTACCTGTGGCCTCAATCAGAAATCAAATAATATTTAATAATAGGTCCAAAATGTGGAAGAAGATCTTGCAAAGATTGTTCAATGAGCTGTGCATACATGGCTTAACCAAAAACTTTCTCATATATGTAATAACCCACATTATACAAACATCCATAGAATGTATTATGTAAGACCAAGATCATTCAAAATTTTGTATTAACAAAAACCAAGGTTTTACACAACTTGGTCACATATGACCACAAAAGAAACAAAAAGGAAATCAAAAGCCTCTCACGTGAGGCGACCTTAATTGACTCCTCAAAACTCGGTTTCTCATAGCTCACTAGGGCTGGGGCTGGATATCCCGCTACTCACCTACATATATATAAATAAAGAGTGAGCTAATGCCCAGTGAATAATATCAAAGTAAAGGAGTTCATGAATGAGATTCATTAAATCATAATCCATAAACTACGCTTGTTGATCAATAGCAAAGCAAAACGACCTTAGGTCCAATATATCATATCTAAACACAAAGCGACCTCGGGTCCAATTTGCATACAAAACGACCTTTGGTCCATTATTTGCAAAACGACCTTGGGTCCAATCCGTATACACTTTTGTGCGCGCTTTTAGATCCATGATCATGTTCACATTCACCTTGTATTCAAAACGACCTTAGGTCCAATCGATCCTTAGTCAAAATGGCCTTCAGCCCATTTAACAACCATACAAAATGGCCTTAGGCCCATTTAACAGTCTTACAAAATGGCCTTAGGCCCATTTAATAATCTTACAAAACGGCCTTAGGCCCAGTCGTATCCTCATCGAATGAACCGAACGGGCTTAGGCCCATTTCATATTTACATGTCAATCACTTCACATATTTCATTACAAATCAGCGGATAGAATACTCATTCACAGTACCAATTTAGAAGTTTAGAAGCTTACCACATAGGTAATATTCATAAAAATAATGCATATACAAAAATATCTTTACTAAGATTTTACTCACAGTGTTCCGATACTTGATTCACCCTTTCACTTGACCCTACATAATTCATAACACACTGGGTCATAATACAATTCAATCCATTCTTTAGTTTACTTAACTTTCATAGGCTTCTTTTGTGCCTTTTAATTCATTTAGAATGCTCAATCTGAGCCTAAGAATATTCAGAAATGGTAGAGAATGGAAATCGGAGCATAAAATAACTTTTCAAAAATTTCTTAAGTAGGGCCCTCCGCTAGAGCGCAGCTTTGGTCACTCGAGCGATCTATAAAACTCTGTAAAAGTACTAATTGCATGATTTTTACGCTCGAGTGAAACTTCTGTCACTTGACTGATGAGCCATGCAAAATAGGGTGCACTTGAGCACAAGGTTTGCAGCTCGAGCTATCGTGCAATTCTCTGCAAAACTTCTGGGAGCTTGATTTTTAAGCTCGAGCAAAGCTTTCTTCGCTCGAGTGGACAAGTCAAATTTTGGAATTTCCATAACAGCGTTTGAAGTTCAAAACTTGTTTCCAAAGGCTCAAAGCTTGCAAGTTGATGCCAAAAACATGGTAAAACACTGTACAACATGAATACATAGGTAATTTGAAACCAAATGTCCAAAATCATGGTCCATCTCCCAAATCATTCAAATTCTTCTTGTAAAATCCAAAACTTATGCAACCAAGCTTCATAACTTCATGGATTACGCATGCATGTGAGATGTAGGCTCTAACTCCATGTCCAATGGTACAAATGATGTTAAAATCATGAGGCTCAACAAAATTATGCATGCATGCGTTAAACAACCCTTAATTTAACTTGATCATTAAGATTTATGCTCAAACATTAGAAGTCACAGTGAATCCAAGCATGCATGCCTATATTGATCATAAATTCATCCATTTAAGCTTAATTCATGTAACCAACTTCATATATACTTGAATTCACATAATCACAAACTCTAACTCATGAATTAAGAGTTAATTACTCACCTAGGAGCTTTAATCTTCCAAATTCTAGCTAGTTCTTGGGTCTAGCTCTTCAATTCTCCAAGCTTGAGCTAAAATCTTCAAATTATATCCTCTCTCTCTCTCTCTATAATTAGCTCACTCTTTCTATCTAGAGTGTGTTTCATATTTTTAAGCTCATAATATGAGCTTAAGTGTGTTTAGCTCATATATATACTAGGTGATTTGTTTAAACTAATCAAACTCACTTAAGGTTAATAAACTACACTTAATTTAATCTAATTATTTCGATCCGAATTAATTTTTAATTAAATCTCACCATATGATCTAAAAATCATGCTAAACACAATAATACAGTCAATTTTGGTCTATGTTGCCTTTACAACCCTCAATTTCAAATTATAACAAGAAATATAACAGATTTGTCCACGATGAACATATATAACTTCAAATTCACATCTAATCACATAATTAGCATTCACAATCACATGATTAGCATTCAAATTCACATCAATCACATAATCACAAGTATAATTATTGATTAACAGTATATCACAGAGCAAGTTTGTCACACTTATATGCATATTTATGCACATATTCATGATCATGATCACATCTGTATTCATATTCAAAATGACCTTTGGTCCAATCAATTCCTGTGGGGGCCTAATATTGGGACACGTAAAGAGGCTGAATAGTTGGACCTGGCGAGTCGAAATTCATATATCGCATTCGGCCCAATCTTATGCATGCAAATCCAGCAGTATCCTATTCGGCCAAATAACCAGTTGAGTAAGGGGTCGAGTGAAGAGGAAGAGCGGTTTGCAACAAAAGGAGCCGAGTAAATAGTTATACGACGAATTGAAGGTGGGCCCTGCCCAAGAAAGAAAAAGATATAAATAGAAGAACATCATCCAGAGAGAGGTATGTAAGAATTAGTATGCTTAACTTAAGACACAAGCAATCAAGAGAGAATACACTGACTTATCCGTCGGAGTGCGAATTCTGGCACCCCCGACCGAAGTGTTCATTCTTTTTCAGGTTACTAGCTGAGGATCACGAGCGTCCCGTTGGATCCAGAGAGTATTTCCAAACCACTTCACCATAATTGGCGCCATCTGTGGGAATACTCAACTACATCCATGGCGGGCGTAACGGAAGATCCTCCGATAGTCGTTGACGAAACCAACCAGAGAGATGACCTCACTCCAACGAACATGCTCGGACCGGAGAACATCACCGCAAGATGCGCCTTGAACTTCAACTTCGTTGCCCATACCTCACCCTCAACTTCAGCACACGAGACAATGCAAGCGATCATGGAACAGGCGAAGCAAAACAAACAGAGGTTGGAAAACATAATTACTGAGAATGAGCGCCTCCGGCGGGATTTGGCTTTGGAAGTGGCAAAGTCTAAACAAGTCACGCGCCAAGATCCGGGACAATCTTTGAGAGCCGAGGGTCAAAGACCACGAGTTCGGAGACAAGATAGTGACAGTGACTCTGACTCATTATCCCCGGAGGCCAATAAGAAGGGATGACTCGAAACTACCAGTTCCTCTGAAGAGAGTCCACGTGTAAGGCATAAGCGAAGACGAAATGGTTCAAACGAAGAAGACTAGCACGATCCCTTTGTGCGACGGATCGTAAAGGCAGTATTACCCAAGAAGTTCAAGGCCCCGTCGTTCACCCTGTACGACGGGAAATCGGACCACACAGATCATATTCGTCATTATAAGCAAGCCATGACGCTGCATGCAGATGACGAGGCTCTCATGTGCAGAATATTTCCAAGCAGTTTGGGACCATTAGCCATCAGGTGGTATTATAAGTTGGAGCCGGTGTCGATTAAGAGTTTCCATCAATTATAGAAATCCTTCAGGGCAAGATTCATCACCAACGAGGTCTAACCGAAGCAAGCCGACTCTCTCTGGGCAATGCAGATCCAGCCCGGAGAAACCTTATGAGCGTATTTGGTGCACTATTGGGAGTGCTTTAATCTTGTCGATGACGCTTGCAACGACTCCATGGCCATCACCGCCTTTAAAATGGGTTTACATCCTGATAGTGCTCTTCGCAGTTCCTTGACTAGAAGGCCACCCAAAACAGTCTGGTCGTTGATGAAGAAAGTCAAGGAATACTGCAAAGTGGAAGATGATGCCTTGCGGGTTAAAGCCGAGAATAGCGCCAACAAGATTGCCCCTTCCGAAATTGTTCAGCCGGTAAATTTTGTACCACCTCGGAGCCCCGAACCACGACATCGGGCTAAACGAGACAAGAGTCGAGATTCATACTGATCAAACGACCAATGTTCCCATCAAGCTAGTGAACAACTTCAAGTAGATAACAGGCGCACAAGGCGCGCGGACAAGAAATATACGGAGTTGTCAGAGCCAATCAGCATGGTTATGTCTAAAGTCCAACACCTTCCGTTCTTCAAGTGGCCATCCAAAATGGTGGGACCTCCCGACACGAGACGACAGGATAGGCGATGCGAGTATCACAAAGACCATGGCCAGTACGTCCGAAAAGGCAACTCAACCAAAGCTATAGCCTTACGACATGATTCACCTCCACTCGGCGTGATCCACATGATATATAGCCTGCCAATAGCTTTCGTGGCGCATACGATTCAGTCGTATCCCGACCCTCAAAATCAACTCACTCCGGCCAAACAGCCCCATGGAGCTGCGAGCATTGCTTTTGATGATTCAGAATTGGCCAGAGTGACACTTCCTCACATCGATCCCTTGGTAATCAAGTTAAGCGTAAACCGATTCACCGTTGAGCACATACTCATTGATCCGGGGAGCACATCGGAAATTATGTATTACAAGACATTCACCAAACTCGGCTTCACCGAATCTAATCTTTCCCCAGCTCCTTATCCACTATTCGGCTTCAACGCTAATCTAGAATACTCGTTGGGAAAAATCACACTACCAGTTCAAGCTGGCTCGAGAACAGTGGATGTGGAATTCTTGGTTGTCAAGCTGCCTTCGCCGTATAATCTCATCATGGGACCAACTTGGCTGCACACCATGTAGGCCGTGTCGAGCACCTATCATCAATTTCTCGGCTTCCCGATTGATCGCGGCGTTGAACAAATCTGTGGTTCCCAGAAATCGAAACAAGCATGTTATCTCCTCGCCTCGAAGACACCATGAGAGCTGGAAGTGAATTCTATTGAGGTTCCAGATCGAGAGAGCCTCGACGATGTTGGACGGCTTCCAAGTGAAAAGGCCACCAAAGCCCTAGATTGAGTCAAAATTGCCGGGAATCCCGACAGGTTCTTCATGATCGGTGCCTCCCTGAAAAAAGTCGACAGACAGCAGCTAATTACCTTCTTACTCGGTAACCTGGACGTATTTGCATGGTCGCTGTATGAAATACCGGGGGTAGATCCATCTGTCTCTCAGCATCGTTTAAATGTTGACCCCAAATATAAGCCGATTATATATAAAAGCCAGCAGTCAGCCGCAGAGCACACTGCCGCCATTGTTGAAGAGGTTGACCAGCTGCTTAACGACGGGGCAATCAGGGAAGTGATCTACCCTATATGGCTCTCGAATACTGTGGTTGTGAAGAAGAAAAATGGGACTTGGCGTGTTTGCGTTGATTTCACCGACCTAAACAAAGCCTGCCCCAAGGATTGTTTTCCCCTCCCAGAATAGACCAACTTGTAGATGCGTCGGCACGTCATCAGCGTATAAGCTTCCTCGATGCCTACAGAGGCTACCACCAGATTGCCATGCATCTGGAGGACCAAGACAAAACTGCATTCCTCACCCCAAGAGGGACCTATTGCTATAAGGTTATGCCTTTTGGGCTGAAGAATGCAGGGGCAACTTACCAAAGACTAGTCACTGCCATGTTCAAGGAGCAACTCGGCCACACTATGGAAGTGTGCATTGACGATATGGTGGTCAAGTCCAAAGAAGTGCAAACTCATCTAGCCGATCTGGAAGAGACATTCGGCCTTTTACGCAAAAACGTAATGAAGCCAAATGCTTCCAAATGCACGTTTGGGATCGACTCTGGAAAATTCTTGGGTTACATCATCAACCATCGAGGAATCGAAGCTAACCCAAGGCAAATCACAGCAATCCTGGAACTCGGCTCCCGCCGATCGGTCAAAGAGGTTCAGAGGTTGATTGGGATGGCCGCCGCACTCAACAGGTTCATCAGTCGTTCCACAGACCGCTGCTGACAATTCTTTCATACCCTACGGCAAGGTAAAGCGTTTGAATGGACGTCTGAGTGCGAAGCCGCTTTTAACGGTCTGAAGACTTATCTCCAATCCTATTGACAACACCATCAGCAGGCGACCCGCTCATTTTATATCTAGCCGTCTCCGACCGGGCTGTCAGCGACATACTGTTAAAGGAAGAGCTTGGGGAGCAGCGACCCATGTATTATGTGAGCAAGGCAATGGTTGACGCCAAAACACGTTACCTTCCGTTGGAAAAACTCATCATAGCCCTCGTCATGGCAGCAAGAAAACTGATACATTACTTCCAGGGACATAGCATTGGGGTACTAATAGAATACCCCCTCAGGTAAGTACTACGTAGTGCAGAAGTATCAGGGCGCGTTTCAAAGTAGGCTTTCGAACTCGGCTAGTACGATATTCAATTTCTGCCTAGAACCTCAATCAAGGGGCAAGTGCTTGCTGATTTTGTGGCCGAATTCACGGGGGGTCTTGCCGACTTCAAGTCTGAACAAATTCAAACCAAGCCAAACTGGAGAATTTATGTTGGGGAGATTTGGCAGTTGTATTGCGACAGGTCATCCAACCAATGGGGCAGTGGAGCTGGGGTAGTGATCATGTCTCCCGACAGAGCAATAATTGAGCAGGCCGTCAAACTTGGCTTCAAAGCATCGAACAATGAGGCTGAATACGAAGCCCTGCTGACTGGCTTGCGGAATGCACATCTGTTGGGTGCTCAGCGGTTGCTTCTATTTTGCGATACGAAACTGGTGATTAATCAGCTAAAGGGGGAATATGCAGCCAAAAATGACTTATGACAGCTTACATGAAAACGGCAAATTCCATTCTAGAAAAATCTGACCACCATGAATTGAACCAAATCACCCATGTCCAGAACACACTTGCAAATGCCCTGGCTTGCCTAGCCTCTGCCATTAACTCAGAGATTAAACAGACCATCGAAGTAGGTTTCATCCCAGAGCAAGCATTGCCTTTTCGGAGGAAATCCAGGTCAATGTCATAGAGTCAGGACCGAGTTTGATGGACTCCACTGCTGCATTCCTGTCTTCTGAACAGTTCCCATCAGACAAGAAAGAAGCGCACAAGCTACAAAACAAAGCCCTGCGATACTAGTTGAATCCGCAAGGAAAGCTTTACAAAAAATCCCTTTCTGGTCCATACCTAGAATGCGTTCATCCAGATAAAGTCGAGGAACTCCTGACAGAAATACATGAAGGTAGCTGTGGTGCCCATTCTGGCGAGCGCTCCTTGGCTCATCGAGCTGTGACGCAAAGGTATTATTGGCCGACGGTGACAGCTGATGCCGAATGCTACGTGAAAAAATATGAACAGTGCCAGACGTTCTCTCCTTTAACCCATCTGCCTACTGAGGAGTTGAGCTCTATAACCAGTCCTTGGCCGTTTGGCTAATAGGAACATGACATCGTTGGACCATTGCCTCATTGTAGACACCCCATTTTTGACTGTCCTCGAGACTTGGATGTCACCGTTTGAATACCCGGTGATTATCCATGTTTGTGTTCGTTTGGAGTTCCCCGAGGTCTCGGCTACCCGCCTTGCCTCGGGATCTCCGAACTCAGTTGTTCCGTGTTTGGTTTTGGCACCAAACACGTGTTTTTTCCTTGAAGGGCGGGGAATGGCTTGTTGGCCATCCCCATATCCCACCAGCCTTCCCCTAGCATCACCGGTTGTTTAGGGGTGCCACCGGCCATGGTTTCTTAAAATTAATGGTCGGTCGGCACAATATTCTGCCGACCGGCGCTTTATTTTGCCGGTGACTCCTTTTGATGGCCGGTGTGACTCCTTTGCACCCTTGAGGCATGGTGCATGCCAGCTGTGCCAGCTGGAATGCACCATCACTCCTCCCCGTGCATTTTTGGCTGGTGTGAGCCTTTGAACCCCTTTAGTTCCTTCTAGAAGGATGAACCCTTGGCTAAGCTTCTTGGAGAAGCTTGGCCAGCTGTTTTAGCTTCTCCAAGAAGCCTAGACTCCTTTGCACCCTTTGCCTCTTTCACTTGGCTTCTAGGAGAAGCCAAGAACCATTTGCTTAGGCTATATATAGAGCCCTCCTCCTCCTTTGTTAAAGGTTGGGAGTTTTAAACCTAAAAACCAGAGCTTATATACATATATCTGATAGATATATCATCTCTCTCTATATTTCCCTCTCTCTCCTCCCTTAGTGTGTGTTTGGAAGCCTAAAAGTGCATTTTGGCCTTACTTTTGCACTAAAACACACACCATTACACCTTGCTCCGAGATTGAGAGGATTTAAGGGTTGATTCTTGAGTTTTTGGACTGATTTTGATCAAAAGAAGAGGGTTGCATTGGCTGTTCTTGAGATGTTCTTCAAGGGTAATCACTTTGCTTTAGTTTCCCCAAACTTGCACTAGTTTTTTACCTGTCTTGCTTGCTGATTTAGGCTTTGTACATAACATAAAAAAAGCATATATTTTCATTCTTTAGAACTTTCATTAAGGGTGTTTTGTGGTTTGAGTTCAAACTCACCCTCTTAGGCCTTATTTGGCCTTTTTGGTGCTTGCTTTGTGAGGCCTTGTTTACTTGAGTGTCTTAGTCTTCTCACCACTGAAAACCCAAACCAATGGGTTTTCAGTGGTGAGGAAGGTGGTTTGAAGTCTTGTATAGGGGAGGGACACCTCTCTCCCTTCATTGCCTCATTTCCTTGCCTTTTGGCTTAAAGGGTAACATGCATGCTTGATCATTTTTGGCCTTATTTCAGAGGTTTTTGGGTGTCTCTAGGTCACATGTCATCTTTGTTTTTGGTCAGTTTTATGCCCTTTTGCATGCTTAACATACTTGCTTTACATTCCTCTATTTGGCCTAGAAATGCATCTTGTGTTTAGGTCATGATTCTTGCATGTATTAGCCTAATTTCATGAAGGTATTGGCATTACTTTACCATGTTTAAGGCCTGTTGGCCATCTGTTTCAGTCATGCTTGCCATGTTTGGTTTCCTCTCTTTGTGTTTTGGCTTGTAAGCCTTGAGTATATTGGCCTCTAGCATGCGTAGCTTAGACCATCCTCATGATTTGGCATCATTTAGGATCGTATTTTAGTCCATAAATCATGTTTGTATGTTTGCATATGTGACCTCTTTCATGCTTTAAGGATGTGCCCTTTTATGCCTAGAAATGAGTTTTGGTGCATGCATCTCATTGGAGCCATTTAAGCTGCCATATCAGTGGGTTTTGGAGCCCATTTTCACATGCTAGAATTCTGTTTTGCTTGTCTAATTCATGCCATGAATGGTCATGTTAGTGGTAGTAAAGTGTCCCCTTTTTGTGCCTTAGCTTTAGGTCCATTGGCTTGTGTGTTGGCATGAGTGTTTGTCCACCATTTCGGGCACTTTTGGCCACTATTTTGGGGTGGATTGAGGTCTGCCCCTTTATGGTTTAAGTCCACCATTACATGCTTGTCTCATGTTTGTTGCATGATTGCTTCATTAGGTGTTGTAACATGATGATCCTATTGCTTAAATTATCCATGTTTGCATTGCATTTGCATCTTGCATGCCTTGCATTGCATACTTGTCATGGTAGTTGCATGGCATTTGGCATGCCTTGCATCTTAATATCATGTTGTATCTTTGAGTCATGTTTGCATAACATGCATTGCATTACATGGTTTGGGGTGTCGAACCAAGTGTGAGGGTTAAGGAGCGTTCATAGTATAAGTGATGTAACGCGTCTTAACTCTTGGTCACCGAGGCCCTTGACTTCAACATGATAGGGTCTTGGTCCTTATTTGTGTGTTGCATGCATTTTTACAACAAATGGCAAGCTTGATCTCTTAGGCTATCATGCACAATTGATGGCTCGAGGATTGAGGGCCATGCTTCCTTGAGTTCAATACATGATGGGGAACATGACCATGCTCACATGTGCCTGAAATCCCATGCCATATACTGTCTGTCCTCTGTTGCTGTCAAAACTGTCTTCTGCAGGAAGTTTCTGCCGACCGGCAGTGTTTAGTGCCGACCGGCAACCCTTCCTGGGCCGATAGCTTCATAAACAGCCGATGGGTATTTTCAATATGGATTCTATATGGCCGGGCATTTCCTCCAGCCGATGGTATTCTACAGTGTGCAAGGAACCTGTTCCAGAACTTTGGCATTTTTCAGAGAAGCAGGGCAGTGTAAACAGAGGCGGCAGTGGTATGGTACGAACCTTCCGGGCGAGACGGGTTCGAGCATGCATCATTCGCGCATCCCAAGGCGGGGGCTGTGGCCACCTTCCTTTTTGCATTCATTCTGTTAATTAATTAGAATTCTGTAATAATTTATACGTTTCTTATTCGGACTGTAATATTTATTTGGACCCTCCGAGTGAGGGCAATTATGTAATAAGTGTGCGTGAGTGTGTGTTGTCTTCCAACCCCACGTCTTTCTTCCCTTTTATTTACCTGCTTTGATGGTTAGTAGTAGGACATGTTTAATTTAGCATACCTTATGCTATGCATGCGTGCATCATTCATCAGTATTGCATTCACCGGGCTTGGCGCATCTTGCTAACTGCATTAGTATTTCAAATCTAACTTGATACATGCTACTTGTGCATTTTCAGATGCCATGTTTAGGTTAGCCGAGCCTATTCTAATTGCATCCTGTATGTGTTGCATTAGTCAATTTGACATGAACTAGGACCATGCATGTTGGCTAACTAGTTTATTGTTTTGGCTCGGAGTACTCGGTAAGCATTTATGCTTAGCATATCTCATGCGTGTGAATGCTACTATGACAGCATGCTTACCATGTGGCTAGATGCTTATGTGATAAACTGTTTGAATGCCTGTGGGTGAAGGTTGGATTGTCTGAGTTGGAAAAACTCGTTGAAATCCGTATTTTGCCTACTTGCGAGTAGCAAATTCCAAAGTGTTTTTTGAGACAAACGGATATGCAATGCTATTTCCAATTTAGGCAATCTAGTCTATACTTGTTTGCTGTGCGCATAACGTAGTAATTCTAGGCCAATAATCGGGATAAGAACACGTAACGTTTTCAAAATCGGATATCACGGTTAGTAGAGGCCGGTCTTCGGACCGGGCGAGAGGGGTGCTCATAGCTGACCTTCCCACATCGTACCCAAGCTCCCGAGCCGAGGCAACTTTGGTGATGACGGACACGTGGCCTTTGGTACCGAGTCAGGGTTTCCTAAATTCCCCCATTTTAAAATATTTAGGTGGCAAACTCTGTATCTGGCAAAGCAGTCCATGTTCGGCACTTTTCAAAAATCTGTTTCTCAAAACGATTTGCCAGATTTGGACTCTTTGGTTCAGACTAAGAACCGGGACACAAATTGAGTCCGAACTGTAGCGAGGGCCCCCACGCGGGTACGTCTACACTCGTGCCCCGAGTAACAATTGATTTTTTATTGTCGCGATAAGAATTATTTCACAAAATGGGTAGAAGGAGAGGCACTAACGACATCCGAGATACTGACATGAAGCATTTTGTATGGAGAATATATATAACATGATCGACATTCCGAGAGCACTTATATCAGACAAGCGCACCCAGTTTGATTACGATGTCTACCGAGAGCTGTGTAGCAAGTATGGTATTCGGCCCTATTTCTTTCACCCCGGCTTATCTACAGAGTAATGGCCAGGCGGAAGCCTCAACAAAGCATTTTGGATGGCATCAAAAAGAGGCTGCAGAAAGCTAAAGGCAGATGGGTCGAAGAATTGCCGAGTGTATTATGGCCACGCATACCCGAGAGGTCCACCGGGGAAACGCCGTTCGCCTTGTGCTTCGAAACGCAGGCAATCATCCCCTTGGAGATTGGACTCCGACCTTGAAATCAAAAGTTTTTGATATGGGCAGGAACGATATGATGCCGGCGCCTTGGATTTGATTTTGATTGAAGAAGGAAGAGACCGGCCCTTGCATCCATGGCACGATACCAGCAGCAGCTTGCCAAGTCATATAACCAACGTGTTTAGTTGCGCCGCTATGTACCAGGCGAATTTGTCCTAAAAAAGTGCTTCCAGCTGCCAGAAAGCCAACTGATGGAAAATTGGGTCTTAATTGGGACAGCCCCTACCAGATCGACTCAATTGCAGGAACGGGAGCTTATCGGCTCAAAGACATGTTTGGCAGGAGTCTACCACGCCCTTGGAACTCCATGCATTGGCGTAAATTCTATCACTGAACTCGACTTGTGGGGCATGATACTTGTTTTGAATGATTCACTATGTACGGATTTCACTTTTGCAATGCAATGTCTCCTATTTTCTCATTATGGAATTCAATTCAAAAGTCTTTCGAATAAAAGCCTCCTGATTCGGAGCACTCTTCGTGGATATCACGATTGGCCAAGTAACAAGCCTTCAATTCGGAGCCCATTGTGCAGGTCACGTTGGGCCGAAAAAGCCTTTGGATTCGGAGCCCTTTCGTGGTATCACGATTGGCTAAGTAAAAGCCTCCGAATTCGGAGCCCCATCCGTGCAGGTAACGGTTGGGCCAAAAAGCCTCCAGATTCGGAGTGCCCTTCGTGGATATCACGATTGGCCAAGTAAAAAAACCTCCGAATTCGGAGCCCCATTCGTGCAGGTCACATTTGGGCTGAAAAAGCCTCCGAATTCGGAACGCCTTTCGTGGATATCAGATTGGCCAAGTAAAATGCATCCCAATTCGGAGCCCCATCCATACAGGTCACGTTTAGGCCGGATAAGCCTCCGGATTCGGACGCCCTTCATGGATATCACGATTGGCCAAGTTAAAAGCCTCCGAATTCGAAGCCCATCCGTGCAAGTTACGTTTCGGCCAGATTAACCCCTGGATTCAGAGCGCTCTTCGTGGAGATCACGATTGGCCAAGTTAAAAGCCTCCGAATTCAGAGCGCACCAATCGCAGGTCACGTTTAGAGGATAAGCCTCCGGATTCGGAGCGCTCTTCGTGGGTAACATGATTACCAAGTAAAATGCCTCCGAATTCGGAGCCCCATCCGTGCAGGTCACGTTTGGGCCGAAAAAGCTCTGGATTCGGAGCGCCTTTCGTGGATATCATGATTGGCCAAGTAAAAAGCCTCCAAATTTGGAGCCTTATCTGTGCTGGTCAAGTTTGGGCCGGATAAGCCACCGGATTCGAAGCCCTGTTCGTGGATATCACGATTGGCTAAGTGTAGACACCCTATTTTTGACTGACCTTAAGAATCAGACGTCATCGATTGAGCACTCGGTGATAGCGCATGTTGTGCTCGTTTCGAGCTTCGGAGTTTTGGCTGAGGGCCTTGCCTCCGGTTCTCCGAACTCGTTGTGCTCGGCTCGGTTTGCAGACCAAAGCCTTGTTCCCTTCCGGAGGGAGGAAGAGGTCTTGTAGACCATCTCTCGTGGTCGTAGACTACTTTTCGTGATCGTAGACCACTTTTTCCGTTTGGAGACTAGTTTCCGATTTTTGGAGCCTTCGCCGTGCGCCATGTCTCGGGACCACTTAACGTTCTCCGTTTGGCTTGGTTTTCGAACCACACCTTGCGTCCTCTCCTTAAAGGACACTGGCGTCCGAGAGACCATTGTTGTGGTCGTGTACCACTTTTGGTGCTCGACAGCTTGTTTTCGTGGCTACCGGCTGCGCGCTTTGCCTCCCGAACTCTCGTCTTGCATCCGTTTTGGCTTGTTTTTGGTACAAATCATGTATTCCTTGTTTGGAAGGTGATACGGGTGTGGAGACTAGTTTTTCCCTTGGAAACCACTTTCCTTCCCGCCAGCGATTTTCTGGTCGAGCAACTTGTTTCTTGGTCTTTAGGCCACTTTTTTGGTCCCCCCCCCCACCATTGGCTTGCTTTTAGTGTGGAGACCACCAATTCCCCTGCCGACCAATCAAAGTGAGTGCGCCGACCATTGCAAGTAGCAGGCCGACCACTCTAAGTGGTCGGCACTCTCCCCCTATTTTGGCAGACTGTGTGGATGCCCATTGTGCCAGCTGCAGGGCACAGACTGTATCCTCGATACACGTGTATGGAGGGATTGCATCCAAGTTTTAGCTTCTCTAAGAAACTTTAAATTTGGTTTTTCTATAAGAGAGGGGCTCCCTCTCCACTCCAGAGGTTCTGATTTTTGGCTGAGAGCATAGGCTTACACTCTCTCTATATCCTCTCTCCTCTCTCTATATATATATATATATATATATACTGGTGCTTTGCTTCACACTTGTACACACACCTCATAGCCAAACACTCTTACCTTGTTGCTGAGTTGCTGAAGGGTCTTGAGGGAGCTCAGAAGTTGTTTTGGCTCAGAAAATTTGCTGGTATTGCAGTGCTTCAAGGGTAACCTTCTTTTTCTCCCTTTTTAGCTCTATTGAATCACCCT
>NW_021026163.1:140382-174734 GCF_004153795.1 Camellia sinensis
CAAGAAATCACAGGGAGTAAAGTCCATTCCAGACATTGAGGACGGATACACCGACTCAGCTGTGACGCTGCCAGATCGGTTTAAGATGCCACAAATTGATCATTTTGACAGATCTGGGGATCCCATGGTGCATCTACGGTTGTTCTCAGATATACTAAGGCCGATAGGCCTCACCAGGTTACAGAAGCTTTCTTTGTTTAGCCAGACCCTGTCAGGTATAGCGGCCATCTGGTACGCAAAACTGGAAGACTTCGTCAAAAGGAACTGGGAGGAGATGGCCGAGGCCTTCGTTACACAGTACTCCTATAACGCACAAATCGAGATTACAACCTGTGATCTCGAGACGACTAGGTAGGATTCAAAGGAGGGTTTCTCCGATTTTGTAACCCGGTGGAGGGCCAAGGCCTCAATGATGACAATTAGGCCAACAGATAAGGATCAAATACGGATGACCTACTTGCGAGTAGCAAACCATTTTCAAAACAAACATGAAATGTTTTGTTCCAATTTGGGCGATTTGGTCTATACTTGTTTGCTGTGCGCATAACATAGTAATTCTAGGCTAATAATTGGAATAAGAACACATAACGTTTTCAAAATTGGATATCACGGTTAGTAGAGGCCGGTCTTCGGATCGGGCGAAAGGGGGTGCTCATAGCTGACTTTCCCCGATCGTACCCAAGCTCCCGAGCCGAGACAACTCCGGTGATGACGGACATGTGGCCTTCGGCACCGAGTCAGGGTTTCCTAAATTCCCCCATTTTAAAATATTTAGGTGGCGACTCTGTATCTGGCAAAGCAGTCCATGTTTGGGCACTTCTTTTCAAAAATCTGTTTCTCAAAACGATTTGCCAGATTTGGACTCTTTGGTTCAGACTAAGAACCGTGACACAAATTGAGTCTGAACTGTAGCGAGGGCCCCCCACGCGGGTGCGTCTACACTCGTGCCCCGAGTAACAAGTGATTTTTGATTGTCGCGACAGATTATTTCACAAAATGGGTAGAAGCAGAGGCACTAACGCACATCCGAGATACTGACATGAAGCATTTTGTATGGAGAAATATCATAACATGATTCGACATTCCGAGAGCACTTATATCAGACAACGGCACCCAGTTTGATTACGATGTCTACCGAGAGCTGTGTAGCAAGTATGGTATTCGGCCCTATTTCTTCACCCCGGCTTATCTATAGAGTAATGGCCAGGCGGAAGCCTCCAACAAAGCCATTTTGGATGGCATCAAAAAGAGGCTGCAGAAAGCTAAAAGCAGATGGGTCGAAGAATTGCCGAGTGTATTATGGGCTCATCGCACTACCCCGAGACGGTCCACCGGGGAAACGCCGTTCGCCTTGTGCTTCGAAACGCAGGCAATCATCCCCTTGGAGATTGGACTCCCGACCTTGAAATCAAAAGTTTTTGATATGGGCAGGAACGATATGATGCCGGCCTTGGATTTGATTTTGATTGAAGAAGGAAGAGACCGTGCCCTTGCATCCATGGCACGATACCAGCAGCAGCTTGCCAAGTCATATAACCAACGTGTTTAGTTGCGCCGCTATGTACCAGGCGAATTTGTCCTAAAAAAAGTGCTTCCAGCTGCCAGAAAGCCAACTGATGGAAAATTGGGTCTTAATTGGGACAGCCCCTACCAGATCGACTCAATTGCAGGAACGGGAGCTTATCGGCTCAAAGACATGTTTGGCAGGAGTCTACCACGCCCTTGGAACTCCATGCATTTGCGTAAATTCTATCACTGAACTCGACTTGTGGGGCATGATACTTGTTTTGAATGATTCACTATGTACGGATTTCACTTTTGCAATGCAATGTCTCCTATTTTCTCATTATGGAATTCAATTCAAAAGTCTTTCGAATAAAGCCTCCTGATTCGGAGCACTCTTCGTGGATATCACGATTGGCCAAGTAACAAGCCTTCGAATTCGGAGCCCCATCTGTGCAGGTCACGTTTGGGCCGAAAAAGCCTTTGGATTCGGAGCTCCTTTCGTGGATATCACGATTGGCTAAGTAAAAGCCTCCGAATTCGGAGCCCCATCCGTGCAGGTAACGGTTGGGCCAAAAAAGCCTCCAGATTCGGAGTGCCCTTCGTGGATATCACGATTGGCCAAGTAAAAAACCTCCGAATTCGGAGCCCCATTCGTGCAGGTCACATTTGGGCTGAAAAAGCCTCCGAATTCGGAACGCCTTTCGTGGATATCATGATTGGCCAAGTAAAATGCATCCCAATTTGGAGCCCCATCCATACAGGTCACGTTTAGGCCGGATAAGCCTCCGGATTCGGAACGCCCTTCATGGATATCACGATTGGCCAAGTTAAAAGCCTCCGAATTCGAAGCCCCATCCGTGCAAGTTACGTTTCGGCCAGATTAACCCCTGGATTCAGAGCGCTCTTCATGGAGATCACGATTGGCCAAGTTAAAAGCCTCCGAATTCAGAGCGCCATCAATGCAGGTCACGTTTAGACCGGATAAGCCTCCGGATTCGGAGCGCCCTTCGTGGGTAACATAATTACCCAAGTAAAATGCCTCCGAATTCGGAGCCCCATCCGTGCAGGTCACGTTTGGGCCGAAAAAGCTTCTGGATTCGGAGCGCCCTTCGTGGATATCATGATTGGCCAAGTAAAAAGCCTCCAAATTTGGAGCCTTATCTGTGCTGGTCAAGTTTGGGCCGGATAAGCCACCGGATTCGAAGCCCTGTTCGTGGATATCACGATTGGCTAAGTGTAGACACCCTATTTTTGACTGACCTTAAGAATCAGACGTCATCGATTGAGCACTCGGTGATAGCGCATGTTGTGCTCGTTTCGAGCTTCGGAGTTTTGGCTGAGGGCCTTGCCTCCGGGTCTCCGAACTCGTTGTGCTTCGGCTCGGTTTGCAGACCAAAGCCTTGTTTCCCTTCCCGGAGGGAGGAAGAGGTCTTGTAGACCATCTCTCTGTGGTCGTAGACTACTTTTCGTGATCGTAGACCACTTTTTCCGTTTGGAGACTAGTTTCCGATTTTTGGAGCCTTCGGCCGTGCGCCATGTCTCGGGACCACTTAACGTTCTCCGTTTGGCTTGGTTTTCGAACCACACCTTGCGTCCTCTCCTTAAAGGGACACTGGCGTCCGAGAGACCACTGTTGTGGTCGTGTACCACTTTTGGTGATCGACAGCTTGTTTTCGTGGCTACCGACTGCGCGCTTTGCCTCCCGAACTCTCGTCTTGCATCCGTTTTGGCTTGTTTTTGGTACAAATCATGTATTCCTTGTTTGGAAGGTGATACGGGTGTGGGAGACTAGTTTTTCCCTTGGAAACCACTTTCCTTCCCGCCAGCCGATTTTCTGGTCGAGCAACTTGTTTTCTTGGTCTTTAGGCCACCTTTTTTGGTCCCCCCCCCCACCATTGGCTTGCTTTTAGTGTGGAGACCACCAATTCCCCTGGCCGACCAATTCAAGTGAGTGGTCGGCCGACCATTGCAAGTAGCAGGCCGACCACTCTAAGTGGTCGGCACCTCTCCCCCTATTTTGGCAGACTGTGTGGATGCCAGTTGTGCCAGCTGCAGGGCACAGACTGTATCCTCGATACACGTGTATGGAGGGATTGCATCCAAGTTTTAGCTTCTCTAAGAAACTTTAAATTTGGTTTTTCTATAAGAGAGGGGCTCCCTCTCCACTCCAGAGGTTCTGATTTTTGGCTGAGAGCATAGGCTTACACTCTCTCTATATCCCCTTTTGTGCCTTGTTTGGCCTTGTTTTGTGCCATGCCTTGAGGCCTTTGAATTAGTCTTTGCTTGGCCTTTTAACCAATGAAATCCAGTGGATTTTCAGTGGTATGCATGTGGTTTTGAGGTCTCAAATCAGAGGGGGGTGATCCCCTCTCTTCTTGTTTTGTTTGCTTGCATTATTGGCCTATCAAAGGAGCATGTGTTTCTACCATTTTGAAGCTTAGTTCAGGCTCTTTTTTGTGACTTCTAGGGCCTTCCTTGACTTATTCCATGGCTGGTTTGGTCCCCTTTTGCATGCTTCTTGTATGTGTAGTGTAATCGCATTTGTGGCTCATCAAAGTAGCATGTCTTTCTAGCATGTTTTGGCTCCATTTCACTGGGTTTTTGGCCATCATTTGATATGTCATAACTCTGTTTTGGGTTGGTTTGATGGCCCCATGCATGCTCCATGCACTTGTTGTGCATTTCCATGAAATAGCCTAACACGCATCATGCTTCGACATGTCAATTTAGCATGCTTTTGGCTTAGCTCTGAGAAGACTTTGTTCATGTTTTAGCATGCTTAAGGTCTGATTTATGTTTTTTTGGTCATGCATGCCATGCTTTGTATAGCCATAGTGCATTTTAGCTCACTAGCCTTGAGTTTCCAAGCCACTAGCATGCATTGCTTGGGCTATTTGCATGATTTAGCATCATTTGGAATGATATTTCAGAGCTTATATCTTTGCCATATTCTCGTGTTTATCACTCCTTCAATGTGCTTGAGAGTTGCACCTTTATGCCATGTTTGTGAACCATTGCATGAGCCTCATTTTTTTGCCTTTCAAGCCATCATCTCAGTCCATTTTGGCTACTGTCTTGGCCTACATAAGGTCTGTTTGGGGCTGGTTTGGCCATTTGAGCATTGTCTTGCATGCCTCTAGTGTAATACACTTCACTAGCTTCAATGCTTGAGCCTTTCAACATGCATTACATGGGTTGTTTGCATGATTCTAAGTCATTTTGCATGTCATTTCAGTGCTGGAACATATGCCATTGTACCTCATGTTCCATCCTTTCAATGCTTTTGGGGAGCTGTGTTATGAGCCATAAGCTTGGGCCTTTATGCATGCATGTTTGTATAGCATTTTGGGTTTCCATCTTAGCATGTATAGCCACTGATTTGGACATGGCTGAGGCCTATCCATTTCGGTTTAAGTCCATCGAGCATTGTGTATGCCATGTGGTTCATTGCATTGTGTATGCCTTATCCTTTGCATTGTGTATGCTTAGGTCACATAGCATTGTATATGGCATGTTCATTGTATTGTATATACTAGTTGCCATTTGTATCAAGTATGCTATATCGATCATTGCATTGTGTATGCCATGTAGCTCATTTGCATTGACTATGCTAGTTGACATTCACATTGTGTATGCTAGTTGCATTGTATCATATCATTGCATACTTATGTTGTCTTACATTGAGTATGCATGCTTTAGCATTGTGCATTGGGCATGCCATTAGCCTTGTTAGGTTGTTCATGTTGCATTACATGTTGTATGTTTGTCCCTTGCATGTTTGCATGCTTAAGTCATATCACATATTCCATGTTTCATAGCATTGTGCATGCCATGTTATTTGTTGCATTGTGTTTGGAATAGGAGTTAGTCCAAACACGGGAAACGAAGGACATTTCATACTCGAAGTGATGAAATATGCCTCAATTCTCGGTCGCCGACACTCTTGACTATACATGATGGAGTTTTAGGCTTTATGTGTTCTTGTGTGCTTTCATTTCATATTGAGTTATGCAATTTGGCTCCTCGGCCACCATGCATCGAGATGCGTGATTGGTGGCCTGAGGGTCGAGAACCACACCCCCTTGAGCTTATGTAATGAGAGGGAGGGTGGTTGTGCATACATGTATTACAAATACTTTCTGATGCCCCTTTCTTGCTCTCTGTTGCAGAAAACTAGAAACCAGTAGCAAAAACTGGTCGGCCGACCAAATAAAGTGGCTGGCAGACCACTTTTTCTGGTTTTTAGCATAAAAAGTGGTCGGCAGGTGGTCTCCAATGCCAACAACTGGTCGGCCTCCCTCCTACAGATTCCCATGATGGAGTTTCAGCCTTTTGGAGCTTTTTGTAGTGTTCTGAAATCAGTTGCAAACAGAGGCAAATCGGGGCATTGCGATGGATTTTCGCACGAGGTGACTGGGCACGCATCCTTCGTTATCCAAGGCAGATTGGAGGCAGCCTATTCGATATAGTTTACATGTTTATTCAATTGCTAACTTAGTTAATTTGTTAATTAGTTAGAGTTGTGTAATAATTAGTTGTAGCTTGTTATTCATTCTGTTGTGTAATAACTAGTTTAATTAGATTAACTTAGATTAGCTAATTGGTTCTGTATTCTTCATTCGGACCCTCCGTCGAGAGGGCACAACTGTTGTAAATAAGTGTGCGTGTGTGTGTGATGCATATCTTCCAACCCCCATTTCTTTCTCCCTTCTATTTACCAGCTTACGATGGTTAGTTTTAGGGCATGTTTCAGTTAGCATCCTTATGCTCGCATGTTTGCATCCATTCAACTGTCTTGCATGCATCGAGCTTGGCGCATCATACTAACTGCATTGTGTTTCAATTCTGGTTTGAATACATGTATCAAATTACATTTCACATGACATTTTAGAATAGCCGAGCCTATCTTAGTTGCATTCTGTATATGTTGCATTAGGCATTCTTGACATAGCTAGGATCATGCATTGATTTCCAACATAGCTTTCGTTTTGGCTTGGAGTACTCGGTAAGTGTTTATGCGTTAGCATCCTTGCATGTGTGTGAGTGACTGCCATGATAGAATGCTCGCAATGAGGCTAACTGCTTATGTGATATAACTGCTTGAATTCCTGTGGGTGAAGGTTGGATTGCTTGAAATTGGGATAATTCATTGAAATCCTCGATTTACCCTACTTGCGAGTAGCAAACCTCAAACCATGTTCAAACAAACGGATATGTAATGCTTTGTTCCAATTTAGGTGATCTAGTCTATACTTGTTTGATGTGCGCATAACATAGTAATTCTAGGTTAATTAATCGGAATAAGAACATATGTATTTTCAAAAACAAGATATCACGTTAGTAAAGGCCAATCTTTGGTTTTGGCTTGGAGTACTCGGTAAGTGTTTATGCGTTAGCATCCTTGCATGTGTGTGAGTGACTGCCATGATAGAATGCTCACAATGAGGCTAACTGCTTATGTGATATAACTGCTTGAATTCCTGTGGATGAAGGTTGGATTGCTTGAAATTGGGATAATTCATTGAAATCCTCGATTTACCCTACTTGCGAGTAGCAAACCTCAAACCATGTTCAAACAAACGGATATGTAATGCTTTGTTCCAATTTAGGTGATCTAGTCTATACTTGTTTGATGTGCGCATAACATAGTATTTCTAGGTTAAATAATCGGAATAAGAACATATGTATTTTCAAAAACAAGATATCACGTTAGTAAAGGCCAATCTTTGATCGGGCGAGCCGGGGTGCTCATTGCATGACCTTCCCCTCTCGTACCCAAGTTCCCGAGCCGAGGCAACTTTGGTGATGACAGACACGTAACCTTAGGCACGAGTCAGGGTTTCCTAAATTCCCCAAAATAAAACATTTAGGTGGCGACTCTGTATCTGGCAAAGCAGTCCATGTTTGGTACTTCTTTCTAAAAATCAGTTTTTCAAAACGATTTACCGGATTTGGACTCTTTGATGATTTATCAATCTCGCATTGCACTTTGCGAGATTAGATTCAAAACCGTGACATTTGAGTCCGAACTGTAGTGATCCCAATGAACAAAACGAGATTTTCCCGGGACGTTCAGGCGCGTCTACAATTTCTGACGACTCTGCTGGGGAATTTAGAGAACTTGACTCGAACTAATGATATCTTGTTTTGATTACACTTATGTGTTTCTTTGCATTGCATTTTCCTAGGACACCGTGTTTGCCATCTGCTATTGCTGAACGGTTTGCCAGAGGCTCGTTTGAGAAGCGTGCCATAAGGCTGACTAGTTACGGGCTCTACCACGATGAGAACACAAACCCCGATTTTTATCGGGGCACCCTTTTTGACCATTCAAGGTAGTGCATATTCGGAATCCGTAGTGACTATTCCAAACTAGGACAGGTTGCTTACCCGATTATAGGTTGTTTGAAACCGCTGTGTGCGTAGTGAAACCCTAGCTCCTGGCAAAATAGGACAAGGAAACCCTACCCCTCCATAGGGGTGTTTTGGCTCTCATTTGCTTGCTATGTGCTTTTAGAGTGCGTCTCTACAGGAATGCATGTATCAGTTTGCAAATCTGGGTATCAGGCTTGCGGGCATCAGTGTTTTAAAAATCAGTTATATCTGCGAGTATCAGATTCAGATTTGGGGCAGTGATTCAGGAACAGTGATCAGTGGTTGACAACGGTTCACTCAGCATATGTTTGCTAGCTGTGTGTTGTTTTTATTTAACTTGTTATGCTGTTCGTTTTTCTGTTCATTATTTCCTTATTACGCTTTATTTATCTTTTTACTAGGTAGTTTAGCACAATTGCTTCCGACCAAGCAGATATTCTCCAAGCACTCTGGACTAGAGGTCGTAGACTCCATCGATTTGAGGATCTAATAGACGGATAACCAGTGTTCCATTCTTTACCCCTGGTTGCTAGACGAAGGTCAGCAAGGCACAGTGTATCGATACCGCAGTTGCCAGATCAGTGGTCCTTGAGTAGTCAGGTTGAGATTTCTGAGTCTACTGTAGAGACAGGTATACCAGTGGTTCAGTTAGATCAGGGCAGTATGGCAGGAATGGAAGAGATGATGCGTCAGCCCCAGGAAAGTATGAAAACCATGCAACAGGACGTTGCCCGTCAAGTAGAATTTGCCAAACAACAGGCCGAAGTCATGGCCCAACAGGTAGAGTTAATTACCAGGCTATAGCAGCAAGCCAGAGCATCTTCTTCACACCAGGTTCCTCCCCTACCAAGAGTTCCCATACTTAGGGAGACAATACACGTCTAGGATGATACGGATGCTCCAACAGGGCCGGCTCTGCCTCCGATCCTACTCCAACCACCCAACGCATAGACCAACCTACCAAATTCTCCCTTTGAGTTTGAGGTGGACCCCACAGCGCTAAAAGTGGGCAAGCTTGAAAAGCTGTTCAAGAAATCTCAGGGTGTGAAGTCCATTTCGAACATTGAAGATGGGTACACTGACTCAGCTGTGACTCTGTCGGACCAATTTAAAATGCCGCACACAGACCGTTTCGATGGGTATGGGGATCCCATGGTGCACCTATGGCTGTTTTCAGATATCTTACGGCCGATGGGCCTCTCCAGATTGCAGAAGCTTTCCCTATTTGGCCGGACCCTGTCAGGTGTAGCGGCTATTTGGTATGAAAAACTGGAAGACTTCGTTCAGAGGAACTAGGAAGAGATGGCTGAGGCCTTCGTGGCTCAATACTCTTACAATACACAGATTGAGATCACAACTCGTGATCTTGAGACGACTAGACAGGAGCCAAATGAGAGCTTTTCCGACTTCGTAACCCGCTGGAGGGCCAAAGCCTCAATGATGACCATTAGGCCGACTGACAAAGATCAAACACGGATGGTTGTGCGCAACCTCTAGCCCAAGCTCATGCAGAAGATGATCGTCCTCCCTCTCCCCACTTTTGCAGATCTACATGAGATTGGGGTGCAGATCGGGATGCCTTGAAGCAGGGTCTGATTGACAATGACAGAGAGCAACCTAGGAGGACTTTCAACCGCAGTACGAATGCAGGCACAAGCAGTGCTGCAGCTGTCAGAGCTTCAGATGCAAGCATGGTCACCGCCACCGCCCCAAGAACCATTGTGGCTACGCCATTCACCGGCACATCCGGAAGTAACTCACAAACAACCAAGTACCTATCTCGAGGCCAAAGAACCTCCACTCTACTATACATGCCCCTGTCCAAAGCTCTAGGGGGTTTAATCAAGAAAGGGCACTTGAAGCCCCTGGAGCCGTGACCATTGCCAGAAACACTTCCCCGCTCCCATAACCCAACTAAATACTACGCTTTTCACCAACATCATGGTCACGACACCGACCATTGCTCTAGATTGCGTCATGAGATTCAAGATCTCATTGATAATAGGGTGATTGTGCCTCCGAAGAAACCCAATGTCACAACCAACCCTCTCCCACCACATAACCAAGCTCCACCTCCCAAACGCATCAACTCAATCCAAACTGGGGTTGTGTCATACGACCCTAGCATATATATCACCCCTTCTCACCTACCTAAGCCAGAGGTGTTTGTGGACACCCCATTTTTGACCGTCCTCAAGACTTGGACGTCATCGCTTGAACACTCGATGATCATCCTTGTTCGTGTTCGTCTTGAGTTCCCGGAGGTCTCGGCTACGCGCCCTGCCTCAAGATCACTCGACTCGACTGTTTTGTGTCTGGTTTTGCACCAAACACTTGTTGTTTTGCTTCTGAGGGTGGGAAGTAGCTTGTAGGCCATTCCCACACCTCACCGGCCATGGCTTGAGGCCACCGGCCTTGTTTCCTTGCCACCGGCCATTGGTGATGGCCGATCGGCACTATTGATGGTCGGTCGGCATTGTGTTTGGTCGGCCGGCCACTGCTTTTGATCAATCGGCCACTTTTCCTGGCCGAGACCTTTTCTTGAGGGAGCTTGACCCTTTTGAACCTTTTTTTTAGCTTCTTGAGGAAGCTTGAACATTTTTGGCTTCTCCAAGAAGCTTGACCCTTTTTTAGTTTCTCTAAGAAGCTTGAACCTTTTGACCCTTTTTAGCTTCTCCAAGAAGCTTGACCTTTTTTTTTAGCTTCTCCAAGAAGCTTGACCCTTTTTAGCTTCTCCAAGAAGCTTGCCCCTTTTTTTAGCTTCTCCAAGAAGCTTGCCCCTTTTTTTAGCTTCTCCAAGAAGCTTGAACCTTTTTTACCCTTTTTAGCTTCTCCAAGAAGCTTGATCCTTTCTTAGCTTCTCGAAGAAGCTTGAACCTCTTGACCCCTTTGTCTAGCTTCTCCAAGAAGCTTGGCCATTTTGATCCAAGCTTTCAAGAGAAGCTTTGCCCCCTTGGTTTCTCTATAAAAAGAGGGCCTCTCCTCCCCTTTAGAGGGTTAGAAAAATTAGATATATATGATATATATATCACTCCCTCTCTATATCTCCTTCTCTCTCTACATTTGTGTGGGTTAGAGGGTCCAAAAGGGTCTTGTTCTTGGCCTATTGCACACCACTTCATAGCCACACACTTCCATCATCACTTGGAGGTTCTTGGAGCTTGTTTTCAGAGGTTGAGGGTTGCATTTTTGGGTCTAAAGGCTGCTGTTTCTTGCTGGTCTTCAAAGGTAACCCCTTTTCCCTCTTTATTTCCCGTTTTTGTACACCCTTTTAGCCTATCTTTCTTGCAGATTTGGGCTTTCTGTATAAAATAAAAAAGTTCTATTTTTTTGTGTTTAAGATACTTCATTTAGGTCACTTTTGTGTTTGGGGTCGTTTACCCCCTCTTAGGCCTTGTTTGGCCCCATTTTGTGCTATTTTTGGTGAGCTTCGGGACCACCTTGTTTGGGCCTCAGCACCACTGAAATCTTGAGGGATTTCAGTTGAGGATGGTGGTTTAAGGTCCTAAGAAGGAGAGGGTCATCCCCTCTTCCTTGTTGTCTCAAAAAGCGCCATTTTAGCCTCATGTGTGAGCACCATTCTTGAGTTCATGTTGGCCATGTCTTAAGTGTTATTTGTGCTTATTTTGCCATGATATAGCACTTTTTTTACTTGGTTTAGACACACCATGCTTGCTTTGCATACTTGTCTTGTAATGCCATGAAATTGCCTCAACATGTATCTAGCATTTAGACCACCATGCTTACTTGTTTTGGCTTAGCTTTGTGAAGCTTTTATGCTTTTTTTAGTGTGCTAAGGGACTGTTTTTGGTCATTTGACGCATCAATGCTTTTCTTTGTATAGCTACCATGCAAACTCTCTTGTATGCCCTGAGCATTGACCCCTCTAGCATGCCATCCTTGCATCATTTCAGTGGTTTGGAACCACTTGTCATGTTATTTCAGTCCTCGTGGCCTGCCTATATGCTTGCATTTGATACCCCTTTAATGTGTTAAAAGGTTGTTGTCTTATGCTCCTTGTTTGGGCCCTTGTGCGTGCTTCCATACTTAAGCCATTTAGATGCCATTTAGATGCCATTTAGGTGGGTTTTGAGGCTCTATTTTCAGTCACTTAATTCATGCCATGTGTGGTTGCGCTAAGTGTAGTTCAATGCTTCTTTGGTGGGCCTTAGGCTTTAGATCATTTGTTGTATGCTATGCTTGTCTTGTTTGCTTGTTTTGGCACCATCATTAACATGATTTTCAGAGCTTACATTGCATGCCATATGCCCATGTTGTTCCTCTTTTAAGTGTGCTTAAAAGTTGTCTCTATGTGCCTAAGTGTTGGACCTTGCATGCATGCCTATTTGTATGTGTTGGACCTTGCATGCATGCCTATTTGTATGTGTTTTGGCTTCCATTCTTGAGCATGTTGGCCACTGTTTTGGACCTAGTAGAGGGCTGTCCAAATTAGTTTAAGACCATCCGTTTGGCATATTGTTGCATGCTATACATGTTTGTATGTTTAGGTACTTAGTCTATTAACATGTTGTATGTTTAAGTGCCGTTGCATTTGGCATGCTTCTTGTGTTAAGTCGCTTTGCATATTTACATGTGTTATGCCTTTCCTGTTGTTGCATGTGTGTCATTAACATTGATGTTATATGCCTTGCACGCTTATTTGTTTAGTTCATGTGCCTATTGCACATGGTTTTGTTGTTTGCATGATCATGTTGCACACTTAGCTCACATGCCTAGGTTGCATTACATTAGCATGCATCTCTTGCCTCTTGAATTGATTATGATGGAGGTTGGGGCCCATTGTTTGTTTTGTGCATTTCATTCCATATTGAAGTTGCACACTTGGCTTTTGGGCCATCACGCATTGAAATGCGCGATTGGTGGTCCGAGAATCGAGCACCGTACCCATTTGAGTCACAAACATGATAAGGGATGTGGTGGTGCACACATTGCTTTGAAAATACATTGCCATGCCTTGTCTGCCCTCTGCTGCTGTCAAACAGGTTTCTGCAGGAAGTTTTGGCCGGCCGGCCATATATACTGCCGACCGGCAAAACATGTTTGGCCGATAGCTTATTCAGTGGCCGGTGATCATCCCCTCCGGCCGGTGGCGTTTCTACTTGGTCGGTGGTACCCCCCAGCATCCAAAGAGCATACCTTTGGACTTTGGCAGTCCTCAGAGGTGCAGAGCAGGGAAAACAGAGGCAAACTTGTGCATGGCGTTGGATTTCCGAGCAAACCCGAGCACGCGTGCATTGGATCCTCTTCCCGAGGCCTTTACTGCGTTCCTTAGCTTAGTCAATTTGTTAATTAATTAGGTAATTCTTAATAATTAATTAGCTTGCGAGTTAGTTAATTTGTATTATTCTTTCGGTTCCGAGAGAGGGCAATTGTGTAACAAGTGTGCGTGAGTGTGTGTATGTCTTCCAACCCCACGTCTTTCTTCCCTTTTAGTTACCCGCTTATGATGGTAGACTAGGGCATATTTAAATTAGCATACCTTATGCTATTCATGCGTGCATTCATACATTTGTCTTGCATGCACCGGGCTCGGCGCATCATTCTAACTGCATTTGTATTTCAATTCCAAATTGAATACGTGTTAGTTGTAGCATTTCACATGTCATTGTAGATTATCCGAGCCTATCTTAGTTGCATTTTGCATGTGCTGCTTTAGCCATTTTAACATGAACTAGGATCATGCATATGATTACTAACTAGTTTTTGTTTTGGCTCGGAGTACTCGGTAAGCATTTATGGTTTAGCATACCGCATGTGTGTGAGTGTTGCCATAACAGCATGATTACCATGAGGCTAGCTGCTTATGTGATATAACTGCTTGAATGTCTGTGGATGGAGGTTGAATTACCTAAATTGGAATAATGCATTAAAACTGTGAGTTTTAAGCCCAATAGATAGTGGCAAAATCATCTTTTCTAAAAGCCCACTTGAGGGTGGCAAAACCTGCATTTTAGCCTACTTGCGAGTAACAAATCATTTTCAAAACAAACATGAAATGTTTTGTTCCAATTTAGGCGATTTGGTCTATACTTGTTTGCTGTGCGCATAACATAGTAATTCTAGGCTAATAAACGGAATAAGAACACATAACGTTTTCAAAAAAGGAAATCAGAGTAGTGGAATGATGATCTTCGGATCGGGCGAGAGGGGGTACTCATAGCTGACCTTTCCCAATCGTACCCTAGCCCCCGAAGCCCCCGAGCCGAGACAACTTTGGTGATGATGGACACGTGGCCTTTGGCACCGAGTCAGGGTTTCCTAAATTTCCCAAAACGAAATATTTAGGTGGCGACTCTGTATCTGGCAAAGCAGTCCATGTTTGGCACTTCTTTTCAAAATCTATTTTCTCAAAACGATTTGCCGGATTTGGACTCTTTGGTTCAGATTTAGAACTGTGACAAATTGAGAGTCCTGAACTGTAGTAGACCCGCAAAACGAACAGAATGGGGGACTCGTCCTCCTGGGGCATTCGGGGACGTCTACAGTTTCTATGGCAACGGAAAGTTGCCCCTTGTTTGAACGGCACCGCAGCGCATTGAATGACAACGGAAACTTGCCCCTTGTTTGAATGACACCGCGGTGCATTGAATGGCAACAGAAAGTTGCCCCTTGTCTGAATCGCACCGCAGTGTATTGTAATCAGTCCTCAGAGCGATGATTGCAACCAAACTCCCAGATACAGAAAAGACGAAGATGACTAGAATCATCACACGGACACAGTTGAATTTGAAGTATTTTACGGTTGGACTTCAGAATGAAGTTGCCTACATATCCCAAAGATGGGAATCAAGCCTCACGTAGTTCAGGGTAAGGTACACTCGGGTATTATCCTCTCCTTTTTAGGCTCTAACTTTTTTTACGGCTGGGCTTCAGAATGAAGTTGCCTACGTATCCCAAAGATGGGAATCAAGCCTTACGTAGTTCGGGGTTAAGGTACACTCGGGTATTAACCTCTCCTTTTTAGGCTCTAACTTTTGCCAAGGCGCCCGTCGCGGGTTTTCGACCTTGCGAGCTTTGTTCTTCTTTCTTTTTCATTTCTTTTCTTTTCTTCTCTTTTTTTTTCTTCCTTTTTCTCTTTTCTTCCTTTTTTTGTATATATCTTTTCTTGCTCTAACTTTTGCCTGGGTCTCCCTTTCCGGGTTTTCGGCCCAGCGAGCCTCTCAAAGGTTAAAAGTGTAACAAGTCCATGCCAAATGGTTTTAGGGTTTTGAAGCCATCCGTATCCAGGAGACTGGCTGTTGTATTGATTTACTGAAGGATCCATCTTCGGCACTTCGAGCATATCTGACATTTTTGCCCCTAGTTTGAGAGGGGGGGGTTCTGATCTAGCTTTACGAGCTTCCTTTTATCTGATCTTCTTGATCTGACTTTGGTGCCTCTTGTTCGAGGGCTGCTTCAAAATGGCCACACAGACCTCACGTTGTGGTTGACCGTTGAACGTTCTGAACTCAGGTTGAAGGTTTGAAAGTGAGGGGTCGAATCTCGAGGCTGAGAGTGATCCTAATACACACAGGTCTTCGCAGGACTGCGCAAAACATTTTGTTTTTGAAAGGTTTTAAGAAAGTGACAAATCGCTCGTGCTGAAGACAGTGTGGGACCAATCTGGATCAAGTCAGGATCCTTCTCAGTACTCACATTAACAAGCATGATCTCGATCATTAAGGGCTTAGCATGCCTCTCTTTCTCTCAATTGATCAAATTTTGCGAAACCCAAGGAATTCCTTCCTCTTCGTTTTTATCACAATGTTTCGAAAAAAGTTTTGGAAAACTTAGGTCGATGCGATGAATTCAAGGCACAGAAAAGACACAGCTTCTAGTCAAATACTGCCATCTCATTTAGAATTTTTGGCACACGGCAGAAGCAAACACAAGAGTGTGAAAATCCACTGTTGTTCATTCAAATCTGTTGGCATTACTGGCTCCAAGGCAGAAACAGACTCAAAAGAAAGCAAAAAGACAAACACAAAACAAGATAGTGATGTCCGAGGTAACACCCCCGGAATCACCCGACTCTTAACAAAACAGGATTGACTCGATACAACAAGACAGGCCCGACTGACTCAATACAACGAGACAGACTGAACAGGACTGACTCGATATGAAAAGACTGACTCAAAACAAAGAGACAGACTCAAAACAACAGAACTGACTCAATACCCAAGCCAGAACGTACAAAACCCAGCATTCACAAATGCTCAAAACAGTGCGTGCCATACGCCACATCCGGAGTAAACTGAGCACCGCCCGTACGTGGTTCATCCCTCGATCACATCACATTATCCCCCACAAGTTCACCGATCAAGTGCTGATAGACTTTGCAGGACCTGGTGCGGGGATGACCTTGTTGTCAATCAAATTTTGTATCTCGTGGCGGAGACGGACACAACTGTCGGTGTCATGACCGGTTTGTTGATGAAAAGCACAATACTTAGTCAGGTCATGCTGTGGAGGGAGAGGATCGGGTAGAGGCCGTTGTTCCAACAGTTTCAGATGTCCTTTCCTGAGTAGGACCCCCAGGGCTTTAGACAAAGGCATAAAGAGTGGGGTGAAAACCCTCTTGGCTCGGGGTAGATAGTCCAAAGTTCGGGGGTTTGAAGTGGATGCACCAACAAAGGGGGCAGCTGTACTTGGTGTGGTGGTGGCGACCATGCCCACTTCAGAAGATCTTGCAGTTGTATCACCGCTGGTGGTCGCATTCGAACTGCGGGTAAACGCCGTCCTGGGCTGCTCCTTCTCCTGATCAATAAGGTCCTGCTTCATAGCATCCTCGATCTGTACCCCCATCTCATGTAGATCTGAAAAGGTAGGGACCAATTCTTGGAACCTCTTTGCATTAGTTTGGGTTGGAGGTTGCGCACAACCATCCTTATCTGGTCTTTGTCGGAAGGCCTTGTAGCCATCATCGAGGCCTTTGCTCTCCACCTCGCCACAAACTCTGAAAAACCCTCCTTTGGCTCTTGGCGGGTGACTTCAAGGTCATGAGTTGTGACCTCAACCTGTGTGTTGTAGGAGTATTGATCACTGAAGGCCTCAGCCATCTCTTCCCAATTCTGTTTCACAGAGTTCTCCAATTTCGCATACCAGATTGCAGCTATCCCAGACAAGGTCCGGCCAAACAATGATAGCTTCTGTAATCTGGTGAGGCCCATCGGCCTAAGAATGTCTGAAAACAGCCGCAAGTGCACCTTGGGATCCCCGGACCCATCGAAACGGTCAATATGTGGCATCTTGAATCTGTCTGGTAGTGTCACGGCTGCGTCGGTGTACCCGTCCTCAATGTCCGGGATGGATTTTACTCCCTGAGATTTCTTGAACATCTTTTCTAGCTTGCTCACCTTCAGCGCTGTAGGGTCTAACTCAAACTCAAATGGTGAATCCGGTAGGTTGATCGGTGCTTTAGACAGCTGGGGTAAGATTGGGGGCGGAGCCGGTCCTGTCGGAATGTTCGTATCTCCCTGGACGTTTGGTGCCTCCTCAGATGCTGGAACTCCTGGTAGGGGAGGGGCTTGGTGCAAAGCAGATGCTCCATTTTGCTGTTGCAGCCTGGTGATTAGCTCAGCCTGCTGGGCCATGACTATGGCCTGCTGTTTAGAGAACTCTGCTTGGTGGACAGCATCTTGCTGCATGAGTTTCATACTATCCTAGAGTTGGCGCACCATCTCTTCCAGACTCGACATACTGTTCTACTCTAACTGTGCAACCAGTATAATAGGCTCGGAAATCTCAACCTGACAGCTCAAAGATCACTGATCTGGTAGCTGTTGTACTGGTGGTCTGTGCCTGACTAGCCTTCTCTGGCCCTGATTACCCTTGAACTGAGTCTATGACCTGACAAAGTCTATCAGTACAAGTCCAATGAACCTCGGGGGATATTGGAGCCTTCTGAAGCTATAGTTCCAGGACTACCTTGGAAAAGAGAAAACAGACAGCATCTCAGCTCAATTTCACTGGAATGGATAGCAGAACGACTGTACTCAATACTGATAACTGTTCCCCAAATATCTGTCTGAAAATTGACACCCTCGGGTAAAACTGATTCCCCAAATACTGATGCTGATGCCCACAAGCCTGATACTCAAACTTGCAAACTGATACATGCATTCCCTGTAGAGGCAGACTCTAAAGCACATAGCAGATAAGTGAGAGCCAAAACACCCCTAAGTTGGGGTAGGGTTTCCCTGTCCTATTTTGTCAGGAGCTAGGGTTTCACTATGCACGCAGCAATTTCAAATAACCTATAATCGGGTAAGCAACCTGTCCTAGCTTGGAATGGTCACTATGGATTCCGAATATGCACTAGGTCGAATGGTCAAAAGGGTGCCCCGGTAAAACCGGGGTTTGTGTTTCCATACTGTCAGAGCCCACAGCCGGTCAGCCTTATGGCATGCTTTGACAAAGTCAAGCCTCTAGCAAACCGTTCAGGAATGGCAGATGGCAAACACGGTGTCCTAGGCGCACCAATGCACATGCAATGCAAAGAGACACATAAATGAAATCAAAACAGGATATCACGAGTTCGAGTCAAGCTCTCTAAATCCCCAGCAGAGTCGCCAGAAACTATAGACGTCCCCGAATGCCCCGGGAGGACGAGTCCCCCATTCTGTTCGTTTTGCGGGTCTACTACAGTTCAGGACTCTCAATTTGTCACGGTTCTAAATCTGAACCAAAGAGTTCAAATCCGGCAAATTGTTTTGGGAAAACAGATTTTGAAAAGAAGTGCCAAACATGGACTGTTTTGCCAGATACAGAGTCGTCACCTAAATATTTTATTTTGGGGGAAATTTAGGAAACCCTGACTCGTTTGCCTAAGGCCACATGTCCATCATCACCAAAGTTGCCTCGGTTCGGGAGCTTGGGTACGATTGGGGAAGGTCAGCTATGAGCACCCCCTCTCGCCCGATCTGAAGATCGGCCTCTACTAACCATGATATCAATTTTTGAAAACATTGTGAGTTCTTATTCCTGTTATTAGCCTAGAATTACTATGTTGTGCCACAGCAAACAAGTATAGACCAAGTGCCTATAATTGGAACAAAAATTGCATGTTGTTTTGAAAATGGGTTCTACTCACAAGTAGCTTAAATGCAGGTTTTGCCACCCTCAGGTGGCTTTGGAAAAGATGGTTTTGCCACTATCTAGTGGGCTTAAAACTCACAAGTTTTAATGCATTATTCCAATTTAGGTAATTCACCTCCATCCACAGGCATTCAAGCAGTTAATATCACATAAGCAGCTAGCCTCATGGTAATCATGCTGTTATGGAAACACTCACAGACATGAGGTATGCTAAAGCATAAATGCTTACCGAGTACTCCGAGCCAAACCAAACTAGTTAGTAATCATATGCATGATCCTAGTTCATGTTAAGATGGCTAATGTAACACATGCGGAATGTCACTAGAGTAGGCTCAGCTAGTCCATAAATGACATGTGAAAATGCACAAATAGCATGTATTCAAGTTAGATTTGAAATACTTATGCAGTTAGTATGATGTGCCGAGCCTGGTGCATGCAATACTGATGAATGATGCACGCATGCATAGCATAAGGTATGCTAATTTAAATATGCCCTAGTCTACCATCATAAGCGGGTAAATAAAAGGGAAGAAAGGCGTGGGGTTGGAAGACATACACACACTCACCCATACTTATTACAAATTCGCCCTTGCTCGGAGGGACCGAAAGAATAATACAAATTAACTAACTCGCAAGCTAATTAATTATTACAAATTACCTAATTAATTAACAAATTAACTAAGCTAAGGAAAGTAGTAAAGGCCTCGGGAAGAGGATCCAATGCGCGCGTGCTCTGGTTTGCTCGGAAATCCAACGCCATGCACAAGTTTGCCTCTGTTTTCCCTACTCTGCTCCTCTGAGGACTGCCAAAGTCCAAGGGTATGCTCTTTGGATGCTGGGGGGTACCACCGACCAAGTAGAAACGCCACCGACCGGAGGGGATGATCACCGGCCACTGAATAAGCTATCGGCCAAACATGTTTTGCCAGTCGGCAGTATATATGGCCTGCCGGCCAAAACATCCTGCAGAAACCTGTTTGACAGCAGCAGTGCGCAGACAAGGCATGGCAATGCATTTTCAAAGCAATGTGTGCACCACCACATCCCTTATCATGTTTGTGACTCAAAGGGGTATGGTGCTCGATTCTCGGACCACCAATCGTGCATTTCAATGCGTGATGGCCCAAAAGCCAAGTGTGCAACTTCAATATGGAATGAAATGCACAAAACAAACAATGGGCCCCAACCTCCATCATAATCAATTCAAGAGGCAAGAGATGCATGCTAATGTAATGCAACCTAGGCATGTGAACTAAGTGTGCAACATGATCATGCAAACAATAAAACCATGTGCAATAGGCACATGAACTAAACAAGTAAGTGTGCAAGGCATATAACATCGTTGTTAATGACACACATGCAACAACATGAAAGGCATAACACATGTAAATATGCAAAGTGACTTAACGCAAGAAGCATGCCAAATGCAATGACACTTAAACATGCAACATGTTAATAGGCTAAGTACCTAAAAAAACAAACATGTATAACATGCAACAACATGCCAAAGGGATGGTCTTAAACTAATTTGGACAGCCCTCTACTAGGTCCAAAACAGTGGCCAACATGCTCAAGAATGGAAGCCAAAACACATACAAATAGGCATGCATGCAAGATCCAACACTTAGGCACATAGAGACAACTTTTAAGCACACTTAAAAGAGGAACAACATGGGCATATGGCATGCAATGTAAGCTCTAAAAATCATGTTAATGATGGTGCCAAAACAAGCAAACAAGACAAGCATAGCATACAACAAATGATCGAAAGCCTAAGGCCCACCAAAGAAGCATTGAACTACACTTAGCGCAACCACACATGGCATGAATTAAGTGACTGAAAATAGAGATGTGACATGCTAAAATGAGCCTCAAAACCCATCTAAATGGCATCTAAATGGCTTAAGTATGAAAGCATGCACAAGGGCCCAAACAAGGAGCATAAGACAACAACCTTTTAACACATTAAAGGGGTATCAAATGCAAGCATATAGGCGTGCCACAAGGACTGAAATAACATGACAAGTGGTTCCAAACCACTAAAATGATGCAAGGATGGCATGCTAGAGGGGTCAATGCTCAAGGCATACAAGAGAGTTTGCATGGTAGCTATACAAAGCAAAGCATTGATGTCTCAAATGACCAAAAATAGTCCCTTAGCATACTAAAACAAGCATAAAAGCTTCACAAAGCTAAGCCAAAACAAGTAAGCATAGTGGTCTAAATGCTAGATACATGTTGAAACAATTTCATAGCATTACAAGACAAGTATGCAAAGCAAGCATGCTGTGTCTAAACCAAGTAAAAACAGTACTATATCATGGCAAAATAAGCACAAATAAAACTTAAGACATGGCCAACATGAACTTAAAAAATGGTGCTCACACATGAGGCTAAAATGGCACTTTTTGAAGACAACAAGGAGAGGGGATGGCCCTCTCCTTCTTAGGACCTTAAACCACCATCCTCACCACTGAAATCCCTCAAGATTTCAGTGGTGAGGAGGCCCAAACAAGGCGGTCCCGAAGCTCACCAAAAATAGCACAAAATTGGGCCAAACAAGGCCTAAGAGGGGGTAGACAACCCCAAACACAAAAGTGACCTTAATGAAGTATCTTAAACACAAAAAAAAAATAGAACTTTTTTATTTTATACACAAAGCCCAAATCCACAAGAAAGACAGGCTAAAAGGGTGTGCAAAAACGGGGAATAAAGAGTGAAAAGGGGTTACCTTTGAAAACCAGCAAGAAACAGCAGCCTTTAGACCCAAAAATACAACCCTCAACCTCTGAAAACAAGCTCCAAGAACCTCCAAGTGATGATGGAAGTGTGTGGCTATGAAGTGGTGTGCAATAGTCCAAGAACAAGACCCTTTTGGACCCTCTAACCCCCACAAATGTAGAGAGAGAGGGAGATATAGAGAGGGAGTGATATATATATCATATATATCTGATTTTTCTAACCCTCTAAAGGGGAGGAGAGGCCCTATTTTTATAGAGAAACCAAGGGGGCAAAGCTTCTCTTGGAAGCTTTGAGCAAAAAGGCCAAGCTTCTCTTAGAAGCTTGGATCAAAAGGGCCAAGCTTCTTGGAGAAGCTAGACAAAGGGGTCAAGAGGTTCAAGCTTCTTCAAGAAGCTAAAAAAGGATCAAGCTTCTTGGAGAAGCTAAAAAAGGGTCAAGCTTCTTGGAGAAGCTAAAAAGGGTCAAAAAGGTTCAAGCTTCTTGGAGAAGCTAAAAAAAGGGGTCAAGCTTCTTGGAGAAGCTAAAAAAAAAGGTCACACTTCTTGGAGAAGCTAAAAAGGGTCAAAAGGTTCAAGCTTCTTGGAGAAGCTAAAAAAGGGTCAAGCTTCTTGGAGAAGCCAAAAAGGTTCAAGCTTCCTCAAGAAGCTAAAGAAAAGGTTCAAAAGGGTCAAGCTCCCTCAAGAAAAGGTCTCGGCCAGGAAAAGTGGCCGATTGATCAAAAACAGTGGCCGGCCGACCAAACACATTGCCGACCGACCATCAATAGTGCCGACCGGCCATCACCAATGGCCGGTGGCAAGGAAACAAGGCCGGTGGCCTCAAGCCATGGCCGGTGAGGTGTGGGGATGGCCTACGTGCTACTTCCCACCCTCAGAAGCAAAACAACAAAGTGTTTGGTGCAAAACCAGACACAAAACAGTCGAGTCGAGAGATCCTGAGGCAGGGCGCGTAGCCGAGACCTCCGGGAACTCAAGACGAACACGAACAAGGATGATCATCGAGTGTTCAAACGATGATGTCCAAGTCTTGAGGACGGTCAAAAATGGGGTGTCTACAGTGTTCATTCCTGACTGCTCTGACTTGTGTATGTTGGACATCTCCCGAACCCAACCTGAACCAATGGTGGTGATTGTCGAAGGCAGGACACGGATGATTTCGGAGGAAAGTGGGACTGTGGATTTAGGGTCTGAGGAATTTGGGAGCTTTGTTGAGGAGGCATACAATCCGAGTGGCTACATTACGTCAGTGGGGCGAGTTAGACTGAATGTGGAATTGCCACTGGGGCAGAGATTTGTGTAGTACAGGAGGATGGACTTGATTAGAGGCTAGATGACTTAGCGGATCTGGAAGAGGACATTGCTAACCTTCAGTTTTTCAATGAACAAGATCCAGGAGACATGACGGTCAACTTTTGATTTTGATGGGTCAGTAGAGGCTACAGGGTGGCTTGATGACCAACCAGATGTTGTTGAACAACCTCAGCTAGAACAGGGTCCGTCAAGGACGGGGACATCAAATGTGGCCGAAAGGGCCAGGAATCAGAATGCACCGCCGGAGAGCACCGGTGTTAAGAATTTTGCTCAGGATATGAACATTTCGAGTACAGACTGAAACAGTTTGAACGGGAAAAGATCATAGATTCCATGTGGTGGGAAGACGATGAACGTGCTGTGTGCACAAGGATAGAGCGTGCTACAAGCACATGGACGAAAGGTGCTGTGGGTACAAGGATAGTTGTAACGGAGTCGGACAGGTGTTTGTCGGCTGTCGATGCCATGTGGTGGGAAGACGATGACCTATGTCTTGTCCACACCAATGAGGACTGGCGGAATAACCATCCAGATGATACCTGGTATTTTAGTGAAGTTGACCACATGACTAGGAGCGGGCGGTATTTCAAACCCCCACACCTAGATCAACTAGAGGCGTCCGGAAAGGACAAGGAGGCGGAGAAGCAGAAAGAAAAGCTACTCGAAGAAGAAGCTATGCTGATACAGTTGAAAAAGATACAAGCAGACATCTCCATCTGGGGGCTGCTTATGGCTTCACAAGTTCATAGACAAGCTGTCCTACCGGCAATGGATAAAGCTAAACTCTCAATAGACACCATGCCTGAGCAGCGGGTAGGATTGGTTTTTCCGAGAGGGGCTTCCCCGATGTTGACCTTTTCCGACAAGGAACTGCCGCCTGAGGGTGCAAATCATAACAAACCTCTCTACATCTCTGTGGAATGTAGAGACAAGTGGGTACCGGTAGTTCTTGTCGACACGGGATCCGCTATTAACGTATGCCCGTCGAGGATGGCATATGCAATTCGGTTGAAGCCTGCGGACTTTGTGCCAACAACCCAGGTAATAAGGGCATATCACAATACTAGCAGAGAGGTGATGGGGACCGTAAAGATCCAGACTCAGGTTGGTCCAGGACAACACGAGATTGACTTCCATGTCTTGGATATTCCCGCGACCTTCAATCGACTCCTAGGGCGGCCGTGGCTACACCAGGTGAGGGCGATCTCTTCCACCCTACATCAGATGTTGAAATATCCCCATGGGAAGGGGGTTGCTATAGTTTTTGGGAACTTGTCAATCCATCCGCCGCCAGAGGTGTCTACATCGATTTTGGAAATTGAGCATGGCGTAGAGGAAATGTTCCTATTAGGATTTACCCTCGCCGAGGCCTGGGTCGTACAGAACATCTTGGCTATTGATGAAGGGTTATATGTCAGCACACAGTCAGTGTACCTCATGAACAAGCTCCAACACATCCCCGGGATGGGATTAGGGAAGAGTGGCCAGAAAGGCATTACAGTATCGGCTGAAGTGTCGCACAACCCATATACCTTTGGCTTGGGTTATCTGCCCACCAAAGAGGACTGAGTGAGGAAAGGCAAGGAGATGGCTAGGAGAGCCAGAGCAAAGCAGGCAGGGAAGCCTTATGAGTTAATGCACCGACCCATCCAGGGTACCCTAAACGGACGCTTTGTCCGGGAGGGGGAGGATTTTCCATTCTGCGGCTTCCCAGAACCATGGTTGAATGCAAAGAAATGTCATTTGCCAAGGTTTGAGATCTTCTTTGACCTGCAGTTATCTGGGGATGACGTTACCGAGGAGCAGACAGACCCATTAGCTAAAGTTCAACAGTATAAGGAAGTGGATTCCAAGAGCACCGAGATTGAAGTGGGGGTAGCACTGGCTTGTCTACTTTCAGATCCTCCGATCATACAAAAGTGCTTGGGGGATAACTTCTCGATGTCCATGATTGGGAATGAAACGGTTGCAAGCCAACCTTCAAACATTTTGGATGCATCCATCGCACCCTCCCTTATCTGGCAGTACGAGGAGGGATTTTTACTAAGCAGCACCGGGTCAGGTAGTGAGCCGGAATCTGATTCCACCGAGTTTGTGGAGTCGGAATCAGGTTCCAGCTCCTCTGAGTCTGAGTCCAGTATTCTTGGGGATGACAACCCGGATGCCACAGTCCTGTCTAGGTCGTCTTTTTCTTTCTCTTTTGAGTCTGTTGTAACAGAGGAATCGAATGATTTGGAAGTGATTAATGAGAATGGAATGGCTGTGGCTTCTGAGTACTTTTCTGTGCCTTTGATTTATTGTATTGATCAGAACTTTCAAAATTTAGATGAAAACGACGAGGAAGAAATTCCTCCGGTTTTACAATGTTTAATTAATCAAGAGTAGGGGAGATTTGTTAAACCCTTGGTTGATGAAATCACTACAGTTAATGTTGGTACTAAGAAGGACCCGTGGCTGGTCCAGATCGAGTCCACGTTGTCTTCAGGGGAGTACGAGCGCTTAGTCGCTTTATTAAAAGATTTCAAAGATGTTTTCGCGTGGTCCTACGAAGACATGCCTGGAATCGATCCTGAGATTGTACAGCACCGGATCCCTCTTGACCCAAAGGCCCGACCCATTAAGCAAAAACTCAGAAGGATCCGCCCGGACTGGGCTCTCAAGATTAAAGAAGCGGTCACCAAGCAAATTGACGCAGCGTTCCTGCTAGTATCTGAGTACCCGACTTGGCTAGCCAACATAGTTCCAGTGCCGAAGAAGGATGGCAGGATTCGGGTATATGTGGATTTCAGCGATTTGAACAAAGCCAACCTGAAGGATGACTTTCCTTTGCCGCATATCGATGAGTTACTGGACTTCACTGCTGGGTATGCACTACTCTCGTTCATGAATGGATTCTCAGGCTACAATCAGATTCTGATGGCACCCGAAGACCAGGAGAAGACTACTTTCACCACCCTGTGGGGGACATATTGTTACAGGGTGATGCCATTTGGGTTAAAGAATGCTAGAGCTACATACCAACAGGCTGCAACCACGATATTGCACGATATGATCCACAAGGAGGTTGAGGTTTACGTGGACGACAAGATTGTCAAGTCCAAGGAAAGAGAGGGCCACTACACCACCTTGCAAAAGCTCTTCCAAAGGATCAGGGAATTTCGGTTACGGCTGAATCCTCAGAAATGTACGTTTGGTGTTACAGCAGGGAAAATGCTGGGGTTCTTGATTACACAGAGAGGTATCGAAGTCGACCCTCCCAAAATCAAGGCCATCTTAGAAATGTCACCACCAAGGACTGAAAAGGAGGTGCGAGGCTTTCTGAGTAAACTGCAATTCATAAGACGGTTTATTGTTAAATTAACCATGACTTGTGAACAACTCTTTGGTCTCCTAATGAAAGGAAAGAAGTTCTAATGGGACGGCCGATGCCAAGCTGCTTTTGAACAGATTAAGCAATAATTACAAAACCCACCTGTGTTGTCACTGCCTGAGCCAGGGAAACCGTTGATTTTGTATCTTTCAATGACTGAAACTACAATGGGCTGCATGCTTGCACAGGAGTCTGAGGACAAGGTGGAGAGAGCTATCTACTACTTGAGCAAGAAGATGCTGGATTACGAGACCCGTTACACTCCGCTGGAAAAGGCTTGCTTAGCCTTGGTATGGGCTACCAGGAAGCTGCGGCACTACCTGTTAGCTCACTCTGTAATGTTGGTTTCGAGATTAGATCCCATCAAATATCTCTTTGAGAAACCGGCACTTACGGGTAAGCTAGCTCGTTGGTTGCTCCTGCTTTCTGAATTCGATTGGAAGTATGTGACGTGCAAATCAGTAGAGGGGAGAGCAGTAGTGGAGTTCCTAGCTGATAACCCAGTGGAAGGGGATGAAGCAGTTGAGTACTTATTCCCAGACGAGGCCATTCTGTATATCGAAGACGAAACCAGGATGATGTACTTTGATGGAGCGTCAAACCAATACGGGTATGGGATAGGGGTGTTGCTGATAGCACCCGACAATTCCCGTATCCCTCTAGCATTCAAACTCCGGTTCAAAGTATCGAACAACGAGGCAGAGTATGAGGTGTGTATTGCTGGACTAGAAGCAGCTCTGGAACTAGGGGCAAAATGGTTGGACGTCATCGGTGACTCGAACCTTGTTGTATCTCAAGCAAACGGAGATTGGAAAGTCAAAGAAGAAAAGATGAGAATTTACCACCAGACCTTGGACTTGCTGATTCCTCGATTTGAGAAACTGAATTTCGCTCATCTATTAAGAGAAAACAACAGGTTCACAGATTCACTAGTAACTCTATCTTCTATGATAGACATCCCGTTTAGAGTCCGGATGCGTCCGATCATCATTGACCAGAAATTTGCACTGGCCTACAAGCTTATTGCAGCCATAGATGAGGTTCAAGATGAGAACCCTTGGAATTACGATGTCTGGAACTTCTTGGAGAAAGAGGCATACCCACCAGGGGCAAATGCCAAGGATAAAAGGGCAATTCGAATAATAGTTGCTCAGTTCATCATGTGCGGGGAAAAACTGTACAAGAGAGGTCGTCTGGGAATGCATAAGCTATGTGTTGATGCTGAAGAGTCGAAGCGCCTAATGGAGGCCATCCATGGAGGAGAGTGCGGAGCGCACATGAACGGGGTGATGTTAGCCCGAAAGATCCTCAGACAGGGTTACTACTGGTCCACCATGGAGGAAGATTGTATTGGCTTTGTCCGGAGATGCCACAAATGCTAGATCCATGCAAACCGCATGAACATTCCACCCTCAAAGCTGTACAACATGACTTCGCCATAGCCATTTTCAGTCTGGGGGATTGATGTGATCGGGGCTATCACTCCAAAGGGATCCAATAGGCATGAGTTCATTCTGGTCGCAATAGACTATTTCACAAAGTGGGTTGAGGCCCAATCTTATGCGGTGTTGAAGGCATCGCATGTTGCGAAATTCATAAGGAACAACATCATCTATCGCTGTGGGGTCCCGAACGAGATCATTTCAGATAATGGTTCCCATTTCAAGAAGGAAGTGATAGACTTATTGGAAAAATACAACGTGGCTTTTCACAAATCATCTACATATCGGCCACAGACCAACGGAACAGTTGAGGCCGCCAACAAGAACATCAAACACATTTTGCAGAAGATGGTGGAAACCTACCGAGATTAGCCAGATAAGCTGCCATTTGCTCTGTGGGGCTACCGGACTTCAATTCGAACTTCTACTGGGATGACTCCATATTCCTTGGTCTATGGGATGGAGGCCGTTCTACTTATCAAAATTGAAGTTCCGTCATTACGAGTACTGGCTGAATGTCAGATAGCTGAGGCAGATTGGCAACAAAGCAGATTCAAAGAACTCACACTCTTTGATGAGAGAAGGCTGAAAGCATTGTACCATGTTCAAGGTTATCAACGACGAATTGTCAGGGCTTTCAACAAGAAGGTTAAGTCCAAGAATTTGAAAGTAGGAGATTTGGTGCTCAAAGACAACCGAGCTCCCATCCACGACCCTAGGGGCAAGTTCAGACCCAATTGGACTGGCCCTTACATCATCAAGTCTATTTGGTCGGGTGAAGCTATCATTCTGATGGACCTAGACAGCCTAGAGTTCTCCCAACCGATCAACATGGACAAGTTGAAGAAATATTACCCCTGAGTGGCTCGCTAGGCCAAAAACCTGAAAGGGCGACCTAGGCAAAAGTTAGAGCATAGAAAAATTTGAAATTATAAAAACTGAGCTCACAAGGTTGAAAACCCACAAAAGGCGGCCTTGGAAAAAGTTAGAGCATAAAAGGTGAGGGTTAATACACGAGTGAACCTAAGCCGAACTACGTAAGGCTTGATTCCCATCTTTGGGATACGTAGGCAACTTCATTCTAAAGTCCAGCCATAAACACTTCCCCGATCAACTTTGTCCATGTGATCATGTTTGGTCATCTTTGTCTATTTTGCGTTCAAGAGCTCGGGTGTGATCTCCAGTGTAGTGCCACTCAGACTAGGGGCAACTTTCCAGTTGTTAGAATCCGGGATTGTGTATCTCAGTGACAGATCTCAAGTGTGTCCAGTTATGATCCATATCGAAAACGGTTTTGAAAAGTTTTAATAAAAGTTGATTTTGTTCAAATTAATCTTTTTACAACTTAGACCATTTTTGAACCAAACGGAAAATTTTTAGTACCCACAACCTTCAATTTCATTAATTTCAACACAGAGTTCTCCTACTCTTGAATACAAATTGAAGTTGCTTTTCACTACATTCATTAAGAAAACTTGAAAGTTCTTATTAAAGCAAATAAATCTGGGGCATAGTCAGGTGTTCCTGCGTCCCCTCCCAGAGCTGGTCGAAGGCTCTGATGCCAAAGTAGGCCTCACCTGTGCCTCTTCATTGAGCCAATTTATGCACTCATCAGAGAGGGTGTAACTGAAAGTGGGAGCAGGGGCCAGAAGCTCTCTCGTCCTCCATGCTGCGGCATACCATGCTAGCTGCGCACCTCGAACCAGAAATATAGCAGGGTACTCTATCCCCTCCTCCGGGAAAATCTGATCATGTCCGAACTGGCGCCAGAACCGGAAAGGAAAGTAGAACACACAGTGCGTCAAGCCGATCAACTGAGTCCTGGTCTGTCGGGACATGCTATAGCTCATCGCTAGTAGATTGAGCAAAGAGCACCGCCAAGCAATGTGGTCTGCGGACAAACTGCACGTCCAATCGAACCACCATCCCTCATCAAGGGCATCGACCAGACGTTGTTAGAAGAAATAGCCGCAAGTTGAATACGCTGGGCATGAGTCCACAACCTGTAACTTATCCATCAAACACACCTGGGGAAGGATGAAAAATGAGAGATTAAAGAATGCAGAGATGTACGATGAGAGAAAAGTGAGAAAAAGGTTTTGAGAGAAAAATCGAGCCTGAGGGCCGAGCGATGTGAGCAATATATATGTGAGACAGGGTGGGAAGCATTACCTATAGCAATAGTGGACTCCCCGCGAATCTGGTCGTCTCCCGGCGGTGGAAGGCGTCTAAGCCCATCAATGTCTCGGCCAGTGTCATGACAATGCAGCTCTTGCCCTCTTTTAAGCCTTGGGTAACTTCGATCAAACGAGTGCTAAACCCTCTAGAGCCTGGGGCAAGCAAGAAATGGGACAACATGCACAAGCAAAGCGCATGCCGCCGAAAGCCCTGCCAATGATGGTCGCCGTGGTCAACGGCATCGGAAAACCGACGAATCAAACTCGGAATGTCCAGCATTCCGTCACAAATTAATGACCGAGCGTCATGCATAGTAAGCCGACACATTCGTCCTAAGGCTTGGATGTGGCTGAAGCGAAGCTAGGGCAAGATTTCTTCGTTGCGCTCAGATTCCAACAAAGCTTGGAAGTCTTAGAAGGTAGGACACATTTCTTGCTCGCCAAAGCTAAAGACATGTGCTACCGGATTCTAAAACCTTGCCATGGCATGGAGAAGCGGAAAGTGCAGCGGGGTGCGACTCAGCGTAAATAGTGCATTTATGCCGACCAGACGAGCCGGATGGTATTGTATTCTCCGCGTGAGACGTAGCGAGAATCGTATGATTCTCTCACATTCTTTCTGCATGAAATATAGTTTGGATTTGTTTTCGTTCGCTTAAAACTGTCGCATTTATTGTGTATAATTGCTTCATGTAGACACCCCATTTTTGACCGTCCTTAAGACTTGGATGTCATCATTTGAATACTCGATGATTACCCTTGTTTGTGTTCATTTTGAGTTCTCGGAGGTTTCAGCTATACGCCTTACCTCAAGACCTCTCGACGTGTTTGTTTTGTGTTTGGTTTTGCATCAAACACTTGTTGTTTTGCTTCTGAGGGTGGGAAGTAGCTTGTAGGCCATCCCCACACCTCACCGGCCATGGCATAAGGCCACCGGCCTTGTTTCCTTGCCACCGGCCATTGGTGATGGCCGATTGGCACTATTGATGGTCGGCATTGTGTTTGGTCGGCCGGCCACTGTTTTTGATCAATTGGCCACTTTTCCTGGCCGAGACCTTTTCTTGAGGGAGCTTGACCCTTTTGAACCTTTTTTTTAGCTTCTTGAGAAAGCTTGAACCTTTTTAGCTTCTTCAAGAAGCTTGACCCTTTTTTAGCTTCTCAAAGAAGCTTGACCCTTTTTTTACCTTCTCCAAGAAGCTTGACCTTTTTTTAGCTTGTCCAAGAAGCTTGACCTTTTTTTAGCTTGTCCAAGAAGCTTGAACCTCTTGACCCCTTTGCCTAGCTTCTCCAAGAAGCTTGGCCCTTTTGCTCCAAGCTTCTAAGAGAAGCTTGGCCTTTTTGCTCAAAGCTTCTAAGAGAAGCTTTGCCCCCTTGGTTTCTCTATAAAAAGAGGGCCTCTCCTCCACTTTAAAGGGTTAGAAAAATCTGATATATAGGATAGATATATCACTCCCTCTCTACATCTCACTCTCTCTCCACATTTGTGTGGGTTAGAGTGTTCAAAAGGGTCTAGTTCTTGCACATTTACATTACAACTCTTGGCCTAAGACCTCCATCATCAACCTAAGGAGCTTGGAGGCCATTTTCAGAGGCTAAGGGACTGTTTTTCGGACCAAGAGGCTGCTGTCCCCTTTTGGCTACAAACGTAACTCCTTTTCCCTCTTTATTCCCCGTTTTTGCACACACCTTTAGCCTATCTTGCTTGCTGTTTTCAACTTTGTGTATAACATAAAAAAGTTCTTTTTTTTTGTGTTTAAGATACTTCATTAAGGTCACTTTTGTGTTTGGGGTCGTTTACTCCCTTCTAGGCCTTGTTTGGCCTCACTTTTGTGTGTTTTTGGTGAGCTTCAGGAACACCCTATTTGGACCTCCTCACCACTGAAATCTTGAGGGATTTCAGTGGTGAGGATGGTGGTTTAAGGTCCTAAGAAGGACAGGGCCATCCCCTCTCCTTGTTATCTTCAAAAAATGCCATTTTAGCCTCATGTGTGAGCACCATTTTTAAGTTCATGTTGGCCATGTCAAAAGTGTTATTTGTGCTTATTTTGCCATGATATAGCATTGTTTTTACTTGGTTTAGACACACCATGCTTTCCTTGCACACTTGTCTTGTAATGCCATGAATTGCCTTAACATGTGCCTAGCATTTAGACCACTATGCTTACTTGTTTTGGCCTAGCTTTGTGAAGCTTTTATGCTTGTTTTAGCATGCTTAAGGTCTGTTTTTGGTTGCTTAGGCCATCCATGACTTGCTTTGTATAGCTACCATGTAACCCCCCTTGGCTTCCCTTGAGTTTTAGACCATTGTTGCATGCTTAGCTTGTCTTCTTTACTTGGTTTTGCACCTTCTATAATATGATTTCAGAGCTTTCTATGCATGCCATGTATCCATGTTTATCCTCTCTTAAGTGTGCTTAAAAGTTGCTCTTTGGTGCCTAAGTGTTGGACCTTATGTGCGTGCGTGCTTGTATGTGTTTTGGCCCTCATTTCTATGGCATTTGGCCACAAATTTGGGCCAATTTGGGAGCTGTCCATTTTGGTTTAAGACCATTCCCACATGTCATTGCATGTTCACCCATCTTGCATGCTCGTTAGTTTGCATAACTTGCATGCTTGTATGTTTACATTGCTTGTTCACATGCTCATATTGCATGCTTAGTTTCCATGCCTAGGTTGCATAACATTAAGCATGCATCTATTGCCTCTTAAATTGATTATGATGGAGGTTGGGGCCCATTGTTTGTTTTGTGCATTCTATTCCGTATTGAAATTGCACACTTTGACTCTTTGGGCCATCACTCATTGAAATGCGCGATTGGTGGTCCGAGAATCAAGGAACATACCCCTTTGAGTCACAAACATGACAAGGGATGTGTTGGTGCACACATTTTCTTGAAATGCATTGCCATGCCATGTTTTGCCCTCTGCTGCTGTCAAAACAGGTTCTGCTAGAAGCTTTGGACGGCCGACCATCTATACTGCCGACTGACCATCCATTGTTGGCTGATGGCTTCACAGATGGTCAATGACCATCCGGACACGGCCGGTGGTGTTCTGTTTTAGCCGGTGGTGTTCCACAGTGTCCATAGAGTGCTCCCTGGGACTTGTGCAATTTTCAGAGGAGCAGAGCAGGGAAAACAGAGGCAAACTTGTGCATGGAGTTGGATTTCCGAGCAAACCCGAGCATGCGCGCATTGGATCCTGTTCCCGAGGCCTTTACTGCTTTCTTAGCTTAGTTAATTTACTTACTTAATTAGGTGGTCTGTAATAATTAATTAGCTTGTAGGTTAATTAATTTGTATTATTCTTTTGGTCCCTCCGAGCGAGGGCGAATTTGTAATAAGTGTGGGTGCGTGTGTGCATCTCTTCCAATCCCCACTTCTTTCTCCCTTTTACTTATCTGCTTTTGATGGTTAGTATTAGGTCATATTTAATTTAGCATACCTTATGCTATGCATGCGTGCATCCATACATTTGTCTTGCATGCATCGGGCTCGGTGCATCATACTAATTGCATTGTATTTCAATTCCAAGTTGAATACGTGTTAGTTGTAGCATCATCATATGCCATCCATAGATTAGCCGAGCCCATTGTAGCTACATCTTGCATGTGTTGCATTAACCATATTAACATGAACTAGGATCATGCATATGATTACTAACTGGTTTCTGTTTTGGCTTGGAGTACTAAGTAAGCTTTTATGCTTTAGCATCCTTGCATGAGTGTGAGTGTTGCCATGATGGCATAACTTACCATGAGGCTAGATGCTTATGTGATATAAACTGCTTGAATGCCTGTGGGTGAAGGTTGGATTGTTTGAGTTGGAACAACTCGTTGAAATTCGTGTTTTAGCCTACTCGCGAGTAGCAAATTTCAAAACATTTTCCAAACAAACGGATATGCGATGCTTTGTTCCAAATTAGGCGTTCTAGTCTATACTTGTTTTGTTGTGCGCATCACATAGTAATTCTAGCTAACTAAACCGGAATAAGAACACATAGCGTTTTCAAAATTGGATATTATGGTTAGTAGAGGCCGATCTTCGGATCGGGCGAGAGGGAATGCTCATAGCTGACCTTCCCCGATCGTACCCAAGTTCCCGAGCCGAGGCAACTTTGGTGATGACGGACACGTGGCCTTTGGCACCCAGTCAGGGTTTCCTAAATTTCCCAAATTTAAAATATTTAGGTGGCGACTCTGTATCTGGCAAAGCAGTCCATGTTTGGCACTACTTTTTCAAAAATCTGTTTCTCAAAACGATTTGCCAGATTTGGACTCTTTGGTTCATATTAAGAACCGTGACACAAATCGAGAGTCTGAACTGTAGCGGGG
>NW_021026163.1:175684-186677 GCF_004153795.1 Camellia sinensis
AAGGTAACTCCTTTTCCCTCTTTATTCTCCGTTTTTGCACACACTTTTAGCCTATCTTGCAAGCATATTTGGGCTTTGTCATAAACTGAAAAAAGTCTTATTTTGAGCTTTTTTTGAAGTTTGTTTAAGATCACTTTTGTGTTTGGGGTCGTTTACCCCCTCTTAGGCCTTGTTTGGCCTCACTTTTGTGTGTTTTTGGTGAGCTTCAGGAACACCCTATTTGGACCTCCTCACCACTAAAATCTTGAGGGATTTCAGTGGTGAGGATGGTGGTTTAAGGTCCTAAGAAGGACAGGGCCATCCCCTCTCCTTGTTATCTTCAAAAAATGATGCCATTTTAGCCTCATGTGTGAGCACCATTTTTAAGTTCATGTTGGCCATGTCAAAAGTGTTATTTGTGCTTATTTTGCCATGATATAACATTGTTTTTACTTGGTTTAGACACACCATGCTTTCCTTGCATACTTGTCTTGTAATGCCATGAATTGCCTTAACATGTGCCTAGCATTTTAGACCACTATGCTTACTTGTTTTGGCCTAGCTTTGTGAAGCTTTTATGCTTCTTTTAGCATGCTTAAGGTCTGTTTTTGGTTGCTTAGGCCATCCATGGCTTGCTTTGTATAGCTACCATGTAAACCCCCTTGGCTTCCCTTGAGTTTTAGACCATTGTTGCATGCTTAGCTTGTCTTCTTTACTTGGTTTTGCACCTTCTATAATATGATTTCAGAGCTTTCTATGCATGCCATGTATCCATGTTTATCCTCTCTTAAGTGTGCTTAAAAGTTGCTCTTTGGTGCCTAAGTGTTGGACCTTATGTGCGTGCGTGCTTGTATGTGTTTTGGCCCTCATTTCTATGGCATTTGGCCACAAATTTGGGCCAATTTGGGAGCTGTCCATTTTGGTTTAAGACCATACCAACATGTCATTGCATGTTCACCCATCTTGCATGCTCGTTAGTTTGCATAACTTGCATGCTTGTATGTTTACATTGCTTGTTCACATGCTCATATTGCATGCTTAGCTTCCATGCCTAGGTTGCATAACATTAAGCATGCATCTATTGCCTCTTGAATTGATTATGATGGAGGTTAGGGCCCATTGTTTGTTTTGTGCATTCTATTCCGTATTGAAATTGCACACTTTGACTCTTTGGGCCATCACTCATTGAAATGCGCGATTGGTGGTCCGAGAATCAAGGAACATACCCCTTTGAGTCACAAACATGATAAGGGATGTGTTGGTGCACACATTTTCTTGAAATGCATTGCCATGCCATGTTTTGCCCTCTGCTGCTGTCAAAACAGGTTCTGCAGGAAGCTTTGGACGGCCGACCATCTATACTGTCGACTGACCATCCATTGTTGGCCGATGGCTTCACAGATGGTCAATGACCATCCGGACACGGCCGGTGGTGTTCTGTCTTAGCCGGTGGTGTTCCACAGTGTCCATAGAGTGCTCCCTGGGACTTGTGCAATTTTCAGAGGAGCAGAGCAGGGAAAACAGAGGCAAACTTGTGCATGGAGTTGGATTTCCGAGCAAACCCGAGCACGCGCGCATTGGATCCTGTTCCCGAGGCCTTTACTGATTTCTTAGCTTAGTTAATTTACTTACTTAATTAGGTGGTCTGTAATAATTAATTAGCTTGTAGGTTAATTAATTGGTATTATTCTTTTGGTCCCTCCGAGCGAGGGCGAATTTGTAATAAGTGTGGGTGCGTTTGTGCATCTCTTCCAATCCCCACTTATTTCTCCTTTTTACTTATCTGCTTTTGATGGTTCGTATTAGGTCATATTTAATTTAGCATACCTTATGCTATGCATGTGTGCATCCATACATTTGTCTTGCATGCATCGGGCTCGGCGCATCATACTAACTGCATTATATTTCAATTCCAAGTTGAATACGTGTTAGTTGTAGCATCATCATATGCCATCCATAGATTAGCCGAGCCCATTGTAGCTACATCTTGCATGTGTTGCATTAACCATATTAACATGAACTAGGATCATGCATATGATTACTAACTGGTTTCTGTTTTGGCTTGGAGTACTAAGTAAGCTTTTATGCTTTAGCATCCTTGCATGAGTGTGAGTGTTGCCATGATAGCATAACTTACCATGAGGCTAGATGCTTATGTGATATAAACTGCTTGAATGCCTGTGGGTGAAGGTTGGATTGTTTGAGTTGGAACAACTCGTTGAAATTCGTGTTTTAGCCTACTCGCGAGTAGCAAATTTCAAAACATTTTCCAAACAAACGGATATGCGATGCTTTGTTCCAAATTAGGCGTTCTAGTCTATACTTGTTTTGTTGTGCGCATCACATAGTAATTCTAGCTAACTAAACCGGAATAAGAACACATAACGTTTTCAAAATTGGATATCATGGTTAGTAGAGGCCGATCTTTGGATCGGGCGAGAGGGAGTGCTCACAGCTGACCTTCCCCGATTGTACCCAAGTTCCCGAGCCGAGGCAACTTTGGTGATGACGGACACGTGGCCTTTGGCATCGAGTCAGGGTTTCCTAAATTTCCCAAAATAAAATATTTAGGTGGCGACTCTGTATCTGGCAAAGCAGTCCATGTTTTGCACTTCTTTTCTAAAAATCTGTTTTCCAAAACGATTTGCCGGATTTGGACTTTTGGTTCAGATTAAGAACCGTGATAATTTGAGAGTCCGAACTGTAGTGAGCCCAATACGAATGGAACGGTACTCACCCTCCCGGGGCATTCGGGGACGTCTACAGTTTCTGGCGACTCTGCTGGGGATTTAGAGAACTTAACTTGAACTCATGATATCCTATTTTGATTTCATTTATGTGTCTCTTTGCATTGCATGTGCATTGGTGCGCCTAGGACACTGTGTTTGCCGTTTGCCATTCCTGAATGGTTTGCCAGAGGCTTGACTTTGTCAAAGCATGCCATAAGGCTGATCGGTTGTGGGCTCTGACAGTATGGGAACACAAACCTCAATTTTACCGGGGCACCCTTTTCCACCATTCGATCTAGTGCATATCGAAATCCATAGTGACTATTCCAAACTAGGACAGGTTGCTTACCCGATGTTAGGTTGTTTCAAAACTGCTGCATGCATAGTGAAACCCTAGCTCCTGTCAAAATAGGACAGGGAAACCCTACCCCAACTTAGGGGTGTTTTGGCTCTCACTTATCTGCTATGTGCTTTAGAGTGTGCCTCTACAGGGAATGCATGTATCAGTTTGCAAGTTTGAGTATCAGGCTTGCGGGCATCACTATCAATATTTGGGGAATCAGTTTTACCTGAGGGTATCAGTTTACAGGAAAAATTTTGGGCAGAATTCTGTAAGGGGGCACAGTCATTCAGCTTTGCTCATATGGGTTATGGTGAAATTGAGCTGAGATGCTGTCTGTTTTCTCTTTTGCAAGGTAGTCCTAGAACTATAGCTTCAGAAGGATCCACTATCCCCCAAGTACATTGGACTTGTGCTGATAGACTTTGTTGGGTCAGAGATTCAGTTCAAGGGCAATCAATGTTCCTTTGCCAGAGGCAGGGTAAAAACGCCAGTCAAGCACAGATCATCAGTTCAACAGTCTTCGAATCAGCAGTCATTATCCATCTCACCTGTGTGCAGTTGGGTTGAGATATCTATTTTTTACCTCAGGGAGATATACCAGTTGCTCAATTACACCAGGACAATATGTCGAATCTGGAAGAGATGGTGCGCCAACTCCAGGATAGTATGAAAGCCATGCAGCAAGACGCTTCCCATCAAGCGGAATTTGCCAAACAACAAGCCGCGACTATCGCCTAGCAGGCAGAGACAATTGCCAGGTTAGAGCAGCAAACTGGAGTATCTACTTCACACCAAGCTCCTCCCACACCAAGAGTTCCCATACTCGGGGAGGCAACCCACGTCCAGGATGATACGGACATTCCAGTCGGGCCAGCTCCGCCCCCAATTCTACCCCAGCTTTCCAAAGCACGAACCAACCTACTGGATTCCCCTTTTGCGTTCGAGGTGGACCCCACAGCACTAAAGGTGAGTAAACTGGAAAAGCTATTCAAGAAGTCTCAAGGAGTTAAATCCATTCCGAACATAGAGGATGGTTATACCGACTCAGTGGTGACATTATCGGATCGGTTCAAGATGCCACATATCGATCGATTCGATGGCTCTGGAGACCCAATGGTTCACCTCCAACTGTTTTCTGATATCCTGAGACCATTGGGTTTGACCACAGCCCAGAAGCTGTCACTATTCAGCCGAACCATGTCTGGGATAGCCGCAATCTGGTATGCGAAATTGGAGAACTCTGTGAAATAGAATTGGGAAGAGATGGCTGGGGCCTTCACTGCTCAATACTCCTACAACACACAGATTGAGGTTACAACTCATGATCTTGAAGTCACCCGCCCAGAGCCAAAGGAGGGTTTTTCAGAGTTTGTGGCGAGCTGGAGAGCAGAGGCCTCGATGATGGCTACAAGGCCTTCCGACAAAGGCCAGATAAGGATGGTTGTGCGCAACCTCCAACCCAAACTGATGCAGAAAATGATCATGCTCCCCTTCCCTACCTTTTCAGATCTGCATGAGATGGAAGTACAGATTGAGGATGCTATGAAATAGGGCCTCATTGACCAGGAGAAGGAGCAGCCCAGGAGGGCGTTTACCCGCAGTTCGAATGCGACCACCGGTTGTGACGCAGCTGCTAGGACCTCAGACGTGGGCATGGTCGCCACCACTACACCAAGAGCAGCCACCCCCTTTGTTGGTGCATCCACTTCAAACCCCCGAACTTCAGATTATCTACCCCGAGGCAAGAGGGTTTTCACCCCACTTTTTATGCCTTTGTCTAAAGCTCTAGGGGTCCTACTCAGGAAAGGACATCTGAAATCGTTAGAACAACAGCCTTTACCCGATCCTCTCCCTGCAAAGCATGACCCGACTAAGCATTGTGCTTTTCATCAACAAACCGGTCATGTCACCGACAGTTGCGTCCGTCTCCGCCACGAGATACAAAATCTGATTGACAATGAGGTCATCATCGCACCAAGCTCTGCAAAGTCTATCGGCACTTGATCAGTGAACTTGTGGGGGATAATGTATCTTTGTGATCGGGGGATGAACCACCTGCGGGCGGCGTTCAGTTTATTCCAAGATGTGGCGTTTGGCACGCATTGTTTTGAGCATTTGCGAATGTTAGTTTTGTACTTTCTGACTTGGGTATTGGGTCAGTCTTGTCGTTTTGTATTGAGTCAGTCTTTTCATACTGCGTCAATCGGGTCTGTCTTGTTGTATCGAGTCAGTCCTATTTTGTTAGAGTCGGGTGATTCCGGGGGTGTTACCTCATACATCACTTTCTTGTTTTGTGTTTGTCTTTTTGCTTTCTTTTGAGTCTGTTTCTGCCTTGGAGCTAGTTACGCCAACAGCTCTGAATGGAACAGCAATGATTTTTTTTTTTTTTACACACTTGTGTTTGCTTCCAGTTTTGGAAAATAGAATAATTTTCGAGGAAATAGTCAACCTCAGTAAAAATTTTCAAAACCATTTTTGCAAGCGGTCTATGCTCAACGAGCGCAGAACTTACTCTTGAGATGCGCAACCTCGGATCGGAGGTAATGGAAAATTGCCCCTTGTCTGGATGGCATTGCACGGCAATGGAAAGTTGCCCTTGGTTTGAATGGCGACTCATGGCAACCATTTTCTTGGACCCAAAAAGGAAAATTTTCAGTGCTCATAACCTGACTTGCATGATTTCAAATCAAAAATCGAACAAGCATGTTAATCTAACTCTCACTTTGGTCAAAGTTGTTTTAGTTGAAAGACAAAAACAAAAAATGGTCAAAATGATGAACCAGGGGCACAGTTAAGTCAGGCTTCCTGTCTTTTCCCCATTTTTAATATACTCGCCAAGAAAGGCATTCTACCTGCCAGAAGAGGGCACAACTGAAGTTAACAACAAAGGGCTGAAAGTTCTTTCATCCTCCAAGCAACGAGGTATCAAGCCAAGGACGAACGGGAACGGATCAAGATATTCCACTCCTTTGTTTGGACAGATCTAATCACGTCCAAACTCCCCAGTAAGAGCATCGTCAACCAATGTTGATTGCAGATCTGCTGCACATCCAGCCACATCGCAACCCCTCTGTGGAAGAAAGTTCACTGTTGTGAGCAGAAGAAGAGAATCTAGCAGAATGCTTGGGGCAAGAACCCGCAACTTCCTGTTTATTCATCAACCACCCTGGGGAGGGATGAAAAATGAGAGATTAAAGAATAGAGAGATGTGCATTGAGAGAAAAAGTGAGAAAAAGGGCTTTTTCAGAAAAACAGAGCTTGAGGGCCGAGTGATGTGAGAATCACAAATGAGAAAGGGTGGGAAATAATACCCGGAAAAAAAACTGGCTCCTCGCGTACTGACAGGTCTCTTGTCTTTGTAACACGTCTGTGTGTCGTGTCTTTTGTTTTGTTTGTCTCGATTCTTGCTTTGAGTCGTCCCGAGCATGACTCGATATGTTTTGGTTGTTTACCTTTTGTTTTCCATTGTTGAGTCATAATGCGCTGTGTTCAGTCTTATGCTCAATACCCGATCGAGAACTCATTTCTCAATTTCAAAAATGAATCGTTTTGTGCTCAGAGTGCTGTGCCATTCTCCACATTTGTGCAAAACAAGATTTGTTCTTTCATAAAAACTGCAGGGTTCAACCCAGGTCATGTGAGAATAGTGAAACAAGGACCTATTTGAAACTATATGGGTTCCAGACTACAAAACAAAAGAAAAGAGGGAAAACCGAAGCATCTGAGTGCGTTTCACTTTCAATAAATTCCGTGATTGTACTCTGAATGTACCTCTTCAGGCCTTGTCAGTGCTTCGAAGAATGAGTGTACCACTACTCCAAGCTTAAGCCTGCTTTAAGTCAGAATGACAGTTAAAGTAGTAGCAAATGTTATCTCTCGCCAATATAATAGGGTGTACCCTTTTCAAGCGGAGTGTGTTACAAACCCCTCCGAGAGGTAAATCGGAGGTCACGTTTGGATTTGGTCTCGTTAAGGCTTGTATTTCCTTATTCGGCATTTTGTTTCAAACGCCCTTTTGAAGTTGCACATTCGTCGCATTGTTATGCACACCATTTCTCGCATTGTTACGCATATTCGTTGCATTGTTATGCACATCTATCTAGCATTGTTATGCACCGTTACATCTACATTGTCATGCACATTATATTTGCATTGTCGTGCACCTTTTTACTTGCGTTGTCACGTACTTTCCACTTGCATTGTTATGCACGCTCTCTTATTCGGAAACACTGGGATACGTCCTTATGTTTTCCCTTCTCATTCTGAAACACCGGGATATGTCCCTATGTTTCTCCTTCTTATTCGGAAACACTGGGATACGTCCCTATGTTTCTCATTCCTTCCGAAACATTGGGATACGTCCCTATGTTTCTCATTCCTTCCGAAACACCGGGATACGTCCCTATGTTTCTCATTCCTTCCGAAACACCAGGATATGTCCCTATGTTTCTTCTCCTATGTTTCTTCTCCTTGTTTTGAAACACTGGGATACGTCCCTATGTTTCTTCTCCTTGTTCTGAAACACCGGGCTACGTCCCCACGCTTCTTCACCTTCTTTCTGAAACACCAGGATACGTCCCTATTTTTTCTTCTCCTTTTTCAAAACACTGGGATACGTCCCTATGTTTCTCCTACCATTTCGAAAACACTGGGATACGTCCCTATGTTTCTCATTCCTTCTGAAACACGGGGATACGTCCCTATGTTTCTCATTCCTTCTGAAACACCGGGACACGTCCCTATGTTTCTCATTCCTCTCTGAAACACCGGGATACGTCCCTATGTTTCTCATTCCTTTCGAAACACTGGGATACGTCCCTATGTTTCTTCTCCCTGTTTTGAAATACCGGGATACGTCCCTATGTTTCTTCTCCTTGTTTTGAAACACTGGGATACGTCCCTATGTTTCTTCCCCTTGTTCTGAAACACCAGGATACGTCCCCACATTTCTTCTCCTTCTTTTCGAAACACCGGGATACGTCCCTATTTTTCTTCTCCTTTTTCGAAACACTGGGATACGTCCCTATGTTTCTCATTCCTTTCTGAAACACCGGGATACATCCCTATGTTTCTCCTTTTCTGAAGCACCGGGATACGTCCCTATGTTGCTCACACCATTTCGAAACACCGGGATACGTCCCTATGTTTCTCATTCCTTTCTGAAACACCGGGATACATCCCTATGTTTCTCCATCTTCGGTTAAAAGCGTTCGGAATACGTTCCAATGCTCACACCATTCCGAAACACCGGGATACGTCCCTATGTTTCTCCTTCTCTTCGAAACACCAGGATATGTCCCTATGTTTCTCCCCCCTTGGTTAAGAGCATTTGGAATACGTTCCAATGCTCACACCATTCCGAAACACCGGAATACGTCCCTATGTTTCTCACTCAATCCGAAATAGTGGGATATGACCTAATGTTTCTCCTTCTTTGGTTACGAGCATTTGGAATACGTTCCAATGCTTATACCTTTTCGAAACACGGGGATATGTCCCTATGTTTCTCCCTCTTTGGTTAAGAGCATTTGGAATACGTGCCAACGCTTGAACCACTCTGAAACACCGGGATACGTCCCTATGTTTCTCCTTTTTCGAAGCACCGGGATACGTCCTTATGTTTCTTCTCCTTTTCCGAAACACTGGGATATGTCCCTATGTTTCTCTCTTTGTTCCTTCCTCACACAATTTCAGCGTGTTTGGAATTTGACTTAGGTTGCGTTGTATGCACTCCTAATTGTTTGTTTCGGACCTCCTCTCATGATTCTGGCATGGTTGGAGTTTGTCACCCTTTGCATCTTTACTATCATAGCATTTCATTCGCACTATCTTGCGCACCTCACCTGTACTTCTTACTACATTGCATTGTTTTGAATACAAACCGGCTTCGCGAAAGCGTATAAGTCCAATTACAAACCGGCTTCGCGTTAGCATATAAGTCCAATTACAAACCGGCTTCGCGAAAGCGTATAAGTCCAATTACAAACCGGCTTCGCGAAAGCGTATAAGTCCAATTACAAATCGGCTTCGCATTAGCGTATAAGTCCAATTACAAACCGGCTTTGCGTAGCGTATAAGTCCAATTTTCAAACAGGCTTCGCGTAGCGTATAAGTCCAATTTTCAAACCGGCTTCGCATAGCGTATAAGGCCAAATTCTCAAAGTCTACTTGCATATCATTTGCATCCTGCCCCTGAACTACGCTGGTCTGATTCCTTGCAAAGGGATACGTAGGCAGCCTGTGGGCACAACCATTTATTTATCGGTAGCTTGTATGCTTTGTCTAAGTCTTCGGCCTTTTTTTGTTTTGCTTCTGAGGGTGGGAAGTAGCTTGTAGGCCATCCCCACACCTCACCGGCCATGGCTTGAGGCCACCGGCCTTGTTTCCTTGCCACCGGCCATTGGTAATGGTCGGTCGGCACTATTGATGGTCGGTCGGCATTGTGTTTGGTCGGCCGGCCACTGTTTTTTATCAATTGACCACTTTACCTGGCCGAGACCTTTTCTTGAGGGAGCTTGACTCTTTTGAACCTTTTTTTTAGCTTCTTGAGGAAGCTTGAACCTTTTTAGCTACTTCAAGAAGCTTGACCCTCTTTTAGCTTCTCCGGGAAGCTTGACCCTTTTTTATCTTCTCCAAGAAGCTTGAACCTTTTGACCCTTTTTAGCTTCTCCAAGAAGGTTAACCTTTTTTAGCTTCTCCAAGAAGCTTGATCCTTTTTTTAGCTTCTCCAAGAAGCTTGAACCTCTTGACCCCTATGCCTAGCTTCTCCAAGAAGCTTGGCCCTTTTGCTCCAAGCTTCTAAGAGAAGCTTGGCCTTTTTGCTCAAAGCTTCTAAGAGAAGCTTTGCCCCCTTGGTTTCTCTATAAAAAGTGGGCCTCTCCTCCCCTTTAAAGGGTTAGAAAAATCTGATATATAGGATAGATATATCACTCCCTCTCTACATCTCACTCTCTCTCCACATTTGTGTGGGTTAGAGGGTTCAAAAGGGTCTAGTTCTTGCACATTTACACTACAACTCTTGGCCTAACACCTCCATCATCAACCTAAGGAGCTTGGAGGCCATTTTCAGAGGCTAAGGGACTGTTTTTCGGACCAAGAGGGTGCTGTCCCCTTTTGGCTACAAACGTAACTCCTTTTCCCTCTTTATTCCCCGTTTTTGCACACACCTTTAGCCTATCTTGCTTGCTGCTTTCAGCTTTGTGTATAACATAAAAAAGTTCTTTTTGTGTGTGTTTAAGATACTTCATTAAGGTCACTTTTGTGTTTGGGGTCGTTTACCCCCTTCTAGGCCTTGTTTGGCCTCACTTTTGTGTGTTTTTGGTGAGCTTCGGGAACACCCTATTTGGACCTCCTCACCACTGAAATCTTGAGGGATTTCAGTGGTGAGGATGGTAGTTTAAGGTCCTAAGAAGGAGAGGGCCATCCCCTCTCCTTGTTGTCTTCAAAAAGTGCCATTTTAGCCTCATGTGTGAGCACCATTTTTAAGTTCATGTTGGCCATGTCTTAAGTGTTATTTGTGCTTATTTTTCCATGATATAGCATTGTTTTTACTTGGTTTAGACATACCATGCTTGCCTTGCATACTTGTCTTGTAATGCTATGAATTGCCTTAGCATGTGCCTAGCATTTAGACCACTATGCTTACTTGTTTTGGCCTAGCTTTGTGAAGCTTTTATGCTTTTTTTAGCATGCTTAAGGTCTGTTTTTGGTTTCTTAGGCCATCCATGGCTTGCTTTGTATAGCTACCTGTAACACGTCCGCGAGGGACCCCGCTACAGTTCGGACTCGATTTGTGTCACGGTTCTTAATCTGAACCAAAGAGTCCAAATCTGGCAAATCGTTTTGAGAAACAGATTTTTGAAAAAGTAGTGCCAAACATGGACTGCTTTGCCAGATACAGAGTCGCCACCTAAATATTTTAAAATGGGGAAATTTAGGAAAC
>NW_021026163.1:186727-222151 GCF_004153795.1 Camellia sinensis
ACAGTGAGAGGCCCTTAAACAAACATGAAAAATAGCTCAAAATAAGCGTAGCATGTATTCAAGTTAGATTTGAAATACTAATGCAGTTAGCATGATGCGCCGAGCCCGGTGCATGCAATACTGATGAATGATGCACGCATGCATAGCATAAGGTATGCTAAATTAAACATGTCCTATTACTAACCATCAAAGCAGGTAAGTAAAATGGAGAAAGAAGTGGGGGTTGGAAGACATGCACACACTCACCCACACTTACTACAAATTTGCCCTCGCTTGGAGGGACCAAAAGAATAATACAACTCAAATAATGAATTAACTAACCTAGCTAATTAATTATTACAGACCAACTAAATTAATTAATTCACTAAATTAATTAAACGAATTAATTAATTTAAGAAAGCAAGAAAAAGGGCCTCGGGAAGAGAGCTCAATGCACGTATGCTTGGGTCTTGCTCGGAAGTCCACTGCCATGCGTAGGCTGCCTCTGTTTTCCCTGCTCTGCCCCTCTGCAGACTGCCAAAGTCTCAGAATTGCTTCTTTGGACATTGGGGGATGCCACCAGCTGGAGGGAATCATCATCGGCTGTGATTTGGTGGCGATCGGCCAAAAATGAATCCATCGGCCACCGATGGATTGCCGGTCGGCACTCCATGCAGTCGATCGGCAAAAAGCTCCTGCAAAATCTATTTGACAGCAGCGGAGGACAGAGCTTTGCATGGCAATGTAATTCAAGCAATGTATGCACCAACCATATCCCTTATCATGTTTATGACTCAAAGGGACATGGTCCTTGGTTCTCGGACCACCAATCGCGCATTTCGATACGTGATGGCCTAAGAAACCAAGTGTGCACTTTTGATTTCAAATGTCATGCAATGCATATAAACAAATCCAAGGGCCAATTCCCATCACTAGGTCAAGGGACAAGGCATGCATGCCAGTGCACTGCAACCTAGACATATGGGCTAGTATGCAAAATGGCATAAAATGGAGCATACAAACATGCAATGCACATTAGGTACACAACCTAAGCAACAAGGCCAACAAGCATACCACAACTATGCGAACTACTAGAGCATGCGAGATGTGATCTAATCATGTAAGTGTACAAGACATGCAACACGCTAGCAACTCGACCAAGGGAATGCATGACTAATGCGAGTGATTCCAAGCATGCAGCACATGCAACCAAAGCATGCAAACATGGGGGGAATGTAACAACATTTGAATGGCATGCAAGCGATGGACTTAAACATGACTTAGGCAGCCCTAACTAGGCCCAAAACAGTGGCCAAAGTGCCCAAAAATGAAATCACTAGGTCAAGGGACAAGGCATGCATGCCAGTGCACTGCAACCTAGACATATGGGCTAGTATGCAACATGGCATAAAAGGGAGCATACAAACATGCAATGCACACTAGGTACACAACCCAAGCAACAAGGCCAACAAGCATACCACAACTATGCGAACTACTAGAGCATGCGAGATGTGATCTAATCATGTAAGTGTACAAGACATGCATCACGCTAGCAACTCGACCAAAGGAATGCATGACTAATGCGAGTGATTCCAAGCATGCAGCACATGCAACCAAAGCATGCAAACATGGGGGGAATGTAACAACATTTGAATGGCATGCAAGGGATGGACTTAAACATGACTTAAGTAGCCCTAACTAGGCCCAAAACAGTGGCCAAAGTGCCCAAAAATGAAGGACTAATGGCATGCAAACATGCATGTATACAAGGACCAACACTTAGGCATAAAGAGACAATTCTCAAGAACACTTAGGAGGGTGCAAACATGGACATATGGCATGCGCACGAGCTTTGAAAATCAGGTTAATGATGGTGCTAAACCAAGCAAGCGAGACAAACAAAGCATGCAATTGGTCCAAATACTTGAGGCAAGGCAAGGAGACTTAAACCATGGCCAAGCCAACCAAGCCCCACAAGGCCAAGAAGACTTAAAACATATTCAAGGCAGACCTAAACAATGCTAAGGGAACACCTAGATGGCATCCAAGTATCCTAAAAATGGAAGCATGCAAAAGAGACCAAACATGGAGCATTCAACACAAGCTTTTAAAGCATCCAAGAAGCATCAAGAGGCAAGCATGCAAGCATGTTATGAGGACTGAAATAGCATGGCAAGTGGTCCCAAACCACTGAAAATGATGCAAGTAATGCATACCACACAATCACACACTTTAGGCCAACAAGCCAAAATGCAAAGGGACTATTGAATACATGCTAAAATCGATCCAAACAACTAAGGACAGACCTTAATCATGGCAAAATAAACATGAAAGCTTCACAAAGCCAAGCCTAAAACATGCTAGAACAATGGTTTACAACCTAAGGCATGTTAAGGCAACAAAATGGCATTACAAGGCATGTATGCTAAGCAAGCATAGTGTATCAGAACCAACTAAAAACAGAGGCATATTATGACATAATAAGCACAAAAATCAACTAAGGCATGGTCAACATAAACCTAAACATGGTGCTCCCTCAAGAGGCCAAAAAATGGTCCTTTTGAAGGACAACAAGGAGAGGGGGTGGCCCTCTCCTTCCTAGGACCTCAAGGCACCATCCCCACCTCTGAAATCCCTCAAGATTTCAGTGGTGAGGAGGCCCAAACTCAATGGTCCCGGAGCTCACACAAAATGGCACAAAAAGGAGCCTTACAAGCCTCAAAAGGGGTTAAACAACCTCAAATCACAAAACACTCTAAACAAACTGTTTAGAGGGCCTAAAAACAAAACTTTTTTATGTTATATACTAAACACAAAAACAGTTGTAAGGTAGGAAAAAATACAATGCAAGAAACGGGTAAAAATGAGCAAGCTTCTTACCCTTGAAGACCCTCTTCAACAATGGAGCTCCAGCAGCTTCTTTAGGTTGAAACAAGCTTCAAAACCTCCAAAACAACCCTCAAGAGGCCTCAGCTCCAAGGGATGGTGTGATGGTGGGTGCTTGTGAGCAAAAGTAAGACAAAACACACACACTAAGCTCAAGAGAGAGAGAGAGATATAGGATAGATATATAAATCCTAACCTATAAAACCAGAGCTCTCTAACTATCTTTTCTAACCCTAAATCCAAGAGAGGAGACTCTCTTATAGAGCTCTCTCTTGTAAAGCTTGTCAAATAAGCTTGTCAAGAGAGAGATCCCTCTATACACGTGTACGGAGGGGAGAAAAGGTGGGTACCAACTATCACATCTGGCACAAAATATCTACCAAAAGTAGATGAACAGTGATCGGCCATTCAAAACTGCCATTTTGGCAAAATAAATGACCAACCGGCAACAAAGAGTGCCGACCGGCAATATACATTGCCGATGGCATAAAATCACTGGCCGGTGGCCTCAAGCCATGGCCGGTGATGTGTGGGGATGCCTCACAAGGCATTCCCTGCCCCTCCAAGGCAAAACACCAGTGTTTGGTGCAAAACCAGACACAACACGGTCGAGACGAGAGGTCCTAAGGCAAGGCGCGCAATCGAGACCTCTGGGAACTCAAGACGAACACAAACAAGGGTAATCACCAAGTGTTCCAATGGTCACGTCCAAGTCTTGAAGACGGTCAAAAATGGGGTGTCTACACTACGATGTAACCCCCCTTGGCTTCCCTTGAGTTTTAGACCATTGTTGCATGCTTAGCTTGTCTTGTTTACTTGGTTTTGCACCTTCTATAATATGATTTCAGAGCTTTCTATGCATGCCATGTATCCATGTTTATCCCCTCTTAAGTGTGCTTAAAAGTTGCTCTTTGGTGCCTAAGTGTTGGACCTTATGTGCATGGATGCTTGTATGTGTTTTGGCCCTCATTTCTATGGCGTTTGGCCACTGATTTGAGCCTATTTGAGAGCTGCCCATTTTGGCTTAAGACCATCCCCACATGTCATTGCATGTTCACCCATCTTGCATGCTCGTTAGTTTGCATAACTTGCATGCTTGTATGTTTACATTGCTTGTTCACATGCTTATATTGCATGCTTAGCTTCCATGCCTAGGTTGCATAACATTAAGCATGCATCTCATGCCTCTTGAATTGATTATGATGGAGGTTGGGGCCCATTGTTTGTTTTGTGCATTCCATTCCATATTGAAATTTCACACTCTGACTCTTTGGGCCATCACGCATTGAAATGCGCGATTGGTGGTCCGAGAATCAAGGAACATACCCCTTTGAGTCACAAACATGATAAGGGATGTGTTGGTGCACACATTTTCTTGAAATGCATTGCCATGCCATGTTTTGCCCTCTGCTGCTGTCAAAACAGGTTTTATAGGAAGCTTTGGCCGGCTGGCCATCTATACTGCCGACCGGCCATCCATTGTTGGCCGATGGCTTCACAGATGGTTGATGACCATTCGGACACGGCCGGTGGTGTTCTGTCTTAGCTGGTGGTGTTCCACAGTGTCCATAGAGTCCTCCCTGGGACTTGTGCAATTTTCAGAGGAGCAGACCAGGGAAAACAGAGGCAAACTTGTGCATGGAGTTGGATTTCCGAGCAAACCCGAGCACGCGCGCATTGGATCCTCTTCCCGAGGCCTTTACTGCTTTCTTAGCTTAGTTAATTTGCTTAATTAATTAGGTGGTCTGTAATAATTAATTAGCTTATAGGTTAGTTAATTAGTATTATTCTTTTGGTCCCTACAAGCGAGGGCGACTTTGTAATAAGTGTGGGTGCGTGTGTGCATGTCTTCCAATCCCCACTTCTTTCTCCCTTTTACTTATCTTCTTTTGATGGTTAGTATTAGGTCATATTTAATTTAGCATACCTTATGCTATGCATGCGTGCATCCATACATTTGTCTTGCATGCACCGGGCTCGACGCATCATACTAACTGCATTGTATTTCAATTACAAGTTGAATACGTGTTAGTTGTAGCATCATCATATGCCATCCATAGATTAGCCTAGCCTATTGTAGCTGCATCTTGCATGTGTTGCATTAGCTATCTTAACATGAACTAGGATCATGCATATGATTACTAACTGGTTTCTGTTTTGGTTTGGAGTACTAAGTAAGCTTTTATGCTTTAGCATCCTTGCATGAGTGTGAGTGTTGCCATGATAGCGTAACTTACCATGAGGCTAGATGCTTATGTGATATAAACTGCTTGAATGCTTATGGGTGTAGGTTGGATTGTTTGAGTTGGAACAACTCGTTGAAATTCGTGTTTTAGCCTACTCGCGAGTAGCAAATTTCAAAACATTTTCCAAACAAACGGATATGCGATGCTTTGTTCCAAATTAGGCGATCTAGTCTATACTTGCTTTACTGTGCGCATCACATAGTAATTCTAGCTAACTAAACCGGAATAAGAACACATAACGTTTTTAAAATTGGATATCATGGTTAGTAGAGGCCGATCTTCGGATCGGGCGAGAGGGGGTGCTCATAGCTGACCTTCCCCGATCGTACCCAAGTTCCCGAGCCGAGGCAACTTTGGTGATGACGGACACGTGGCCTTTGGCACCGAGTCAGGGTTTCCTAAATTTCCCAAAATAAAATATTTTAGGTGGCGACTCTGTATCTGGCAAAGCAGTCCATGTTTGGCACTTCTTTTCTAAAAATCTGTTTTCCGAAACGATTTGTCGGATTTGGACTCTTTCGTTCAGATTAAGAAGCGTGACAATTTGAGAGTCCGAACTGTAGTGAGCCCAATACGAACGGAACGACACTCACCCTCTCGGGGCGTTCGGGGACGTCTACAGTTACTGGCGACTCTGCTGGAGATTTAGAGAACTTGACTCGAACTCATGATATCCTATTTTGATTTCATTTATGTGTCTCTTTGCATTGCATGTGCATTGGTGCGCCTAGGACACCGTGTTTGCCGTTTGCCATTCCTGAACGGTTTGCCAGAGGCTTGACTTTGTCAAAGCATGCCATAAGGCTGACCGGTTGTGGGCTCTGACAATATGGGAACACAAACCTCGATTTTACCGGGGCACCCTTTCCGACCATTCGACCTAGTGCATATCGAAATCCATAGTGACTATTCCAAACTAGGACAGGTTGCTTACCCAATGTTAGGTTGTTTGAAAACTGCTGCGTGCATAGTGAAACCCTAGCTCCTGACAAAATAAGACAGGGAAACCCTACCCCAACTTAGGTTGGGGTGTTTTGGCTCTCACTTAATCTGCTATGTGCTTTAGAGTGTGCCCTCTACAGGATGCATGTATCAGTTTGCAACTTTGAGAAAGGTATATCAGGCCTGCGGTGCATCATTATCAATAATTTTGGGGAATCAGTTTTACCTGAGATGGTATCAGTACAGGCTAAATTTTGGGCAGAAATTTAACGGGCACAGTACATTCAGCGTTTGCTCATATGGGTTAGTGTGAAATTGAGTGAGATGCTGTTCTGTTTTCTCTTTGGCAAGGTAGTCCTAAGAACTATAGCTTTTAGAAGGCTCCACTACTCCCAGGTACATTGGACTTGTTGCTGAAGACTTTGTCGGGTCAGAGATTCAAGTTCAAGGGCAATTCAACTGTTCCTTTGGCAGATGGCAGGGATAAAACCGCTAGCCAAGCACAGATCATCAGTTCAAAGCAGTCTTCGAATCAAGCGGCATTATACCATCTCACATGTGTCGCAGTTGTGGTTGAGAATTGTTTTTTTACCTAGGGAACTAGTACGCGTTCGCTCAATTTAGACCAGGAAGATGATGTCGAATTCTGGAAGAGATGGTGCTGCAACTCCAAGTAGTAATGAGAAGCCATGCAGCAAGATACGCTGGCCCATTCAAATGGGAATTTTGCCAAAACAACAGGGCCGCTGACTATAGCCCAGCAGGCAGAGACAATGCCAGGTTTGAGCAGAAACTGGGAGTATCTACTTCACACCAAGCTCTCCACTCACAAGAGTATCCATACTTGGGGAGGCAACCAATCCAGGGAAGAACATTTCAAGTGGGCCAAGCTCCGCCCAATCTACCCCAGCCTTTCCAAAGCACGACAACCTACCGGCATTCCCCTTTGTGTTCGAGGTGGACCCACAGCACTAAAGGTGAGTAAACTGAAAAGCATTCAAGAAGTCTCAAGTGGAGCCTCCAATCCATTCCGGACATAGAGGAATGTGTTATACCGACTCCAGTGGTGACAATATCGGATCGGTTCAAGATTGCCACATATCGATCGTTCGACTGGCTCTAGGACCCAATGTTCACCTCAACTGTTTTCTAATATCCTGAGACCATTGGGTTTGAACCACAGCCCAGAAGCTGTCACTATTCGGCCGAACCATGTCTGGGATAGCGCAAATCTGGTATTTTGCGAAATTTGGAGAACTCTGTGAAACAGATGGGAAGAGATGCTGGGGGCCTTCACTGCTCAATACTTCCTTACAACACACAGATTGAGGTCACAACTCGTTGATCTTGAAGTCACCCCTGCCAAGGCCAAGTGAGGGTTTTTCAGAGTTTGTGGCGAGGCGGTGGAGAGGCAAAAGGCCTCGATGATTGGCTACAATGGCTTCCGGACAAAGACCAAATAAGGATGGTTGTGCACAACCTCCAACCCAAACTGATCTGCCAGGAAAGATGAATCGTGCTCCCCTTCCCTACCTTTTGCAGATCTACATAGATAGGAGGACATCTCGAGGATGCTATGAACAGGGCCTCATTGGACCAGAGAAGGAGCAGCCCAGGAGGGCGTTACCCGCAGTTCGAATGCGAACACCCGGTGGTGACACAGCTCTAGGACCTCAGACATGGGCAGGTCGCCACCACTACACCAAGACAGCACCCCCTTTTGTTGGTATGCATCCACTTCAAAACCCCCCAAACTTCGACTATCTTACCCCCGAGGCAAGAGGGTTTCACTCCACTTTTTATGCCTTTGTCTAAAGCTCTAGGGGTCCTATCGAGGAAAGGAACATCTGAATCGTTACTTTAGAACAATGGCCTTTACCCGATCCTCTCCCTGCAAAGCATGACCCGACTAGTACTGTGGCTTTTTCATCAACAAACCAGTCATTGACATCGACAGTTTGCGTCCGTTCTCCGCCACGAGATACAAATCTGATTTTTGGACAATAGAGGTCATCGTCACACCAAGCTCTGCAAAGTCTATCGGCACTTGATCAGTGAACTTGTGGGGGATAATGTGACTTTGTGATCGAGGGATGAACCACCTGTGGGTGGCGTTCAGTTAATTCCAAGATGTGGCGTTTGGCACGCATTGTTTTGAGCATTTGCGAATGTTAGTTTTGTACGTTCTGACTTGGGTATTGGGTCAATCTTGTCGTTTTGTATTGAGTCAGTCTTTTCATACTGCGTCAATCGAGTATGTCTTGTTGTATTGAGTTAGTCCTGTTTTGTTAGAGTCGGGTGATTCCGGGGGTGTTACCTCAAACATCACTTGCTTGTTTTGTCTTTGTCTTTTTGCTTTCTTTTGGGTCTGTTTCTGCCTTGGAGCCAGTTACGCCAATAGATCTGAATGGAACAGCAGTGGTTTTTTTTTTTTTACACTCTTGTGTTTGCTTCTACTGTGTGCCAGTTGTGCTAGAAATTCTAAATGAGATGGTAGTATTTGACTAGAAGCTGTGTCTTTTTCTGTGCCTTGAATTCATTGCATCGACCTAAGTTTTCCAAAACTTTTTTCGAAACATTGTGATAAAAACGAAGAGGAAGGAATTCCTTGGGTTTTGTAAAATTTGATCAATTGAGAGAAAGAGAGACATGCTAAGCCCTTAATGATCGAGATCTTGCTTGTTAATGTGAGTACTGAGAAGGATCCTGACTTGATCCAGATTGGTTCCACACTGTCTTTAGCGCGAGCGATTTGTCACTTTCTTAAAAGATTTCAAAAACTGCTTTGCGCAATCTTGCGAAGACCTGTGTGGAATCACTCTTGAGATTGTGCAGCCTAGGATCGCTCTCAGCCTCAAGACTCGACCCCTCATTGTCAAACCTTGGACTTAAGTTCAAAAATGTTCAATGGTCAACTACAACATGAGGCCTGTGTGGCCAGATTCAAAGCAGCCCTCGAACAAGAGGCAAGAAAGTCAGATCAAGAAGATTAGATGTCATCTAAAGAAGCTTGCAAAGCTAGATCAGAAGCACCCCTGGAACTAGGGGCAAAGAATTTCAAATGTGCTCGAAGAGCCGAAGATGGATCATTCCACAATTCAAAGAGGGTCGGCAAGAATGCCAAATCCCAGAAGGGAGGAAAGAAGACAGTTTTTGCTGAAGAACAACTGAGTTCCGATCCGCAACACTAGGGGCAAATTCAGCCCCCACTGGATGGAGTCCTGCATTGTCAGCGAACAACAGCCATTCTCCTGGATTCAGATGACTTCAGGATCTCAAACCATTCAACATGGACAAAGCTACACTTTTACCCTTGAGAGGCTCGCTAGGCCGAAAACCCGGAAGGGCGACCCAGGCAAAAGTTAGAGCAAGAAAAAGAAAAAAAAAAGATGAAAAAGGAAAAAGAAGAAAAGAAATGAAAAGAATTAAAAAGAAAAGAAGAACAAAGCTCGCAAGGTTGAAAACCCAGAAAGGGCGGCCTTGGCAAAAGTTAGAGCGTAAAAGGAGAGGTTAATACCCGAGTGTACCTTAACCCCCGAACTACGTGAGGCTTGATTCCCATGTTTGGGATACGTAGGCAACTTCATTCTGAAGTCCAGCCGTGAAACACTTCAAGTGACTGTGTCCATATATTGGTTTTGACCATCTTCGTCTTCTCTATATCCGAGAGTTCGGCTGCGAACATCACTAATGAGGACTGTTTACGATATGATGCGGCACTATCCAGACAAGGGGCAACTTTCCGTTGCCGTGGGTCGCCATTCAAACCAGGGGCAACTTTCCGTTGCCGTGCAATGCCATCCAGACAAGGGCAATTTTCCATTACCTCCGATCCGAGGTTGCGCATCTCGAGAGTAAGTTCTGCGCTCGTTGAGCATAGACCGCTTGCAAAAATGGTTTTGAAAATTTTTACTGAGGTTGAGTATTTCCTCGAAAATTATTCTATTTTCCAAAACTGGACCATTTTCTTGGACCTAAAAAGGAAAATTTTCAGTGCTCATAACCTGACTTGCATGATTTCAAATCAAAAATCGAACAAGCATGTTAATCTCACTCTCACTTTGGTCAAAGTTGTTTTAGTTGAAAGCCAAAAACAAAAAATGGTCAAAATGATGAACCAGGGGCACAGTTAAGTCAGGCTTCCTGTCTTTTCCCCATTTTTAACATACTCGCCAAGAAGTGCATTCTACCTGCCAGAAGAGGGCACAACTGAAGTTAACAACAAGGGGCTGAAAGTTCTTTCATCCTCCAAGCAACAAGGTATCAAGCCAAGCACGAACGGGAACAGATCAAGATATTCCACTCCTTTGTTTGGACAGATCTAATCACGTCCAAACTCCCCAGTAAGAGCATCGTCAACCAATGTTGATTGCAGATCTGCTGCACATCCAGCCACATCGCAACCCCTCTGTAGAAGAAAGTTCACTGTTGTGAGCAGAAGAAGAGAATCTAGCAGAATGCTTGGGGCAAGAACCCGCAACTTCCTGTTTATTCATCAACCACCCTGGGGAGGGATGAAAAATGAGAGATTAAAGAATAGAGAGATGTGCGCTGAGAGAAAAAGTGAGAAAAGGGGCTTTTTCAGAAAAACAGGGCTTGAGGGCCGAGTGATGTGAGAATCACAAATGAGAAAGGGTGGGAAATAATACCCGAAAAAAAAACTGCTCCTCGCGTACTGAGAGGCCTCTCGTCTTTGTAACACGCCTGTGTGTCGTGTCTTTTGTTTTGTTTGTCTCGATTCTTGCTTTGAGTCGTCCCGAGCGTGACTCGATATGTTTTGGTTGTTTACCTTTTGTTTTCCATTGTTGAGTCATAGTGCGCTGTGTTCAGTCTTAGGATCAATACCCGATCGAGAACTCATTTCTCAATTTCAAAAATGAATCGTTTTGTGCTCAGAGTGCTGTGCCATTTTCTACATTTGTGAAAAACAAGATTTGTTCTTTCATAAAAACCGCAGGGTTCAACCCAGGTCATGTGAGAACAGTGAAACAAGGACCTATTTGAAACTATATGGGTTCCAGACTACAAAGCAAAAGAAAAGAGGGAAAACCGAAGCATCTGAGTGTGTTTCACCTTCAGCAAATTCCGTGATTGTACTCCGGATGTACCTCTTCACCCCTTGTCAGTGCTCCGAAGAATGAGTGTACCTCTACTCCAAGCTTAAGCCTGCTTTAAATCAGAATGGCATTTAAAGCAGTAGCAGATGTTATCTCTCGCCAGTATAACAGGGTGTACCCTTTTCAAGCGGAGTGTGTTACAAACCCCTCCGAGAGGTAAATCGGAGGTCACGTTTGGATTTGGTCTCGTTAAGGCTTGTATTTCCTTATTCGGCATTTTGTTTCAAATGCGCTTCTGAAGTTGCACATTCGTCACATTGTTATGCACACCATTTCTCGCATTGTTACGCACATTCGTTGCATTGTTATGCACATCTATCTAGCATTGTTATGCACCGTTACACCTGGATTGTTATGCACATTATATTTGCACTGTCGTGCACCTTTTTACTTGCATTGTCACGCACTTTCCACTTGCATTGTTATGCACGCTCTCTTATTCGGAAACACTGGGATACGTCCTTATGTTTTCCCTTCTCATTCTGAAACACCGGGATACGTCCCTATGTTTCTCTTTCTTATTCTGAAACACTGGGATACGTCCCTATGTTTCTCATTCCTTCCGAAACACTGGGATATGTCCCTATGTTTCTCATTCTTTCTGAAACATTGGGATACGTCCCTATGTTTCTAATTCCTTCTGAAACACCGGGATACGTCCCTATGTTTCTCATTCTTTCCGAAACACCGGGATATGTCCCTAAGTTTCTTCTCCTATGTTTCTTCTCCTTGTTTTGAAACACCGGGATACGTCCCTATGTTTCTTCTCCTTGTTTTGAAACACCGGGATACGTCCCGATGTTTCTTCTCCTTGTTCTGAAACAGCGGGATACGTCCCTACGCTTCTTCTCCTTCTTTCTGAAACACCGGGATACATCCCTATTTTTTCTTCTCCTTTTTCGACACACTGGGATACGTCCCTATGTTTCTCTTACCATTTCGGAAACACTAGGATACGTCCCTATGTTTCTCATTCCTTCCGAAACACTAGGATACGTCCCTATGTTTCTCATTCCTTTCGAAACACCGAGATACGTCCCTATGTTTCTCATTCCTCTCTGAAACACCGGGATACGTCCCTATGTTTCTCATTCATTCCGAAACACTGGGATACGTCCCTATGTTTCTTCTGCTTGTTTTGAAATATCGGGATACGTCCCTATGTTTCTTCTCCTTGTTTTGAAACACCGGGATACGTCCCTATGTTTCTTCCCCTTGTTCTGAAACACTGGGATACGTCCCCACGTTTCTTCCCCTTCTTTTCGAAACACCGGGATATGTCCCTAATTTTCTTCTCCTTTTTCAAAACATTGGGATACGTCCCTATGTTTCTCATTCCTTTCTGAAACACTGGGATACGTCCCTATGTTTCTCCTTTTCCGAAGCACCGGGATACATCCCTATGTTGCTCACACCATTCCGAAACACCAGGATACGTCCCTATGTTTCTCATTCCTTTCTGAAACACCGGGATACGTCCCTATGTTTCTCCATCTTCGGTTAAAAGTGTTCAGAATACGTTCCAATGCTCACACCATTCCGTCCCTATGTTTCTCATTCCTTTTCGAAATACCGGGATACGTCTCTATGTTTCTCTCTCCTTCCGAAACACTGGGATACGTCCCTATGTTTCTCATTCCTTTTCGAAATACCGGGATACGTCTCTATGTTTCTCTCTCCTTCCGAAACACTGGGATACGTCCCTATGTTTCTCATTCCTTTTCGAAATACCGGGATACGTCTCTATGTTTCTCTCTCCTTCCGAAACACTGGGATACGTCCCTATGTTTCTCATTCCTTTCTGAAACACTGGGATACGTCCCTATGTTTCTCCTTTTCTGAAGCACCGGGATACGTCCCTATGTTGCTCACACCATTCCAAAACACCAGGATACGTCCCTATGTTTCTCATTCCTTTCTGAAACACCGGGATACGTCCCTATGTTTCTCCATCTTCGGTTAAAAGCGTTCGGAATACGTTCCAATGCTCACACCATTCTGAAACACCGGGATACGTCCCTATGTTTCTCCTTCTCTTCGAAACATCGGGATATGTCCCTATGTTTCTCCCCCTTTAGTTAAGAGCATTTGGAATACGTTCCAATGCTCACACCATTCCGAAACACCGGGATACGTCCCTATGTTTCTCACTCAATCCGAGACAGTGGGATATGACCTAATGTTTCTCCTTCTTTGGTTACGAGCATTTGGAATACGTTCCAATGCTTATACCTTTTCGAAACACGGGGATATGTCCCTATGTTTATCCCTCTTTGGTTAAGAGCATTTGGAATACGTTCCAACGCTTGAACCACTCTGAAACACCGGGATACGTCCCTATGTTTCTCCTTTTCCGAAGCACCGGGATACGTCCCTATGTTTCTTCTCCTTTTCCGAAACACTGGGATATGTCCCTATGTTTCTCTCTTTGTTCCTTCCTCACACAATTTCAGCATGTTTGGAATTTGACTTAGGTTGCGTTGTATGCACTCCTAATTGTTTGTTTTGGACCTCCTCTCATGATTCCGGCATGGTTGGAGTTTGTCACCCTTTGCATCTTTACTACAATAGCATTTCATTCGCACTATCTTGCACACCTCACCTGTACTTGTTAGTACATTGCATTGTTTTGAATACAAACCGGCTTTGCGAAAGCGTATAAGTCCAATTACAAACCAGCTTCGCGTCAGCGTAGAAGTCCAATTACAAACCGGCTTCGCGAAAGCGTGTAAGTCCAATTACAAATAGGCTTCGCGAAAGCATATAAGTCCAATTACAAACCGACTTTGCATCAACGTATAAGTCCAATTACAAACCGGCTTCGCATAGCATATAAGTCCAATTTTCAAACAAGCTTCGCGTAGCATATAAGTCCAATTTTCAAACCGGCTTCGCGTAGCGTATAAGGCAAAATTCTCAAAGTCTTCTTGCACATCATTTGCATCCTGCCCCTGAACTACGCTGGTTTGATTCCTTGCAAAAGGATATGTAGGCAGCATGCGGGCACAACCATTTATTTATCGGTAGCTTGTATGCTTTGTCTAAGTTTTCTGCCTTGTCAAAAATGGGTCGTCTCTGGGCATTGACATTCACTCCCGTCATTTTTATGACTTTCGAGGGGCAACTGTAGACACCCCATTTTTTACCGTCCTTAAGACTTGGACGTCATCGTCTGAACACTCGATGATTACCCTTGTTTGTGTTCGTTTTGAGTTCTCAGAGGTTTCGGCTATGCGCCTTACCTCAAGACCTCTCGACTTATTTGTTTTGTGTTTGGTTTTGCATCAAACACTTGTTGTTTTGCTTCTGAGGGTGCGAAGTAGCTTATAGGCCATCCCCACACATCACCGGCCATGGCTTGAGGCCACCGGCCTTATTTCCTTGCCACCGGCCATTGGTGATGGCCAGTGGGCACTAAGACTTGGACGTCATCGTTTGAACACTCGATGATTACCCTTGTTTGTGTTCGTTTTGAGTTCTTGGAGGTTTCGGCTATGCGCCTTACCTCAAGACCTCTCGACCTGTTTGTTTTGTGTTTGGTTTTGCATCAAACACTTGTTGTTTTGCTTCTGAGGGTGGGAAGTAGCTTGTAGGCCATCCCCACACATCACCGGCCATGGCTTGAGGCCACCGGCCTTATTTCCTTGCCACCGGCCATTGGTGATGGCCAGTCGGCACTATTGATGGTCGGTCGGCATTCTGTTTGGTCGGCCTGCCACTGTTTTTGATCAATCGACCACTTTTCCTGGCCGAGACCTTTTCTTGAGGGAGCTTGACCCTTTTGAACCTTTTTTTTAGCTTCTTGAGGAAGCTTGAACCTTTTTAGCTTCTTCAAGAAGCTTGACCCTTTTTTAGCTTCTCCAAGAAGCTTTACCCTTTTTTTACCTTCTCCAAGAAGCTTGAACCTTTTGACCCTTTTTAGCTTCTCCAAGAAGCTTGATCCTTTTTTTAGCTTCTCCAAGAATCTTGAACCTCTTGACCCCTTTGCCTAGTTTCTCCAAGAAGCTTGGCCCTTTTGCTCCAAGCTTCTAAGAGATACTTGGCCTTTTTGCTCAAAGCTTCTAAGAGAAGCTTTGCCCCCTTGGTTTCTCTATAAAAAGAGGGCCTCTCCTCCCCTTTAAAGGGTTAGAAAAATCTGATATATAGGATAGATATATCACTCCCTCTCTATATCTCACTCTCTCACTACATTTGTGTGGGTTAGAGGGTTCAAAAGGGTCTAGTTCTTGCACATTTACACTACAACTCTTGGCCCAACACCGCCATCATCAACCTAAGGAGCTTGGAGGCCATTTTCAGAGGCTACGGGACTATTTTTTGGACCAAGAGGCTACTGTCCCCTTTTGGCTACAAAGATAACTTATTTTCCCTCTTTATTCCTCGTTTTTCCACACAGCTTTATCCTATCTTGCTTGCTGTTTTGAGCTTTGTGTAAAACATAAAAAATTTCTATTTTTTTGTGTTTAAGATACTTCATTAAGGTCACTTTTGTGTTTGGGTTCGTTTACCCCCTCTTAGGCCTTGTTTGGCCTCCCTTTTGTGTGTTTTTGGTGAGCGTCGGGACCACCTTGTTTAGGCCTCCTCACCACTGAAATCTTGAGGGATTTCAGTGGTGAGGATGGTGGTTTAAGATCCTAAGAAGGAGAGGGCCATACCCTCTACTTGTTGTCTTCAAAAAGTGCCATTTTAGCCTCATGTGTGAGCACCATTTTTAAGTTGATGTTGGCCATGCCTTAACGTGTGCCTAGCATTCAGACCACTATGCTTACTTGTTTTGGCCTAGCTTTGTGAAGCTTTTATGCTTGTTTTATCATTCTTAAGGTCTGTTTCTGGTTTCTTAGGCCATCCATGGCTTGCTTTGTATAGCTACCATGTAACCCCCCTTGGCTTCCCTTGAGTTTCAGACCATTGTTGCATGCTTAGCTTGTCTTGTTTACTTGGTTTTGCACCTTCTATAATATGCTTTCAGAGCTTTCTATGCATGCCATGTATCCATGTTTATCCTCTCTTAAGTTTGCTTAAAAGTTGCTCTTTGGTGCCTAAGTGTTGGACCTTATGTGCATGCATGCTTGTATGTGTTTTGGCCCTCATTTCTATGACATTTGGCCACTGATTTGGGCCTATTTGAGAGCTGCCCATTTTGGTTTAAGACCATTCCCACATGTCATTGCATGTTCACCCATCTTGCATGCTCGTTAGTTTGCATAACTTGCATGCTTGTATGTTTACATTGCTTGTTCACATGCTCATATTGCATGCTTAGCTTCCATGCCTAGGTTGCATAACATTAAGCACGCATCTCATGCCTCTTGAATTGATTATGATGGAGGTTGGGGCCCATTGTTTGTTTTGTGCATTCCATTCCATATTGAAATTGTACACTTTGACTCTTTGGGCCATCACGCATTGAAATGCGCGATTGGTGGTCCGAGAATCAAGGAACATACCCCTTTGAGTCACAAACATGATAAGGGATGTGTTGGTGCACACATTTTCTTGAAATGCATTGCCATGCCATGTTTTGCCCTCTGCTGCTGTCAAAACAGGTTCTGCTAGAAGCTTTGGACGGCCGACCATCTATACTGCCGACTGACCATCCATTGTTGGCTGATGGCTTCACAGATGGTCAATGACCATCCGGACACGGCCGGTGGTGTTCTGTTTTAGCCGGTGGTGTTCCACAGTGTCCATAGAGTGCTCCCTGGGACTTGTGCAATTTTCAGAGGAGCAGAGCAGGGAAAACAGAGGCAAACTTGTGCATGGAGTTGGATTTCCGAGCAAACCCGAGCACGCGCATTGGATCCTCTTCCCGAGGCCTTTACTGCTTTCTTAGCTTAGTTAATTTGCTTAATTAATTAGGTGGTCTGTAATAATTAATTAGCTTGTAGGTTAGTTAATTGGTATTATTCTTTTGGTCCCTCCAAGCGATGGCGAATTTGTAATAAGTGTGGGTGCGTGTGTGCATCTCTTCCAATCCCCAGTTTTTTCTCCCTTTTACTTATCTGCTTTTGATGGTTAGTATTAGGTCATATTTAATTTAGCATACCTTATGCTATGCATGCGTGCATCCATATCGGCGTATCATACTAACTGCATTGTATTTCAATTCCAAGTTGAATACGTGTTAGTTGTAGCATCATCATATGCCATCCATAGATTAGCCTAGCCCATTGTAGCTGCATCTTGCATGTGTTGCATTAGTCATCTTAACATGAACTAGGATCATGCATATGATTACTAACTAGTTTCTGTTTTGGCTTGGAGTACTAAGTAAGCTTTTATGCTTTAGCATCCTTGCATGAGTGTGAGTGTTGCCATGATATCATAACTTACCATGAGGCTAGATGCTTATGTGATATAAACTTCTTGAATGCCTGTGGGTGAAGGTTGGATTGTTTGAGTTGGAACAACTCGTTGAAATCCGTGCTTTAGCCTACGTGGAGTAGAAATTTCAAAACATTTTCCAAACAAACGGATATGCGATGCTTTGTTCCAAATTAGGCGATCTAGTCTATACTTGTTTTTGCTGTGCGCATCAATAGTAATTCTAGCTAACTAAACGGAATAAGAACACATAACGTTTTCAAATTTGGATATCATGGTTAGTAGAGGCCGGTCTTCGGATCGGGCGAAAGGGGGTGCTCATAGCTGACCTTCCCCGATCATACCCAAGTTCCCGAGCCGAGGCAACTTTGGTGATGACGGACACGTGGCCTTTGGCACCGAGTCAGGGTTTCCTAAATTTCCTAAAATAAAATATTTAGGTGGCGACTCTGTATCTGGCAAAGCAGTCCATGTTTGGCTTGGTTTTGGAACCACACCTTGCTTCCTCTCCCTAGAGGGACACTGGGGTCCGAGGGATCACTGTTGTGGTCGTGTACCACTTTTCGTGCTCGACAGCTTGTTTTCGAGGTTCCCAACTACGCGCTTTGTCTCCCGAACTCTCGTCTTGCATCCGTTTTGGCTTGTTTTTGGTACAAATCTTGTATTCCTTGTTTGGAAGGTGGTACGAGGGTGGAAGACCAGTTTTTCCCTTGGAGACCACTTTCCTTCCCGCCAGCCGGTTTTCTGGTCGGGAAACTGGTTTTCTTGGTCTTTAGGCCACCTTTTCTGGTCTCCCCCCCCCCACCATTGGCTTGCTTTCAGTGTAGAGACCACCAATTCCCCTGGCCGACAACTTTTTTTTTTGGGAGACCACTTGAAGTGGTCAGCCGACCATTGCAAGTAGCAAGCCGACCACTGTAAGTGGTCGGCACCTCTCCCCCTGTTTTGGTAGACTGTGTGGAGGCCAACTGTGCCAACTGCAGGGCACAGACTGTATTCTCCATACACGTGTATGGAGGGATTGCATCCAAGTTTTAGCTTCTCTAAGAAGCTTTAACTTTGGTTTTTCTATAAGAGAGGGGCTCCCTCTCCACTCCAGAGGTTCTGATTTTTGGCTGAGAGGATAGGCTTACACTCTCTCTATATCCCTCTCTCTCTCTCTCTCTATATATATATATATATTGGTGCTTTGCTTCACACTTGTACACACAACCTCTTGCATCCAAGTTTTAGCTTCTCTAAGAAGCTTTAACTTTGGTTTTTCTATAAGAGAGGGGCTCCCTCTCCACTCTAGAGGTTCTGATTTTTGGCTGAGATGATAGGCTTACACTCTCTCTATATCCCTCTCTCTCTCTCTCTCTATATATATATATATATTGGTGCTTTGCTTCACACTTGTACACACAACCTCATAGCCAAACACTCTTACCTTGTTGCTGAGTTGCTGGAGGGTCTTGAGGGAGCTCAAGAGTTGGTTTTGGCTCAGAAAATTTGCTAGTATTGCAGTGCTTCAAGGGTAACCTTCTTTTTCTCCCTTTTTAGCTCTATTTTGATCACTCTCTTAGCCATATTTGCATGCTTCTCTTGGCTTAAATTTAAACTACAAAAAGATTTATTTTTTAGTACTTAACATGTTTGTTTGAGGCTCTTTGGCTGTTAGGGGTGTTCCACCCCCTTTGGTGCCTTGTTTGGCCTTGTTTTGTGTCATGCCTTGAGGCCTTTGAATTAGTCTTTGCTTGGCCTTTTAACCACTGAAATCCAGTGGATTTTCAGTGGTAGGCATGTGGTTTTGAGGCCTCAAATCAGAGGGGGGTGATCCCCTCTCTTCTTGTTTTGTTTGCTTGCATTATTGGCCTATCAAAGGAGCATGTGTTTCTACCATTTTGAGGCTTTGTTCAGGCACTTTTTTGTGACTTCTAGGGCCTTCCTTGACTTATTCCATGGCTGGTTTGGTCCCCTTTTGCATGCTTCTTGTATGTATAGTGTAATCCCATTTGTGGCTCATCAAAGTAGCATGTCTTTCTAGCATGTATTGGCTCCATTTCAATGGGTTTTTGGCCATCATTTGACATGTCATAACTCTGTTTTGGGTTGGTTTGATGGCCCCATGCATGCTCCATGCACTTGTAGTGCATTTCCATGAAATAGCCTAACATGCATCATGCTTCGACATGTCATTTTAGCATGCTTTTGGCTTAGCTCTAAGAAGACTTTGTTCATGTTTTAGCATGCTTAAGGTCTGATTTATGTTTTTTTGGTCATGCATGCCATGCTTTGTATAGCAATCGTGCATTTTAGCTCACTAGCCTTGAGTTTCTAAGCCACTAGCATGCATTGCTTGGGCTATTTGCATGATTTAGCATCATTTGGAATGATATTTCAGAGCTTATATCTTTGCCATATTCTCGTGTTTATCACTTCTTCAATGTGTTTGAGAGTTGCACATTTATGCCTTGTTTGTGAGCCATTGCATGAGCCTCATTTTCTTGCCTTTCATGCCATCATCTCAGTCCATTTTGGCTACTTTCACGGCCTGCATAAGGTCTGTTTGGGGCTGGTTTGGCCATTTGAGCATTGTCTTGCATGCTTCTAGTGTAATACACTTCACTAGCTTCGATGCTTGAGCCTTTCAACATGCATTACATGGGTTGTTTGCATGATTCTAAGTCATTTTGCATGTTATTTCAGTGCTGGAACATATGCCATTGTGCTCCATGTTTCATCCTTTAAATGCTTTTGGGGAGCTGTGTTATGAGCCATAAGCTTGGGCCTTATGCATGCATGTTTGTATAGCATTTTGAGTTTCCATCTTAGCATGTATGGCCACTGATTTGGACATGGCTGAGGCCTATCCATTTCAGTTTAAGTCCATTGAGCATTGTGTATGCCATGTGGTTCATTACATTGTGCATGCCTTATCCTTTGCATTGTGTATGCTTAGGTCACATAGCATTGTATATGCCATGTTCATTGCATTGTATATACTAGTTGCCATTTTGCATCAAGTATGCTATATCAATCATTGCATTGTGTATACCATGTAGCTCATTCGCATTGAGTATGCTAGTTGACATTCACATTGTGTATGCTAGTTGCATTGTATCATATCGTTACATACTTATGTTGTCTTGCATTGAGTATGCATGCTTTAGCATTGTGCATTGTGCATGCCATTAGCCTTGCTAATGCCATTAGCCTTGCTAGGTTGTTCATGTTGCATTACATGTTGTTGCATGTTTGTCCCTTGCATGTTTGCATGCTTAAGTCATATCACATATTCCATGTTTCATAGCATTGTGCATGCCATGTTATTTGTTGCATTGTGTTTGGAATAGGAGTTAGTCCAAACACAGAAAACGAGGAACGTTTCATACTCGAAGTGATGAAACGTGCCTCAATTCTCGGTCGCCGACACTCTTGACTATACATGATGGAGTTTTAGGCTTTATGTGTTCGTGTGTGCATTCATTTCATATTGAATTGTGCAATTTGGCTCCTCGGCCACCATGCATCGAGATGAGTGATTGGTGCCCCAAGGGTCGAGAATCACACCCCCTTGAGCTTATGTAATGAAAGGCAGGGTGGTTGTGCATACATCTGTTGCAAATACTTTACCATGCCCATTTCTTGCTCTCTGTTGCAGCAAACCAGAAACCAGCAGCAAAAACTAGTCGGCCGACCAGCTAAAGTACCTAGCCGACCACTTTTTCTTGTTTTAGCATAAAAAGTGGTCGGTAGATGGTCTCCAATGCCAACAACTGGTCGGCCTCCCTCCTACAGATTCCCATGATGGAGTTTCAGCCTTCTGAAGCTTTTTGCAGTGTTTTGAGATCAATTGCAAATAGAGGCAAATCGGGGCATCGCAATGGATTTTCACACGAGGTGACCGGGCACGCATCCTTCGTCATCCAAGGCAGATTGGAGGCAGCCTATTCCATGTAGTTTACATGTTTATTCAATTGCTAACTTAGTTAATTTGTTAATTAGTTAGAGTTGTGTAATAATTAGCTGTAGCTTGTTATTCATTCTGTTGTGTAATAACTAGTTTAATTAGATTAGCTTAGATTAGCTAGTTGGTTCTGTATTATTCATTCGGACCCTCTGTCGAGAGGGCACAAAATAAGTGTGCGTGTGTGTGATGCATGTCTTCCAACCCCCATTTCTTTCTCCCTTTTATTTACCAGCTTACGATGGTTAGTTTTAGGGCATGTTTCAATTAGCATCCTTATGCTCGCATGTTTCCAACCATTCATCTGTCTTGCATGCACCGAGCTCGGTGCATCATACTAACTACATTGTATTTCAATTCCTGTTTAAATACATGTATCAAATTGCATTTCACATGACATTTTAGAATAGCCGAGCCTATCTTAGTTGCATTTTGTATGTGTTGCATTAGGCATTCTAGACATAGCTAGGATCATGCATTGATTTCTAACATAGCTTTTGTTTTGGCTCGGAGTACTCGGTAAGTGTTTATGCTTTAGCATTCTTGCATGTGTGTGAGTGACTGCCATGATAGCATGCTTGCCATGAGGCTAACTGCTTATGTGATATAACTGCTTGAATGCCTGTGGGTGAAGATTAGATTGCTTGAAATTGGGACAATTCATTGAAATCCTCGATTTAGCCTACTTGCGACTAGCAAACCTCAAACCATGTTCAAACAAACGGATATGTAATGCTTTGTTCCAATTTAGGTGATCTAGTCTATCCTTGTTTGTTGTGCGCATAACATAGTAATTCTAGGTTAAATACCGGAATAAGAGCACATGTGCTTTTAAAAACAAGATATCATGTTACTAAAGGCCAATCTTTGATCGGGCGAGCCGGGGTGCTCGTTGCATGACCTTCCCCTCTCATACCCAAGTTCCCGAGCCGAGGCAACTTTGGTGATGACGGACACGTAGCCTTAAGCACGAGTCAGGGTTTCCTAAATTCCCCAAAATAAAACATTTAGGTGGCGACTCTGTATCTGGCAAAGTAGTCCATGTTTAGCACTTCTTTTTAAAAAATCAATTTTTCAACACGATTTGCCGAATTTGGACTCTTTGGTAATTTATCAATCTTGCATTGCACTTTGCGAGATTAGATTCAGAACCATGACATTTGAGTCCGAACTGTAGTGAGCCCAATGAAAAAACGGGGTTTTCCCGGGATGTTCAGGCGCATCTACACCAAGTTAAAAGCCTCCGAATATGGAGCCCCATCCATGCAGGTCACGTTTGGGCCGGATAAGCCTCCGGATTCGGAGCGCCCTTCGTGAAGATCACGGCAAACCTCAAACCATGTTCAAACAAACGGATATGTAATGCTTTGTTCCAATTTAGGTGATCTAGTCTATCCTTGTTTGTTGTGCGCATAACATAGTAATTCTAGGTTAAATACCGGAATAAGAGCACATGTGCTTTTAAAAACAAGATATCATGTTACTAAAGGCCAATCTTTGATCGGGCGAGCCGGGGTGCTCGTTGCATGACCTTCCCCTCTCATACCCAAGTTCCCGAGCCGAGGCAACTTTGGTGATGACGGACACGTAGCCTTAAGCACGAGTCAGGGTTTCCTAAATTCCCCAAAATAAAACATTTAGGTGGCGACTCTGTATCTGGCAAAGTAGTCCATGTTTAGCACTTCTTTTTAAAAAATCAATTTTTCAACACGATTTGCCGAATTTGGACTCTTTGGTAATTTATCAATCTCGCATTGCACTTTGTGAGATTAGATTCAGAACCATGACATTTGAGTCCGAACTGTAGTGAGCCCAATGAAAAAACGGGGTTTTCCCGGGACGTTCAGGCGCATCTACACCAAGTTAAAAGCCTCCGAATATGGAGCCCCATCCATGCAGGTCACGTTTGGGCCGGATAAGCCTCCGGATTCAGAGCGCCCTTCGTGAAGATCACGATTAGCCAAGTTAAAAGCTTCCGAATTCGGAGCCCCATCCGTGCAGGTCACATTTGGGCCAGATAAGCTTCCAGATTTGGAGCGCCCTTCATGGATAACACGATCGGCCAAGTAAAAAACCTCCCAATTCGGAGCCCCATCCGTGCAAGTCACGTTTGGGCCGAAAAAGCATCCGGATTTGGAGTGCCCTTCGTGGATATCACGATTGGCCAAGTTAAAAGCCTCCGAATTCGGAGCCCCATCCATGCAGGTCACGTTTGGGCCGGATAAACCTCCAGATTCGGAGCGCCCTTTGTGGATAACACGATCGGCCAAGTAAAAAGCCTCTGAATTCGGAGCCCCATCCGTGCAAGTCACGTTTGGGCCGAAAAAGCTTCCGGATTCGGAGAGCCCTTCGTGGATATCACGATTGGCCGAGTAAAGCATACAAACATTCGAAATGAAATGCTTCATCAGGTTGAGCCCGCAAAAACCGTACAAACGTAAATTAAAGCATACAAACATTCAAAATGAAATGCTTCATTAGGTTGAGCTGGCAAAAACTATACAAACAAATTAAAGCGTACAAACATTCAAAATGAAATGCTTTATCAGGTTGAGCCGGCAAAAACCGTACAAACATAAATTAAAGCATACAAACATTCAAAATGAAATGCTTCATTAAGTTGAGCCGGCACAAACCGTATAAATAAGTTGAAGCACGCAAACATTTAAAACAGAGTATTTTATTAAATTGACCAATAATTACCCAGCTGACGCCCAATCTACGTTGAAGCCTTTACAATATGTTCAAATTCTATTCGGCGTCACCCTCGTTATCGCTCTTCTCAATTTCGAAAGCACCAAAAGGAAAGTGATGACGTTAGTATAATGGTGACGCTGATTCAACTCCTGCTTCTTGGAGAGCCTCTGCGGCTTGAAGAGCCTTAATCCGCCCATGCCTAAAGCCCCGATTCTCACATCGGCATACCTCCTCTGCGAGTTTCTCCTTAGTCTTGTCTATCCCGACTTTCCGGCCCTCGTGGAAGCCTTTGTCATAACCCATGGACCTTGCAGTCTTTACTGCAAACATGTTTGCCGTATCTCAATCGGCAATCGCATGGCTTATCAGCCGTTGGGTCACTCTTTCTTCCACGACCGGGTTTGATTGGCCAACCGCACGCGGCTCGGCACTTTGGGCCTTCCTCAGCTCACGCTCGGCCTTCTCCGCACGAGCCTCCAAGTTTTGAATTCGTTCGTCCTTCTTCTCTATCTCCCGCCGCACGGTGCGCAGACGCATGCCGGCTTCATAGGCGGTATTCAACCCTTTCACTGCTCCATGGATGCCCTCTCGAAATACTTCGAAATCCTATTGACCGACCATTGACTGCTGAACTTCCGGTGGAAAAATCTGTCGAGTGAACTCGACCGCTACACCCGAGTCTTGAATAATAGAATCTACCTCCGTCATTGATTTATTCCCCACAAAAACTGCAAAACTCAATGGTCGCGGTGTGTAGACACCCCATTTTTTACCGTCTTCAAGACTTGGACGTCACCATTGGAACACTTGGTGATTATCCATGTTTGTGTTCGTTTGGAATTCCCGGAGGTCTAGGCTCGCTCGCCTTGCCTCAGGATCTCCGAACTCGATTGTTTAGTGTCTGGTTTTGCACCAAACACTTGTGTTTCTCCTTGGAGGGGCAGGGAATGCTTTGTGAGGCATCCCCACACACCACCGGCAGTGGCTAGAGGTCACCGGCTAGTTTTTGATGCCATCGGCAATGTATTTTGCCGGTCGGCACCTTTTGTTGCTGGTCGGCACTCCTTTTTGCCAAAATGACATTTTTGGCCGGTCGACTACTGTGCATCTGCTTTTGCAGATATTTTATCACAGTTGTCTTGCTTTTGGCTCCCCTCCATACACGTGTATGGAGGGATCTCTCTCTTGGAAGCTTGTCTTGTAAGCTTTACAAGACAAAAGGCTCTATAAGAGAGAGCCTTGTCTCTTGGCTTTAGGGTTAGACACTTGAGAGACTTAGGATATTTTTAGACAGCCATTTTTAGGGTTTTGATTTCTAGGGTTAGAAACCATACACTTTCTATCTCTATATCTCCCTCTTGTGTGTGTTAAATTGCAGTTGTGTCTTACTATTGCACACAAACAGCTAGTGTTTCACCTTCACTTAGCTACTGAGGTTCCAAGAGGTTGGTTTTGAAGTTTTGGAGCTGTTTTCAACCTAGAAGGAGCTGTTGGAGCATCATTTGTAAAGGGGTCTTCAAGGGTAAGAAACTAACACCTTTATTTCCCATTTTTGCATTGTATTTTCACCTGTCTTAAAATCATTTTTGAGCTTGGTGTATAATACAAAAACGTTCTGTTTTTAGACCCTCTTGATTGTTCATTAAGAGTGTTTTGTGGTTTAGAGGTGTTTGACCCCTCTTAGGCCTTGAAAGGCCCCATTTTGTGCTATTTTGAGTGAGTTTCGAGACTTTGGTGTTTGGGCCTTTTCACCACTGAAATCTTGAGGGATTTCAGTGGTGGAGATGGTGCCTTGAAGTCTCCAAAAGGGGAGGGCCACCCCCTCTCCTTCTTGTCCTTGAAATGGACCCCTTTTGGCCTCTTGAGAGAGCATCATGTTAGAGTGTGTATTGGTCATGTCTTGGTTGTTTTCCATGCTTATTATGCCATGATATAACCTTGTTGTGTGTTGGTTTTGGTACACCATGCATGTTTGGCATACCTACCATGTAATGCCATGTTATTGCCTTAATATGCCTTAGGTTGTTAGCCTTTGTTCTAGCATGTTTTAGGCTTAGATTTGTGAAGCTTTTGTGCATATTTTACCATGCTAGAGGTCTGTCCTAGGTTGTTTAGGTCGGCCATGGCATGCATTATATAGCCCCTTTGCATTTTGGCTTGTTGGCCTTAAGTGTGTGAGTGTGTAGCATGCCATTCTTGCATTGATTTAGTGGTTTGGAACTATCCACACTGTAATTTCAGTCCCCTTTGCATGCCTATATGCTTTCCTTGGATGTATCTTTGATGCCTTATTAGCTTGTGTAGCATGCTCCTTGTTTTGGCATTTATGCATGCCTTTGAATTTGGGTCATTTAGATGCCATCTAAGTGATCTTTAGGCCTTGTCTTAATGTGCTAAAACTCTGTTTTTGGTCAATAAGTTCATGCCATGTTTGGTCTTGTTAAGTGTAATTCAATACTCCATTGGTTTGCTTTGAGTACTTGGGCCATTGTTGCATGTTTAGCTTGCCTTGTTGCTTGGTTTGGCACCATGTTTTAGCATGATTTTCAGAGCTTATGTTGCATGCCATATGTCCATGATATCCTCATTCAAGTGTGCTTGAGAATTACCTCACTTGTGCCTAAGTGTTGGCCCTTTTAACATGTGCATGTGTGTATGTGTTTTGGTCCTTTATTTTGGTCACTTTGGCTACTGTTTTGGGCTTATTTAGAGTTGCCTAAATCATGTATAAGTCCATCTTTTCATCCATTTGCATTGCCTCATGATTGCTTGTATGCTTGCATAAGTGCCTTGCCATGCCATGTTGCATCCTCAGCTTGCATGCCTAGGTTGCATTGCATCTTGCATACATGCCATGTTCCTTGACTTGGTGATAGGAATTGGGCCTTGGTTTGTTTGTTTGGTTTGCATTTCATTTGACATGAAAGTTGTACGCTCGACTCCTTGGGCCATCATGCATGGAAATGCGTGATTGGTGGTCCGAGAATCGAGACACATGCCCTTTTGAGTCACAAACATGATAGGGGTCATGAATGGTGCATATATGCCTTGAATTGTGCTGCCACGCTCTGCCTTGCCCTCTGTTGCTGTCAATTGCAGATTCTGCAGGAACACTCTGCCGACCGGCAGTTTCGAGTGCCGACCGGCAATCCTTTCTTTGCCGATGGATTCATTGTATGCCGGTGGCCACATCCCACTGCCGGTGGTAATTCTATTCAGCCGGTGATGTCTCCCAGCATCCAGAGAAGCAATCCTGAGGTTTTGGCAGCCTCCAGAGGAGTAAAGCAAAGAAAACAGAGGCAGCCTATGCATGACGGTGCATTTCCGAGCGGGACCGAGCATGCATTGCATCGAGCTCTCCTCCCGAGGCGGTTTATTGCTTTTCCTAGTTTAAGTTAATTTGCTCAGCTGATTAGGCAATTTGTAATAATTAATTAGCTTGCGTAGTTAATTAATCTGTGTTATTTATTTGGTCCCTCCGAGTGAGGGCAAATCTGTAATAAGTGTGGGTGAGTGGTGTGTATGTCTTCCAATCCCCACTTCTTTCTTCCCTTTTATTTACCTGCTTTGATGGTTAGTATTACGGCACGTTTAAATTGGCATACCTTATGCTTGGCATACCTTATGCTATGCATGCGTGCATTCATACATTTGCTTTATATGCACCGGGCTCGGCGCGTCATTCTAACTGCATTTGTACCTCAATTCCAAATTGAATACGTGCATCAATTTACTGCATTTTACATGCCATGCTTAGGTTAGCCGAGCCTACTCTAATTGCATTTTGCATGCATTGCATTAGCCACTCTAACATGAACTAGGATCATGCATGTTTGCTAACTAGTTTATTGTTTTGGCACGGAGTACGATGTAAGTATTTATGCTTTAGCATCTCGCATGCGTGTGAATGCTACCATGACGGCATGCTTATCATGTGGCTAAGTGCTTATATGAGATAAACTGTTTGAATGCCTGTGGGTGAAGGTGGGATTGTTTGAGTTGGAAACACTCGTTGAAATCCATGTTTTAGCCTACTTGCGAGTAGCAATTTCCAAAGCGCTTTTCAAAACAAACGGATATGCAATGCTTATTTCCAAATTAGACAATCTAGTCTATACTTGTTTGTTGTGCGCATAACATAGTAATTCTAGGCTAACGATTGGAATAAGAACACATAATGTTTTCAAAAAACGGATATCACGGTTAGTAGAGGCCGATCTTCAGATCAGGCGAGAGGGGGTGCTCATAGCTGACCTTCCCCAATCGTACCCTAGCTCCCGAGCCGAGACAACTCCGGTGATGATGGACATGTGGCCTTCGACACCGAGTCAGGTTTTCCTAAATTCCCCCATAAAAAATATTTAGGTGGCGACTCTGTATCTGGCAAAGCAGTCCATGTTTGGCACTTCTTTCCTAAAATCTGTTTTCTCAAAACGATTTGCCAGATTTGGACTCTTTGGTTCAAATTAAGAACCGCGACAACAAATCGGTTCGAACTGTAGCGGGGCCCCTCGCGGGACGTGCTACAGTTTCTGGCGACTCTGCTGGGGATTTAGAGAGCTTGACTCGAACTCGTGATATCCCATTTTGATTCCATTTATGTGTCTCTTTGCATTGCATGTGCATTGGTGCGCCTAGGAACACAGTGTTTGCCATCTGCCATTCCTGAACGGTTTGCTGGAGGCTTGTCTTGTCAAGGCATGACCATAAGGCTGATCGGTTATGGGCTCTGACAGTATGGGAACACAAATCCTGGTTTTACCGGGGCACCTTTTTCGACCATTTGACCTAGTGCATATTCAGATCCATAGTGACCATTCCAAGTTAAGACAGGTTGCTTACTCGATGTTAGGTTGTTTGAAAACCGCTGCGTGCATAGTGAAACCCTAGCTCCTGACAAAATAGGACAGGGAAACCCTACCCCAACATAGGGGTGTTTTGGCTCTCTTTACTTGCTATGTGCTTTTAGAGTGTATTTCTACAGGGAAAATGCATATCAGTTTGTAAGACTGAGTATCAGACCTGAGGACATCAGTGTCAGTTATGAGAATCAGTTATCTGTGTGTATCGGGTTCGGTTTTCGGGACAGTGATTTCTGGGAACAGTGATCAGTAGTAGAGTGCAGTTATTCGGCTACGCCCGTGTTCGAGCTGAAATGCTGTTTGTTTCTCCTTTCAGTCCAGAGTGTCCAGAGAATTGATACAGAATAGCTAGTGCTCCCCCTTTGCTGAGGCAGGGCTTATGATGACGTAGAATTCGGAAGAGATCGTGATTATGACGGCTGCATTGGATCAGGGGATCACTCTGCAAAATGAGGCCAACACTGATGTGTCACATCCACCCAGGTCGCCTGTTGTGCACCCGATTTGGGCACCGCAACTATACCAGGCTCGCGAGCCTACTACATTTGAGCTAATGGGGATGATAGGTGATCTCCAGAGGTCTGTGGCGGATCTCGCCTACGGAATGTCAACTTCACCTCCAGCCGCACCATATGCTGGGAGTTTTGTACCCCAGGAGCCCCCGCTGTTGGGGCGAATTGTGATCGAACTTAGCCAACCGAAGATGGCCTCCAGCTATGGCAATGACATATCAACATCAACTCAAACCCTCGATCAGGCTGAGGCCAGAGGAAAAGACAAAATGAAGGCAGATGCCGATCCCATTGAACAGCTGTTGTGGGCAGTTGAGGCTTTGAAAGCCGGGGGGATGGACAAGCAACAGATATCCGCAGTTGTGGCAAAAACTCTGGAGGATGCTTTCCCCACTCCAACTGAGGGGAGTTCGAGTCAGTCAGAAAATCGGGATAGGCCCCGTCATGCCAAGACGGTTCCTCCTATTCCCGCCCCTACACCCAGGAAAGATCAGAAAGCTAAAGTGGCGTCTGCCAACCCTTTCGCTTGTGCAGCTAGTAAGAGCGCTTAGACCCCAAAGTACCTGCCCTGGGGGCGCAGGACCTTTCATGCTCTCTATATGCCTTTGTCCAAGGCAGTTCAGATCCTTGCCGAGAGGGGGCATCTTAAACCCTTGGAGCCTCGGCCTCTCCCGAAGAATCTCCCCGCTACGCATGATGCTGCTCAGTACTGCGCGTACCACCAGTAGACAGGCCATGCCACCGACAATTGTTTCCGCCTCCGTCATGAGGTCCAAGATTTGATTGACAACGAGGTTATTCTCCCGCCCACCTCAGCCAAGTCCGTTACCACCCAGTTATTGGATTTTGAGGACACAGATACTGCAAGTATGTAATCAGAAGGTAAACCACCTGCGGGCGGCAACTGAATGTATTTTGAATGTGGCGTCTGGCACGCATTTTTGAGTGGCTATGAACGCTTGCTTTGTAAATCCTGGCTTGGGTATCGAGTCAGTCTTTTGTTTTGAGTCTGTCTCTTTGTCTTGAGTCAGTCTTTTTGCTTAAGGGTCTGTCTTGTTGTAGCAAGTCAGTCCCCTTTGTATAGAATACCAGGTGATTCTGGGGTTGTTGTCCCGAACAACGTTTTGTCTTGTAATTACATGTTTTTGTTTTTGAGTCTGTTTCTGCCAAGGGGCCAGTTACACCAACAAATTTGAATGAAACAGCTGTTGCTATCTCACTTTCATGCTTGCTTTCAGTATAAGTGCCAGAGGATTTGAATGGACTGACAGTACATCTCGCCTGCTCTCATGCGCGCCAAACTCATTGCATTGACCTAAGTTTTTCAAAAACCTCTTTCAGACACTGCGGTGATAAAAACGAAGAGGAGGGAATTCCTCGGGTTTTGCAAAATTTTGATCATTTTGAGAGAAAGGAGAGGCATGGTAGGCCTTTTATTGAAAGAAATCATGCTTGTCAGCGTGAGTACTGAGAAGGATCCTAGCCTGATCCAGATTGGTTCCACACTATCTTCGGCACGAGCGATTCGTCGCTTTCTTAAAAGCTTTCAAAAACAAATGTTTTACACGGCCACAGCTGTGGTTATCTCATTTTCATGCTTGCTTTCAGTGTAAGTTAGTTGTGCCAGAGGATTTGAATGGGCTGACGGTACATCTCGCATGCTTTCCTGCGCGCCAAACTCATTGCATTGACCTAAGTTTTTCAAAAACCTCTTTTGAACACTGCGGTGATAAAAATGAAGAGGAGGGAATTCCTCGGGTTTTGCAAAATTTTGATCATTTTGAGAGAAAGGAGAGGCATGGTAGGCCTTTATTGAAAGAAATCATGCTTGTCAGCGTGAGTACTGAGAAGGATCCTGGCCTGATCCAGATTGGTTCCACACTATCTTCGGCACGAGCGATTCTTCGCTTTCTTAAAAGCTTTCAAAAACAAATGTTTTACACGGCCCTATGAAGACTTGTGTGGAATCGCTCTTGAGATTGTGCAGCCTAGGATCGCTCTCAGCCTCAAGTTTCAACCCGTTCGCTTTCAAACCTTGAACTCGTTCGGAACATTCAAACAGTCAACTGTCAGAGGAGGCCCGTGTGGCCAGTTTCGAAGCAGCCCTCGAGCAAGAGGCACGAAAGGCGAGTCAAAAGGATCAGATCTCACTAGAAGAAGCTCGTGGAGCAACCATGATGGATCCTTCTGCAAATCATTGCAACAGCCGTTCTGGGAAACCCTACCCCAACATAGGGGTGTTTTGGCTCTCTTTACTTTGATTATGTGCTTTTAGAGTTGGCCAAATAGGGCTAGAAGCCCTATTTTAAAAGACCCGTAGCGAAATGACAGAACTGCCCCGATACAGGGACTTTTTGCCGGTCGGCAAAATATTGTGCCAATAGAAATTGACCCAGGCAAAAATTAGAGCAAGAGAAAAATACAAAAAATACAAAAAAAGAGAAGAAATAAAATCAAAAAAAAAAGAAGAAAGAAAAAAAGAAGAGAATGAAAAGATACAAAAATCAGAAAAAACAGAGAAGAAAGAAAAAAAAAGAAATGAAAAGAAGCTCGCAAGGTCAAAAACCCGCATTGGGCACCTTGGCAAAAGTTAGAGCCTGAAAAGTGAAGGTTAAAATACCCGAGTGTACCTTACCCCGAACTACGTAAGGCTTGATTCTCATCTTTGGGATACGTAGGCAACTTCATCATGAAGTCCAGCCCCCAACGCTTTCATAGGGTCTCAGTCCATGCGATGGTTTCGATTTCATCCCAAAGTCCAGTCGCCAACACCCTCCAAGGTGACTATGTCCATATATTTGTTGTGACCGTCTTCGTCATCTCTGTGTCCAAGAGCTTGGCCACCACCAATGAAGACTGTTTGCGGACTGCTGCGGCACCATCCAAACAAGGGGAAACTTTCCGTTGCCACGAGTTGCCGTGAGCCGCAATTCAAACTAGGGGCAACTTTCCGTTGCCATCCATCCGCCCCCTCTAAACCAGGGGCAGTTTTCCATTGCCTCCGATCCGAGGTTACGCATCTCAAAGAGTAAGTTCCATGCTCGTCGAGCATTGACTGTTTGCAAAATAGTTTTTGAAAATTTTTACTAAGGTTGACTATTTTCTCGAAAACTATTCCATTTTCCAAAACTGGACCATTTTCTTGGAACCAAAAAGGAAAATTTTCAGTGCTCATAGCCTGACTTGCATGATTTTCAAATCAAAAATCGAACAAGTATGTTAATCCGACTCTCATCTTGATCAAAACTGTTTTAGCAGAAAACCAAAACAAAAAATGGTCAAAATGATGAACTAAGGACACGGTTGAGTCAGGCGTTCTGTCTTTCCCCCGTCATCGACGTACTTGCCCAGAGGGCACTCTACCCACCAGAAGAAATAGCCGTGAGCTAACGGTGTTGGGCGTGAACCCGCAACTTCCTATTCACTCATTAACCACCTTGGGGAGGGACGAAAAATGGGAGAATGAAGAATAGAGAGGTGTGAGTTGAGAGAAAAGTGAGGAAAAGGGGTTTTGAGAGAAAATCCGAGCTTGAGAGTCGAGTGATTTGAGAATCACAAATCAGAAAGGGTGGGAAATAATACCCAGAGAAACTGGCTCCTCGTGATCTGGGGTCCCCCGCCATCGTTAACGCGTCTGTATGTCGTGTCGTTTGTTTTGTTTACCTCAACCTTTGTTTTAGGTCTCTTCCGAGCGTGTCTCGTTGTGCTTGGGTCGTGCACCCTTTTTGTTTGAGTCCTCACTGCTGTGTTCAGTTGTAGGCTCGATACCCTGGTTTGAAAAACCCTTATTCAATTTCAAAAATCGTTTACGCTCAGAATGCGGTGCCATTCTCTATATTTGAGCGTGCTTCAACTCCAGCTGGTTTCACCTCCCCCGTAGGCCGTCTTGTCAGATTGGGCTGTTTTGTTTGAAGTTTGTTGTGTGCAGAATGAACCGAATGTTGTGCTATGGGCTGTATGCAGATTAATCCCCAGCAGAGTAAGGGCTGTGCATCCAGAATCAGGCAGTGGATTGCTTGGGCTATGCTGCTGTTGGCTGTTTAGTCATCTGATTACCACAGTGCAAGTGCTCAATCATTCAGACAACAGATCAATTCCATTTACATTGAAGTATAAGATGATGTGATGCGATGCAATACATGAGATATGTAAATGTAACACTTTTTAAGATAAAAAGTTTGTTCATTTCATAATCTTTTAAGTACACAAGTTTTGGAAACCAAAATCTGCCTGCGGCAGTACAAGGTAATCTAACTACCAACAAAAAGGAAAAGTACAAGAAAGAAAAGAAAAACAACAAAATCTGTATCCACGTCCAGTGACTCCAAGGGCTAACGGTCTGTCCTAGTCCTCTTCCTGGACGAAGGTCCAGGAGCATCATCAGCATCGTCGTCAGAGCCCGAGCTAGTGCCGCCTCCAGTCTCCTCCTCTGATGACTCCAACTCTGCCTCTGCCTCTGCCTCCGACTCGTCATCCTCATCATCGTCATCATCAGGGATGGGAGCCCGCGAACTGCTCCCGGCATAAGTGCGCCCCGCCTTGGTGCAGGGGAATACTCGGCCCTCCTCATCTCTCCCTCGGGCAGGGATGGAAGGTCCAGCTGAAGCACCTCCTACCCCGGGAATCTGGAAGGGAGGCTGAAAAAGTACACAAAAGGCAAATGCATCAGTATACCGTGGACAGTTTATCAGTGCAGAATGCAGTGTATGAGTACAGTGTGTGAACGCCGTGAACAGTTTATCAGTGCAGAATGCAGTGTATGAGAACAGTGTGTGAATGGCATAAGCAATTTATCAGTGCAGAATGCAGTGTATGAGTACAACGTGTAGATGCCGTGAGTAGTTTATCAGTGCAGAGTACAGTGCAAAATGCAGTGTATGCAGTGTATCAGATATTGTGCCGTGCATCAGATTACGTGAATCAGCTTGTGAGTGATTTGAGGCCGTGATCAAAAGAACATACCGGAATGCTGTAGAGGGCCACGAGATCAAAGGTCCGCTGTAGCATCCCAATCATGGAGGCGTTCATCTCCAATGACTGCCGGGTGTACTCGGAAGGAGCCTGCAAAAATATCAGATGCATCAATATTCTGTGGAATATCAAATAAACTGAAATGAAATGGCTGTACAGAAATGCAGTAATACATACCGGAGGTAAGTCGGGGACACCGACAAACTCGTGATCAGCCGGCGGAGGGGGGAAGGGGACCTGATAGGTTGCTCCACCCTGCCCTCGGAAAGTCAATGAAGCGGGCAGAACAAGCCAACCAGTCCCCCGTCCCCCCTGAACTCCGCCCCTACCACGGACTCGGGCCCTCCTCGAAGCTCCGGCTCCAACTCCCGCTCCCGCCCTCGCTGCTGGCGCCATTGGTCTAACTCCCTCAGCTCGACGGCCGCCGCTCAGAGGCCGCATAAGATACGTCTGTACGTACTCTCGGTAGTCGCCGATGCCTCTGAAGCGGGTCACCTCCCAACCAATGGTGTAATCGTTCATCTGCTCAGTGGTGAGCCTCTCGGTCTCCCACATATCCTCGGGAGGGTGAACCGGGACTATTTGCTCAGGTAACCCTAGGGTCTGGCGTAAGAAACGCTCACCCAGGTACCAAGCCCGACAGACCGGGCCCTCCAACAAGATTCGGAAACGCGAGGTCTCATCGGCACTGGCAAACCGATCCCGCGTCACGGCTGGCAAAGGAGCCCAAGGCTGCCAGGTGATCTGAAAATGCAACACAGTGTGTTATCTACTGTTATTGAAATATGCAGCGGAAAGGCGAAGCTTAAATGAACTGTGAGTAAAACATACCTCCGCGGGGGTGATGGTGTCGAAATATCGGCGGAAGAAGCTGAAAGTCTCCCGCGGCCTCCGGGTGCATCTCCCGTCAAAGCGGCGCGAAAAGGGGACGACCAGAGG
>NW_021026163.1:229170-242315 GCF_004153795.1 Camellia sinensis
CAACTAATTAACTATTCTAGCTAATTAATTACAAACCGAATTGAATAACTAGCTAATCTAAGCTAATTAAAATATTACAAAACAATTTAAACTAATTAATTACAACACATGTAATTAACTATATCTAGCTAACAAAGCGATAAATGGCCTCGCGGGCGAGGGAGAAATACATGCTCGGTTACGTCCTCCCGGAAATCCACCGCCTTGCCTCTAGATGCCTCTGTTTGCACTCTTTTGGACCTCTGAAAATTGTGCCAACTTCCAGATTGATTCTGTTTAATCCCAGGAACATGCTGATAAACTGATCGGCTAGAAGTGATGGCAATCGGCTAGTATTGGTGGCCGGTCGGCCACTGATTCCTGAAATTTCTTCTTTTTGCTACAACAGAACACAAATAGAGGCATTACAGTGTATTTCCAAGAAAATGTATGTGCAATTACCCTCCTTATCATATCTCAAGCTCAAAGGAGTGTAGTACTCGATTCTCAAGCCACTAACCATGCATCTCAATTCATGCCCAGCATCCAGAGAAGCAATCCTGAGGTTTTGGCAGCCTCCAGAGGAGTAAAGCAAAGAAAACAGAGGCAGCCTATGCATGGCGGTGCATTTCCGAGCGGGACCGAGCATGCATTGCATCGAGCTCTCCTCCCGAGGCGGTTTATTGCTTTTCCTAGTTTAAGTTAATTTGCTCAGCTGATTAGGCAATTTGTAATAATTAATTAGCTTGCGTAGTTAATTAATCTGTATTATTTATTTGGTCCCTCCGAGTGAGGGCAAATCTGTAATAAGTGTGGGTGAGTGGTGTGTATGTCTTCCAATCCCCACTTCTTTCTTCCCTTTGATTTACCTACTTTGATGGTTAGTATTACGGCACGTTTAAATTAGCATACCTTATGCTATGCATGCGTGCATTCATACATTTTCTTTGTATGCACCGGGCTCGGCGCGTCATTCTAACTACATTTGTATCTCAATTCCAAATTGAATACGTGCATCAATTGACTGCATTTTACATGCCATGCTTAGGTTAGCCGAGCCTACTCTAATTGCATTTTGCATGCTTTGCATTAGCCACTCTAACATGAACTAGGATCATGCATGTTTGCTAACTAGTTTATTGTTTTGGCACGGAGTACGATGTAAGTATTTATGCTTTAGCATCTCGCATGCGTATGAATGCTACCATGACGACATGCTTATCATGTGGCTAAGTGCTTATATGAGATAAACTGTTTGAATGCCTGTGGGTGAAGGTGGGATTGTTTGAGTTGGAAACACTCGTTGAAATCCATGTTTTAGCCTACTTGCGAGTAGCAATTTCCAAAGCGCTTTTCAAAACAAACGGATATGCAATGCTTATTTCCAAATTAGACAATCTAGTCTATACTTGTTTGTTGTGCGCATAACATAGTAATTCTAGGCTAACAATTGGAATAAGAACACATAATGTTTTCAAAAAACGGATATCACGGTTAGTAGAGGCCAATCTTCGGATCGGGCGAGAGGGGGTGCTCATAGCTGACCTTCCCCAATCGTACCCTAGCTCCCGAGCCGAGACAACTCCGGTGATAACGGACATGTGGCCTTCGGCACCGAGTCAGGGTTTCCTAAATTCCCCCATAAAAAATATTTAGGTGGCGACTCTGTATCTGGCAAAGCAGTCCATGTTTGGCACTTCTTTCCTAAAATCTGTTTTCTCAAAACGATTTGCCAGATTTGGACTCTTTGGTTCAAGATTAAGAACCGCGACACAAATCGAGTTCGAACTGTAGCGGGGCCCCTCGCGGGACGTGTTACACGGTGTCGCATCAGACTCATTTCTCGGTCGCGGTCGAGGGGAGCTGCCCCATTGCTGTTTTTCCCTTTCGGGGTGATCTACTTCGACGACTTGGGGGCTAACGTTTTTCCCGTTCCCTGGACGTCTTACTTCCCGTGTGTGTTGGCTCGCTGCTATGATTCATTTCAGTGTCGAGTTCAGCCAATGTCCACCCTTCTCCTCTGCTGTTGAAGAATAGTCTATTTGACATTCGCACTTATCTAACCTTCCGCAATAAACTGGTTTAAATTGAGTCTGAACACAATAAGTGGAATTACGGGCTTGAAACACCTAGCCCATTTATTACTAACGCTTGCAGCACCCCTGAGGGGATTTCATTAATGCTAAACTCCAAAAGCCCGATGTCGATCGACGTATGCCGCAGCCATGCCATGAACTAATGATATTCAGCTTTCAGAGTTCATGCATTGGCTGAGATAAGGGTAGATTTATTAATTTGATCGGCTATTCGACGACTACTAAATTGCGTAGGCCCGATTCCGATTGACGTGTGCCGCAACCACTCCATGAACTAATGATATTCGACTTTTGGAGTTCATACATTAGCTGGGGCAAGGGTAGATTTATTAATCTGATCGGCCAAATATCTAGGCCCGATGCCGATCGACTTGTGCCGCAGGCACTCCATGAACTAATGATATTCGGCTTTCGGAGTTCATGCATTGGCTAAGGCAAGAGCAGACTTATTAATCTGATCGGCTATTCGACGACTACTTGCAGACACCCCATTTTTTATCGTCCTCAGGACTTGGACGTCATCATTTGAACACTCGGTGATCATCCATGTTCGTGTTCATTTTGAGATCCTGAAGGACTCGGCTCCGCGCCTTGCCTTAGGATCTCTCGACTTGACTGTTTTGTCCTTGGTTGTGGACCAAGGACTTGTGGTTTTTGCACCTGAGGGTAGGAAGTGACTTGTTAGCCATCCCTTAAACCCACCGGCCGTGGCATGAAGCCACTGGCCTTGCTTTTTTTTCTACCGACCAATTGTTTGGTCGGTTGGCACAGATATTTGGTCGGTCGGCCATTTATTTGGCCGATTGTCTCTTTTTCTGGCCGGTGCCTCCTTTTTGCCTTTTTCAGGCATTGTGCATACCAGCTGTGCCAGCTGGAGTGCACTGACTTGTCCTCCATACACGTGTATGGAGGACTTGCACCCTTTGCCCCTTTTTGCTGTAAGCTTCTTGAAGAAGCTTCGACCCTTTGTCTTAGCTTCCTCCAGAAGGTTGAACCCTTTGTCTTAGCTTCTCCAAGAAGCTTGGACCTTTGGTCTAGCTTCTTGAGGAAGCTTGACCCCTTTGCCTTAGCTTCTCTAAGAAGCTTTGGTCCTTGTTTTGCTCTATAAAAGGAGGCCTCTCCTTCCATTAGAGGGGTTGAGCAAATCAGAGATATATATGCTATATATATCACTCTCTCTCTATATCTCCCTCTCTCTCTTCATTTGTGTGTATTAGAGTGTCCAAAAGGGTGTTTTGTTCTTAGTTTTGCACTAAAACACCTAGTGTTACACCATACTTCGGTTTTGGAGGTGTTGAGAATTTGTTCTTGGAGTTTTGAGTGGGTTTTGATCAGAAGGAGGGGGATGGAGTTGCTGTTCTTGAAGTGCTCTTCAAGGGTGAGCAATATTGCTTTATATTCCCCTTTCTTGCACTAGCTTTTAACCTATCTTACATGTTGTTTTAAGCTTAGTGTATAACTAATAAAAGTTCTGATTTTTCATGTTTAAGATGTTTCATTAAGGTCATTTTGGCGTTTGGGGTTGTCCTACCCCTCTTAGGCCTTGTTTGGCCCTTTTTGTGCCTTCTTTGTTCGAGCTTTGGAACTTTCGTGTATTGGCCTTCTCACCACTGAATTTTTGATGCCTTGCATAGGGGAGGGACACCCCTCTCCCCTTATGTCTCATAAGCTTGTGTTTTTTGCTCATAAAGGTAGCATGCATGCTTAGTTGGTTTTAGCTCCATCTCAAAGGCTTTTGGGTGTTGTTTGGTCATGTTGTACCTCTGTTTTTGGTCAGATTGATAGTCCATTGCATGCATCATACACTTGCCTTGTAATCCCCTTTATTGTCATAACATGCGTCTTGCATTTGGACCACCATGCTCACATGTTTTGGCTTAGCTTTGTGAAGTTCTTGGTCATGTTTTACCATGCTTGAGGTCTGACTTTGGTTATCTTATCCATGTTTCCCATGCTTTGTATAGCTTCTTTGCATTCTAGCTTGTAGGCTTTGAGTATGTGAGTCATGAGCATGCCTTGCTTGAGCCATTTCAGTGATTTGGAATCACTTATCATGCTATTTCAGTCCATGTTTTATGCTTATATGCTTGCATCTACCACCCTTCCAATGTCTTGAAGAGTTGTGGTCTTATGCTCCATGTTTGGGCCATTGTGCATGCCTCTTTGTTTAAGTCATTTAGATGTCATCTAAGTGGGTTTTGGGGGACATTTTGGCATATTATAACTCTGTTTTGTATTGATTAATCCATGCCATGTTTGGTTGTGATAATTATAGTGGAATGCTCCCTTTTGTGGCCTTGAATGCCCTTTGTTTTGGGCCCCCTTTCTTAGCATGTTTTGGCCCCATCCAGTGTATGTCCTAGCCTTATTTTGGTCTTCCTTAGGACTGATTTAAGTCATTTTGGCTCTTTGAGGTTTGATTGGTATGACCATGGTTTGAATCCTTTTATTAGCCTCAAGTTTTGGCCTTCATTGCATACCTTACTTGCATGGTTTGGGTGATTTGGCATCATCCCTTGCACATTTTTAGAGATTTTCATGCTTGCCATTTGTCCATGTTAGTCTTTTTTTTTTTAATGTGTTTAAAAGTTCCCTCTTCATGTTTAGGTGATAGGCTAATTAGCATGCTTGTTTGCTCTGCGTTTTGGTGCCTTCACCCATCACTTTTGGCTACTGTTTATGGCAAGGTTGAGGTCTGCCCTTTGCGGTTTAAGTCCACCATTGCATGTTTTTTGCATGTTGGTTGCATATTTGCTTCATTGTGTGTTGTCAAATGCTAGTTCCATTGCATATTTTTCCATGTCTGCTACATTGCATTTTGCATGCTGGGCATATTGCACATTTGCATGTTTAGTTCGCATTACATTTGGCATGCTTAAGCCATTTAACATATTTGAGCCATATTGCATACATACATTGCATTGTGTTTGGTTTGGGGTGTCAAACCAAACATGAAGAATGAGATGTGTTCGTACTTAAAGTGACGAAACATGTCTCACTCCTCAGTCGCCAACGCCCTTGATCTCAACATGATAGGGTGTGAAGCATCCATTTGTTTTGTTGCATGCATTTACATTGATTTGCAAATTTGGTACCTTTGGCCATCATGTGTCGAAATGCGTGATTGGTGACCCGAGTACCGAGGGCCATACTCCCTTGAGATCATAGCATGATAGGGAGGGTCGCTATATACACACTATCTTGAAAATTCTATGCCATGCACTGTCTGTCCACTGTCTGCAGCAAAACCAGTATTCTGCAGGAAGAAATGGCCAGTCGGCCATTTTCAGTGCCGGCCGGCTACCAAAGTCTAGCCGGTGGTCCCACTTCTGGTCAATGACCATTTACCTGTGGCCGGTGACCTTCTATTCTGGCCGGTGACTTTTCAGTATGACTGTGAGGTAATTCAGAGGCATCTCAAGTATTTTCACAACCCTCAGAGGGACAGAACAGTGCAAACAGAGGCAACAGTGGCATGGCAACGGGTTTCTGAGCAAGGCAAATCGAGCATGCATCATCCACGCATTCCGAGGCAGAGCTACAGCGGTCTCTTTAGTTTCATATTTAGACTTTTTTTTGTGTAATTAATTTGTTAATTAATTAAGTGTTCTGTAATAATTAATTAGCTAGTTAATTAGTTAATCTGTATTATTTATTCAGACCCTCCGAGCGAGGGGAATTGTGTAATAAGTGTGCTTGAGTGTGTGTATGTCTTCTAACCCCACGTCTTTCTCCCTTTTATTTACTAAGCTCATGATGGTTAGTTCTAGGTCATATTTCAATTAGCATACCTTATGCTTTGCATGTGTGCATCCATCCATTTGTATTGCATGCACCGGGCTCGGCGCATCATACTAACTGCATTGTATTTCAATTCCGAATTGAATACATGTTATCTGTTGCATTCCATATGCCATGTTTAGAATAGCCGAGCCTATTGTAGTTGCATTTTTGCATGTGTCGCATTAGGCATTTCAACATCGTTAGGGCTCATGCATGATCTCTAATTAGCTTCTTTCTTTGGCTTGGTGTACTCGGTAAGCATTTACGCTTTAGCATCCTTACATGAGTGTGAGTGTTGCCATGATAGCATGCTTACCATGAGGCTATATGCTTATATGATATAACTGCCTTAATGCCCGTGGGTGAAGGTTGGGTTGCTTGAGTTGGGATAATTCGTCGAAACCCGTGTTTTAGCCTACTTGCGAGTAGCAAATTTCAATCCATTTTCAAAACAAACGGATATGCGATGCTTTGTTCCAACTTAGGCAATCCAGTCTATACTTGTATGCTGTGAGCATCACATAGTAATTCTAGGCTAATAACTGAAATAAGAGCTCATATTGTTTTCAAAACTCGATATCATGTTTAATAAGGACGGATCTTTGATCAGGCGAGCGGAGGTGCTCATGAAGTGACCTTCCCCAATCGTACCCAAGTTCTCGAGCCGAGGCAACTTTGGTGATGGCGGACACGTGGCCTTAGGCAACGAGTCAGGGTTTCCTAAATTCTCCCAAAAATAAATATTTAGGTGGGGACTCTGTATCTGGCAAAGCAGTTCATGTTTGGCACTTCTTTCAAAAAATCTGTTTTTCAAAATGATTTGCCAGATTTGGACACTTTGGTGATTTATCAATCTCACATCGCACATTGTGAGATCAGATTAAGAACCGTGACAATTTGAGTCCGAACTGTAGTGAGCCCAGAATAAACAGAACGGGATTTCCCTCCCAGGACGTTCGGGGATGTCTACACTACTAAATTGCCTAGGCCCGATGCCGATCGACGTGTGCCGCAACCACTCCATGAACTAATGATATTCGGCTTTCGGAGTTCATACATTGGCTAGGGCAAGGGCAGATTTATTAATCTGATCGGCTATTCGACGACATTACTAAATTGCCTAGGCCCGATGCCGATCGACGTGTGCCGCAGCCACTCCATGAACTAATGATATTCGACTTTCAGAGTTCATACATTGGCTGAGGCAAGGGCAGATTTATTAATCTGATCGGCTATTCGACGAGGATAAATTACTAAATTGCGTAGTTATCTAATCGGCAAATGTACACGAATATTTTATCCAAAGTAGCAAAAAGCAATACTATTCATCAATAACAAAATTAAGCACAAATAATAGCAAAGTACAAAGGAAATTTTCATTAGTAAATTGGGCACAGATTGTAGCCATTTCATATATGAAAATTGCTAAACAAAAAGCTACAAGTTTGTATGGAAATGCCTAGCAAAAACTTAAAAATTGTAGCCAGTTTACACATAAAAACTACTAAACGAAAAGCTGCAATAATACATTCAAAATCCTTAAACAAAAACAACTAAAGTGTCGCCCTAATCAATCCTCGGAGTCAAACTCCAGCGGCTCAACATCCACTTGCTCGCATGGAATCGGCACAGCCAATGTCACATTAGCAGCAGCAAGGGCTTTGAGCTAGACGTGTTTCAATCCCTGATTCTCAAATTTGGAGACTTCCACAAAATTTGCGAGGGCAGCACCTTGCTCAGCCTCGTATGCCTTGGAAGCCTCAGAGTTGTCTACTTCCTTCGCCCTCTTCGATTCTTCCAAGTTAGCCTCTAGTTTGGCAATCGCCTCTTGGGCTAACTTGAGCGCATCTTCGCTCGCGTTTGCCCTCTCCTCGGCGGCCAATCTGAGCTGGTCTGAATTTCTCAACCTTTCCATCTCGGCCTCAGCCCTTGCACCTTCCATCTTCACTGTCGTTGCTTCGAACTTGGCCCTGCTCCTTTGGCCCTCAACTTCCGATTGTAAATGACCAATTCGTTCGATGGCGTCATGCTGGCGACGGCCTATCTCGGCTATCCTTCCAACCGTCTGTAAAATAGGAAATTAAAACCAAAACAATATATGCATAAAAGGGAAACACAAGATGAAATTATATACCAGAAGAACCGATTGAGTGGCTAATGCTATTGCCAACAGATCCGGCTCCGCCCGAAAAGCCACCTTGTCAGCCGGCAATGAGACCGATGAAGCCATGCTCAACGCCACGGCTGGGTCTTTCATAGCCGACGCGTCAAAGCAGATCAGCATGTTTTTTATCTTTGGTTGAATGACAAAAGGCACAACCACATCCGACTCCTCTAAGCGTGGTCGTTTGTCAGTCAGGTTTTCTTCAGAGCCGGTCTTGACCTCGGCAGGACGTTTCTTCGCCCTTCGCTCAACCTCCTGATTCGCCTGCATAACGGGCTCTGATTCGGCATTTCGAGTTTGAGCCGTCTCCTCCTCAATAATAGGTAAGGAGGGCTCAGCATTGGCGGCGGGTGGCACTTTAGATCGAATGGCCTCTACTCTCCGCCGCGCGGCCATTATTTCCGCATTCTTATTTTTGGCGAGTTGTATGAGTGATAACCCGACCATGTCTTCGGAGTACGTGCCGAGAAGGTCTTCTAAACCAGTGAAGATGTCGTCAAAGGGAAGGTCCCCTCGGCCCAAAGTAGACGGAGGGTTGGCTGAATTGAGGCTGGCTTCCTCAAAGGCCAACTTCAAAGCCTCGTCTACTTTGGCTTCGCACCAGTCTGATTCTTCAGCGACTTCCTCCGCTACTTCCGCCCGCTCCGAGTCGGATCCGTCAAAACCAACTTGCCACAAGATTTTGAAGTTGGTTAAACCAAGAGCCATAAGAAACTCTTCACCCTCAAAATTGGAATGTTTTCTGCCGCCGAAAATGTCGTATACGTCGGCTAGTGTCGAAGAAGAATGTGGGCCACCCTCCCTTGTTTCTAAAGGCTTTGACGGCCGAAGTATTTGAGCGCGACTTTAATTTCTATAAGCCGTCGGTTGAAATCAAAACTTTCTTCAAATCGTTTCCTACACAAGAAAAACCATGAGACCACAAAAATAAAGCCTTAAAAATATAAGAAAAATAAACGCAAGGAGCTATACGGCCACCTGGTTCGCCCTTCCATCTAGGAATAGGATCTAGGCGGTCCTCGCCTTCGCCGAATTCCCAGTTACCTCAGACAACGACCATGACATCATCGACTTGCTTGCCAGAGCTGGAAAACATAGTCACTAATTGATGGTCGGTGTCCTTGGCCCTAAGGAAGTAGCGTCCATGCCGACCAGAAGACTTGGCCAAGGCATAACAATGCCGAATAGCAGGTACGCCGAGATTAATCCTAAGTCGATGGTTTAATTCTATAATCCCCATTACGATTCTAAAAAAGTTGACATTGGGTTGGGAAGGGATTAGACCCCAATGGCGAAGGACAACCCTAAGGAAAGGGTGAAGGGGGAAACGGACTCTGCCCTCTGCGATTGATAAGAGAGGGAAGACAATTGTGCTTTCATCAGCACTCTCCATATCAAGGGTGCCATCTGTCACAAGTGACAGACGGACGTCATCAGGAATAGAAAAATGGCGTCGAAAGCTAGAGATTCGATCTGCGGAGAGGAGACCTTTCAAATGCTTTTCCATTTTTTCCAGCCTATAGGAGTATGCTAAACTAAAAACAAACCGGGGAAAGGGATTCAAAGCAGAGAGGAAGAGAACTTACAAGAGACGGGGAGGACAATGAAGGATAAAAGGAAGTAAGCAGAGGTGAGTCGGAAGACAGTCCAAAAACTTCAAGCATCCAAAATTATGTATGCATTTGAAAAGACGACAACATTTTAAATCACAATTAATAGAAGCGTACGAAGGGGCGGGAAGTTGAAATGATGACTGAAAGGCGTGTGCTCTGACATCCGCGTTGGAATGAGGTCAACCGCCGAATTTCAACTCTGACTTTTCGAGTTCGAAACCAAACACACCAGCTAACTGCCGTTAGTAGAGTGTTTGGGGGGCAATTGTGGGGGCCGAATATTGCGACATGTAAAAAGGCCGAATAGTTGGACCTGGAGAGTCGAAATTCATATATCGCATTCGGCCCCATCTTATGCATGCAAATCCAGCAGTATCCTATTCGGCCAAATAACCAGTTGAGTAAGGGGCCGATTGAAAAGCGGTTTGCAACAAAAGGAACCGAGTAAATAGTTATGCGATGAATTGAAGTTGGGCCCAGCCCAAGAAAGAAAAAGATATAAATAGGAGAACATCATCCAGAGAGAGGTATGTAAGAATTAGTATGCTTAACTTAAGATACAAGCAATCAAGAGAGTATACACTGACTTATCCGTCGGAGTGCTAATTCTAGCACCCCCGACCGGAGTGTTCATTTTTTTTCAGGTTACTAGCTGAGGATCACGAGTGTCCCGTTGGATCCAGAGAGTATTTCCAAACCACTTCACCACAATTCCTTATTCAAAACGACCTTTGGTTCATTTAACAATCATACAAAACGACATTTGATCCAATTCATATATAAGATAACCTTTAGTCTATCTTGTTAAACATTCCAAATGGCCTTAGGCCCAATTTGTATCCCTGTCAAATAAACCAAATGGCCTTTCATAGTATTTAATTTTTTTTTTAATCAAACATACCAAACAGCCTTGGGCCCATTTTGTATTCATACATCAATCACTTTACAAATTCTATTACGAATCAAACAGATAAAATACTCATTCATAGTACAACTTCATAAGTTCAGAAACTTACCACATAGGTAACATTTAGAAAATAATACATACACAAAAATATCTTTACTAAGATATTACTCACAATGTTCAGATGCCTAGTTCACCCTTGTAGTTGACCCTACACAAATCATAACATGTACAGAAATTGGGTCACAATACAATTCAATGTATTCCTTAACTTGTTTAATTCTTTTAGGCTTCTTTTGTGTTCTTTAATTCATTTAGAATGCTCAATGTATGCCTAACAATTCTCGAAAATGAAAAAGAACGGAAATTGAAACATAAAACAACTTTTTAAAGTTTCCTGAAACATGACACTTCGCTCGAGCACAACATTGGTTGCTCGAGTAAACCCCTTGGTTTGTAAAAGTACTGGATGGGTCTAACCTACACTCGAGCCAATAGTTGGTCGCTCAAGCGGTCCAACTATATACAAAGGGTTCGCTCGAGCGCACACTTGGTCGCTCGAACCATCTGTAAAGTTTGCAAAAATACTGGGAGTTCGTCAAGTTCACTCAAGCGCACACCTGGTCGCTCGAGCGGTCTGCAATTTTCTGAGTTTTCTAGATTGCTCTTTGAAGTTCAAAAATGCACCTTTCACGCTCAAAGCTTGCGCGGCTCACTAAAAACATGTGGAGACTCTCCATAGTGCATAAATTCATGGAAATTATAAAACTACATACTCAAAACCCCTTTCAATTGTCCAATACAAAGTTCAAAACTCCATATGCTTGACTTGCATGTAATGATCTCTTTTCAAAACTCATGAACTTAACAATTTTGAGCTCAAAGGTTCCATGCATATACAAAACCTCTTCCTAAACATAAATTTAAGAATCAACACGTGATGGATGAAACATGCATGTACGATTATTCCACAATTTCAACATAGATGCATGAATTCATACTCAACATGGCCCAATTCAACATATTGCTACATGCATGTAAAGCTTCTTCACATTCTTGACTTTAATTTCCAAAATGCATGCAAATGGTCACATACAAGCCATGAACTCAACTCTAAATTACATCATTTTTAGGACTTGAGAGGTAAAAGTTTACCTAGAGGCTTTAATTACACTTATTCTGACACAATATTGAGCAATACAAGCTATATCTTTACTTTCACCTTCATTCTTTACACTTTCTCTCTCTAGAATATGAGTTCTCTCTCTTCTCTAAAAGCTCTCTCAGATTTCTTGAACACAAATGAAGAGGACAATGAGCTCAAATGAGCTTATGACACAAATATATAGCTAGGATAGCATAATGCAACAATTAGAACATTAGACCAATTAAACACAACGCAATTAATTATTCTGAATCAATTTTTAATCCAACTTGCCATATGTTCTAAAAATTCCAATTAGTCAATGTAGACGCGCCCGCGGAGGGGCCCCTCGCTACAGCTCGGACTCGATTTTGTTGTCACGGTTCTTAATCTTGAACCAAAGAGTCCAAATCTGGCAAATCGTTTTGAGAAACAGATTTTTGAAAAGATGTACCAAACATGGACTGCTTTGCCAGATACAGAGTCGCCACCTAAATATTTTTTATGGGGAAATTTAGGAAACCCTGACTCGGTGCCGAAGGCCACATGTCCGTCATCACCGGAGTTGTCTCGGCTCGGGAGCTTGGGTACGATCGGGGAAGGTCAGCTATGAGCACCCCCTTTCGCCCGGTCCGAAGACCGGCCTCTACTAACCGTGATATCCAATTTTGAAAACGCTATGTGTTCTTAAACCAATTATTAGCCTAGAATTACTACGTTATGCGCGCAGCAAACAAGTATAGACCAAATCACCCAAATTGGAACAAAACATTTCATGTTTGTTTTGAAAATGGTTTGCTACTCGCAAGTAGGCTAAAATGCAGATTTTGCCACCCTCAAGTGTGCTCTTAGAAAAGATGATTTTGCCACTATCTAGTGGGCTTAAAAAATCGCAGTTTTAACGCATTATCCCAACTTAAGCAATTTGACCTCCACCCACAGGCATTCAAGCAATTTATCTCATGTAAACACTTAGCCGCATGGCAAGCATACTTTTATGGCAACATTCACACGCATGTTGGATGCTAAAGCATAACCACTTACATTGTACTCCGTGCCAAAACAATAAACTAGTTAGCAAATGTGCGTGTCCTAGTTCATGTTATTTTGCCTAATGCAACACATACAAGATGCAATTTTAGTTAGGCTCGGTTAACCTAAATATGGCATATGATATGCAACCAACTGTTTCATGTATTCAATTTTGGAATTTGAAAATACGAATGCGGTTAGCATGATGTACCGAGCCCAATGCATGCAATACAAATGCATAAATGCACACATGCATAGCATAAAGTATGCTAAATTAAACGTGCCCTAATACTAACCATTAAAGCGGGTAAGTAAAAGGGAAGAAAGAAGTGGAGGTTGGAAGACATACATCACACGCACGCACACTTATTACAAATATGCCCTCACTCGGAGGGACCAAAATAATAATACAAATTAATTAACTACACCA
>NW_021026163.1:256375-293610 GCF_004153795.1 Camellia sinensis
GAGGTAACACACAACTTTGCTTTCTGAATTCACAGAGCTTTGTCTATTTGTCAAGTTTGCTGACTTAGGCATCGGAGAGGTTTCCGGCACACACCCGCCGGCTAGCTCACGTTTGTGTTTTCAGGTGATAAGGCGACATCGTACGTACGAGGAAGTATATTTCTTTCCCGTACAGTAGGTTCTACTAATTATTACCAAATATTTTCGTTTTAAGTTCTCTCCTTCAAATTTTAACCACAATTATGGAATTGAAAAAAAAGAAATAGTTTATTTTAAATTAAAATTTCATTCCACAAACTTTTCTCTCCGGTTTTAAACATTTTTTTTCATTTTTAATTATTTTATTTGTTTCAATACATTTTTTTTTTTTTTGGGTGATAAATTTATAATGATTTAACTCAATTCTCAAAGTACGTCTCTCACACATAGGAATGAACTCCTTATTCATGTAAAATATAGAGTTTAAAGATGAGTATTATTTTAATATATGAATAATGATTCATTCCCCTAATTTTGCTCTCTAAAATTAAGGAGATTAGAGAAAAGATCAAGAGGAATTTTGTTATATCTCTTATTTTATCACGAATAATGTTTGAGAGCCACAATTTGTGTGGCTCAAATGGCTCAAAACTGTCAAAACGACGTCGTTTTGACATGTTTTGTGCTCAAAACGACGTCGTTTTGACAGTTTTGAGCCATTTGAGCCACAAAAATTGTGACCCTCTACCATTGCCTTTTATCACCTCTAATTACACCTCTAATGAGGTGAGAAACAATTTTGAAAAGAGAAAGAAGAGTTTGAAAAAAATTGATTATTTGGTATTGTTTGTCATCTCATTAAAACTGTAATTAGTGGTGATGAAATGGGGGATAGGGCATTAAGAGAGAGAGAGAGAAGAGTGTGAGACCGTTTCACATGAGGGTGTGCTACATCATTGGAGGTGGAATTGGAGGGTAAAATTAGGAGATATAACACCACTCTTAATATATATATCAAAAAAAAAATGACCTCAGTTAATTGAACTCAAATCAAACAAAATACATAAGAAAATTCAAAATATAGTCAAAATTTATAATAATCATATCAGTTATTTAATATTAATCATATAGTCATTTTTTTTTAAGTGATAAGAATATTTACATCAAACTTTAAAATTGCAAATCCATGTAAAATTCTTTGGTAGTGGTGGGTAGAGTTTTAGAAATATGATTTGAGAATAAAATTATATTTTGAGTTTGTGAGTTTTAGGGTTGGTTTGGAATGTTCTAAAAAAGTGTACTTTTTGACTTATTGCCTTATATGGGTTGGGTTTGATGTGATGTGTTAGAGAGTTGATGTGATTTAAATAAGATGATGTGATTTGAATAGGATAGTGACTTTTTAACTTTTTGTATTATTTAGTGTACCCCAAACCAAGCCTAATTTTTCAAAACATTTACTGGGTGTTTGGAACCCAAGTTTGAGGTTAAATTAGTCTCAAATAATAAAAAATAAATAAATAAAAGTTTATTCTTCAACAGTGTACAAGAAAATGGCTACGAACACTAGCCAGTCACTCACACCCAAATACAAAAAGACAATCATCGAAACAGTCATACTCGTACACATTGAGTTATTCAAGCAGAATTTGACGTGATTCACATGATATTTGTACCACAAAAGGATAAAAATAAAAATCTTTTGAGTTCTTCAATTCACTCGTTGTTGACATAAACTAAAAGCATTCCTCTGCTACTCAATCAACACATCACACCATGCTTCACTAACTGATTCAAAAGGCACTAAATATCAGATCCTGTAAGTACCACTCCACATCCAAGAAAAAAATGTATACTTGGAGACAAAAACTACACAAAGACGCTAATTAAGCAAAAGTTTCCTTGACCATAACACTTAAATTCACACTAAAAACTAAGACCCAAAACAATCTCATATCAAACTCATAAACTTGACACCCAAATCTTAAAATCCCCAATCTAACATAAATAAAAAAAAGCATAACACAAATTAAGCAACTGATACAACATACACGTATACGCAATTATGTCAAAACTGATGCAACAAAGCCAATTGTATATGATGTGTTTTATCAGTGCCTGTTAGGGGCCACGCATCTTCACCTAACTTCTAACCAACACTTATACACAATGTTTATAGACATGACAAATCAAGCAGGAAAAAAAAAAAAAAAACATGTTCGACAGCATTTGTCCGAACATAATGTACATGTTCGGCAATCTACAACTGAACATGTTTAACAGTCAACACCCGTACAAAATTGTGTTGTCCGAATATCAACTGTCGAACGAATTTAGGCTCCGAACAACCAGTGTCTAACGATTCACTCATACGATTCACTCAAATACAAACTTCATGATAAGTGCATAAAACCCTAAAATAAATAATAACTCACCTAATAAATCTCCAATGTGAAGTTCCAACTGTGTTGAGCAACACCACCGACGACGTCTTGATGAGTGTTTTCAGCAATGGTGTTCACCGGTGTGAATAGAGAATGGAGGGAATATCGTGGGTGTGGGGTGTGTGGCTGTGTGGGGGCAAAGATGGAACTTTGTGTGTATATTGTTGTGGGTTGGTGTGTGAGTAAGGGTAAATATATAAATTTGTGATGTGTGATGAGAAAAATATTTATTTTTGCAAATTATTTTTGGTGCGTCTTTAGAAGTGGTTTGCCTTGAGAGGAAAAGTGATGTGTAAATAGAGCCTCCCCTGAAGTTTACTTAAATTACAAATTACTCTATATAGTTCTAAAAATTACATTGGTCACTCGAGCGGACCGGCCTGTCTGAAAAAGTACTAGTTGGTCTCAATCTACACTCGGGCCACAACTTCCATGGTCAAGCGGTTCAACAAGATACAAAGGGTTCGCTCGAGCATGACTTTGGTCGCTTGAGCGGAGTGCTTATGTCTGCAAAAGTGCTGAGAGCTCAGATTCTGCGCTCGAGCGGAGGTTTTCTCGCTCGAGCGGACTGCGAAATTCTGGGTTTTCAAAAACAGAGTTTTGAGCTTTCCAATGCAATTTCAAAGGTAAACTCATGCAAGGCTTGTCTTTAAAGCTTGAAAACTTTTCTAAAACATGAACACATGATCCTTTATATACCCTTTAGCTCAAAACTCATGATTTTAGCCAAAATTGAGTTCAACTTTCATGCATGTAAACCTTTCAAGCTCTTTTCTCCAAAACTCACGAAGTTAACAAAATTTGAGTTCATAAACTCCATGCATGTAAGGAATTATTTTCCAAAACATGAAACCAAGGTTCAAACATGATAATTCAAATGTGCATGTGTCAATTATCCAAACTTTCTACATGAATGATCAAAACCAAACTTGATATAGTAAAACCCAGCATGTTTAGGCATGTAAGTAGAATTTTCTTCTTAATTCTTTCCTAAGACTCCTCAAACATGGAAATTTACTTACAAACATGCAAGAAAACGGTATTTACGAAGGGTATTGAAGCAAGTGGCATATGGAGGGCTCAAACAGGGTTGAGCCCTTAATGAGACATGAAAATGAGCTCAAAATAAGGCCACTTTCAGTTATGGCCGGAGCTCAAAGCAAAAATCATAGATGGCTTACAAAAGATACAAGGAATGGGTCAAAAGGGGGAAATTGCAACTCACCCTTGAAGACCAATTCTTTTGTTGCTTCTTGGACCACGTTTGTTGCCTCTTAGCTGCTGGAATTCCTCCCCTTGCTGCTGGAATGGAGTGGTGGTGGTAGAGCTTGGTGGTGATGAAGAAAATGAAGTGTAGCTTAGGACTTTTCAAGGAAAATGAGAGAGATGGAGTGAGATAAGTGTATCAAGGCTTGAAGTGATTTTTTTCTAACCCCTAATACCAATGTTTTCAGCTGGTTATAAGGACCAAAAGAAGGGAGAAAAGGAGGGGCAAAGGTGGGGAAAAAGGAGACAAGTTTTCCCCCAAAAAATATCCCCCGGATTGAGATGTTTTCTGGGAGATACAGCTATACAGCTGTAAAGTACTAAGCACAAGGAAAATGGCCGGCCACCTTTTGGTGTTGCAGGTGGCCGGCCGGCCACCCCCCCTAGCCGGCCGGCTAGGGGTCAAAAGGGTCAACTTGCTTTAGTGGCCGGCCACCACAAAAGGTGGCCTCCCAGGTCTCCTCTTCACAACCCTGTGGTTCGAATTTGGAAACTCTAAAACAGGAGAGAGAACAAGCCATTTTTAGGAGGGGTTCAAAAGGGTCAAATGGAATTAGTGCCGGCCACCAACTTTTAGGGTCCTCCCATGTGTGTACAACACAAATATGTGGTTCAAAGTTCAAGAAAGTGGCCCCAGGTTGTTCAACAATGGTTCGGAAGGAGGGGTTCAAAAGGGTCAAGCAACATTAGTGGCCGACCACCAACTTTTAGGGTCCTCCCATGTGTGTACATCACAAGTATGCGGTTCAAAGTTCAAGAAAAAGGGCCCAGGTTGTTCAACATCAGCTCGGAAGTGAGAAAAAACGGGCGTCGGAGGGCGCCGGAGGAGCAAAAACTGGTTGTTGAAACAATTGCTGGCCTCCCACCCTTCTACGGCCTTCCCGGTGATAAAACAGAGGTACCTGCCAAAAATGAACAAAAACCGATGCAAAACGATTGCTCGGGGGCCAAAACGCGCAGTTCGAGGCCCCGAAAATTGCCTATTAAGCACCGAAAGTGGCATTCGGGCACGAAGTGGGTCTCTCAGACCCCAGTGTCCCTCAAAAGGGAGTAAATAAGAAGTACGCCAAAAATTTAGAGCAAACGGAGATGGTTAAGCGGTCCCGAACCGAGGCACACGGCCAATGGTCCCGAAAAACCGGAAACCGGGCTCCGAAATGGGCAAAATGGCCTATGGCCACGATGTGTAGCCTATGGACATTGAGAGATGGTCTACGGGACCTCTCCCTCCCCTTAGGAAAAGGAACAGCGAAAACCGAGCTTGGTTCGCAAACCGAGGCAAAGCACAAAAGAGGGTTCGGAAGTCCGGAGGCGGGGCTCACGGCCGCGACTCTGAAACTTCTGAACGAGCACAATATGCCACATCACCAAGTGCTCAATCGATGACGTCTGAGTCTTAAGGTCGGTCAAAAATGGGGTGTCTACAATATGGATCAGAAACTGACACGCCTGAGATCTATCGTTGAGATGTACAACCTCAGATCCCAGCAACTGGAAAGTTGCACCTAGTTTGAATAGCACTGCACTGGAGATCACAACGGAGCTCTCGAATGCAGAGTAGACAACGATGACCAAACATGAGCACATTGATATAGTTGATTGGGGAAGTGTTTATGGTTGGACTTCAGAATGAAGTTGCATACGTATCCCAAAGATGGGAATCAAGCCTTACGTAGTTCGGCTCAGGTTCACTCGTGTATTAACACTCTCCTTTTGCGTTCCAACTTTTGCCAAGGCCGCCATTTCTGGGTTTTCAACCTTGCAAGCTCAGTTTTTATCATTTCAAATTTTCTGTGCTCTAACTTTTGCCTACGTCGCCCTTTCGGGTTTTCGGCCTAGCGAGCCACTCAGGAAAAGTATTTCTTCAACTTGTCCATGTTGATCGGTTGGGAGAACTCTAGGCCATCTAGGTCCATCAGAACTACAGCTCTGCCCGACCAGATAGACTTGATGATGTAAGGACCAGTCCAATTGGGTCTGAACTTGTCCCTAGGGTCGTGAATGGGAGCTTGGTTGTCTTTGAGCACTAAATCCCCTTCCTTTTGATTCCTGGGCTTAACCTTCTTGTTGAAAGCCCTGGCAATTCCTTGTTGGTAACCCTGAACATGATACAGTGCTTTCAGCCTTTTTTGATCAAAGAGCATGAGTTCTTCGAACCTGCTTTGTTGCCAATCTACCTTAGCTATCTGACACTCAGCCAATACCCATAATGACGGAACCTCAACTTCGATAGGCAGAACAGCCTCCATTCCATAAACCAAGGAATACAGAGTCACCCCAGTAGAAGTCTGAATTGAAGTCCGGTAGCCCCACAAAGCGAATGGCAGCTTATCTGGCCAGTACCGGTAGGTTTCCACCATCTTCTGCAGAATGTGCTTGATGTTCTTGTTGATGGCCTCAACTGCTCCATTGGCTTGCGGCCGATATGTAGATGACTTGTGAAAAGCCACGTTGTATTTCTCCAACAAGTCGATCGCCTCCTTCTTGAAGTGGGAACCATTATTTGAAATGATCTCATTCGGAACCCCGTAGCGACAGATGATGTTGTTCGTGATGAACTTGGCGACATGCGAAGCCTTCAACACCGCATATGTCATTACCCAAACCCGCCCCCGTGAGTTAAGGACATAACCGACCAGTAATCATCAGATTACCTGCGGCCTCAAACCAAACCAAACGTAATTTAACAGAGTTAATGGGGGCCAAACGGAAGCAATTAAAACTTTGTCCATAGAGCTGTGCTTACATGGCACATCATAACAAACCAAACATGTGCACTTTAATAACTCACAACAAAATATGTACTACACAAGGTTTTGTACATACAGGATTATAATAGTCTAAGTCAACCCATGAAACTATGTGCAATAGATACAAGGTCATCGCCAATATGACAGGATATAAATACATTACAAAAGGGCGGAGACGGGTCTCGTGCATGAGACTCAAGGGCTGACTATCCCAAAACCTCTGTTGTTCCACATAGACTTCACTAGGGCTGGGTTTGGACTTCTCTTGGCTCACCTACAAACACATGAATGAGCATGAGCGAAAGCCCAGTGAATAATATCAATTATAGAAGTTACACAAACGATATGTAGAACAATCATGCTTCAAACGGCGTTGGGCCCAATTCATATTTGTATTTAACATATATACACAATTTAAGTCAAGTGACTGCAGTGCCAAACAAACTGGCCTTTGGCCCATTCAAACTTGCATTTGTGTCAAAACAGCCTTTGGCCCATTCAGGTGACAAACTAGCCTTTGGCCCATTCATTCGTTCATGTCGAAACGGCCTCCGGCCCATTCATTCATGTCAAAACGGCCTCTCGCCCATCCATTCGATTATTCAGATCAGACTGGCCTCTGGCCCACTCATTTGGTATAGCAAACATTGTCCAACAATCAAATCAATTAACTTATAAAACTTACATAGAAGTAAGCAATTGGACAACAACATATTTCAGGTATCTCTACTAAGATATTACTCACAGTGATCGATTGGCTGGTTTGCCCTTGAGCCCGACCCTACACATTCCATGAATACAAAAGGGTCACAAACAATTCAATCCGTTCTAAATTCACATTTTCCTGTTTAGGCTTCATTCTTATCTCTTTAACTTAATTACAATGCTCAATGCATGCCTAAGAGTACTTGGAAGTGAAAGAGAACAGAAAATGAAATACAGAATGTCTTTTCAAAATTTCAGAAAACAGGGTCCCCACTCGAGCGTGGACCTCCCCACTCGAGCAGACCCTTGAGGCCTGCAAAAGTACTGCATATGCCAAATTTACGCTCGATCGCGAACTCTGGCGCTCGAGCAAAAGGCCTCGCTACATGGCTCCCCGCTCGAGCGGACACCATGTCTGCAGAAAATACTAGGAACACGAATTTCACGCTCAAGCGGCGATTTCCCCGCTTGAGCAGACATTAAAATTCTGGAAAATCCAGAACATGTTCTTGAGCTTGAATTTGATGTTCAAAGGTTCCGAATGCATGATGTTGGCTCAAACTTCACATATACATATTCTAACATGGTATAAACACCAAGTTACAACACAATGAAGCTCAATTTCACAATTTAATCACATGCATGTCTCAAATTAACTCATACTCATTACTAACACACTAGATTGAAACATGCAAGACTCAAACTCCCATGATTTGCACTTGCATGTGAAATATACACAATATCTTCAACTTAATTGATGAAGAGATGATCAAATATATGGACTTAAACCAACAATTCAACTTGGATCATACACATTGTGCTCAAATATGGAAACTCATAATGATTTCCTAGATGCATGTGTTCTAAGACTTTAAATTCAACAAATACAACTCAATTCCCATGTAATCAAACCAATTCATGTTCTTGACCATTCATCAAACTTGAATTCACAATTTACAACATTAAACTCATGAATTCACTTACCTATAGGCTCAATTCTCCCAAACTATAGCAATTTTTTAGTTTAATCTTCAATTTCCCAAACCTTGAGCCAAGATTACACAATTCTCTCTCTCTCTCTCTCTCTCTCTATAGCCGGCCCTCTCTCTTTTTTTGAGTTCCAAATCAGCCAAATGAAGCTAAAGAGAGGAATGAGGGTGTAGTTCCTCAGTACAGCAAACCCCATTAAGTCCAATTTTAATAATAATAAATAATTGTGCACTAATTTATCAATTAAATCAATTTAATCTGATCCGAATCAATTTTTAATCAAATTTCACCGTAGGCTCTAAAAATTACGCTAATCACAATGGCGTAATTAATTTCGGGTTCTGTGGCCGATAAGGCCTTCAATTTTATTTCCAAAACAGATAATCAAACAGATATTTCTACGGTGAACAAATAGAAATTCAAAACCACATATTTTCACATAATGGCACACAAAATCATGTTAAACACATAATCATACTCACATTAAGGACCAATTAACGTATTACGGAACAGGGATATCACTGTCTTCCCGCCTTTAGGAACTTTGGTCCCTCAAACTTATTTTACCTTCGTCGGGAAACAAATGTGGATATCGCAGGCGCTTTTCATCCTCTTTTTCCCATGTGGCATCCGTCCCATAGTATTCTTTCCATTCTACTTTCACCATTGGGATGGACTTGCTTCTTAATTGTTTCACTTGCCGGTCAACGACTCATTCCGGGCATTCGGCGTACTCTTTATTTTCATCAATAGTTACTCGGTGATTATCAATCACATGGAATGGGTCTCGGAGGTAACCCCTCAACATCGACACGTGAAACACGTTATGGATTTGTTCGAATCCCGGTGGCAAAGCAACTCTATAGGCAACTGGATCAAGCCTTTCCAGAATCTGAAATGACCCAATGTAACGGGGCGACAACTTGCCCTTCTTTCCAAACCTGACGTGGCCTTTCATTGGGGACACACAGATAAACACGTGGTCACTGACCTCATACTCAAGAGGTCTTCTTCAGACATCTGCATAGTTCTTTTGTCGGTCTTGAGCTGTTTTGAACCTTTGCCGAATAGTTTTGATTTTCTCAGAAGTATCTTGCACAATTTCAGGCCCAAGTAAAGCTTTATCCCCGACCTCTGTCCAACAAATAGGTGATCTACACCTTCTACCATACAAAGCCTCGTATGGTGCCATACCGATGCTGAAGTGGAAGCTGTTGTTGTATGCAAATTCCACAAGTGGCAAATAGTCTTCCCAACTCCCTTGAAAATCCAAAGCACACATGCGAAGCATATCTTCCAAAGTCTATATTGTTCGTTCTGATTGCCCATCTGTCTGTGGGTGGAATGCAGTACTGAACCTTAGTTCTGTCCCCATAGCTTCCTGCAGACTCTTCCACAATCTAGATACAAATTTCGGATCTCTATCCGGCATAATAGATACCGGAACTTCGTGTAAACGGACAATCTCATCAACATAAATGGTAGCCAGTCTATAAGCATTAAACGTAGTTCTAACTGGCAGAAAATGTGCAGATTTAGTCAGTCTATCAACTACAACCCAAATAGAATCCATACCTCGAGAAGTCCGAGGTAGGCCAACAACGAAATCCATAGTCACATGCTCCCACTTCTATTCAGGAATAGGGAGAGGTTGAAGTAGACCGCCTGGTTTCTGATGTTCAGCTTCGACTTGCTGACATTGAAGACACTTGGACACATATTCTGCAATCTCTTTCTTCATTTTAGGCCACTAATAGGTTTGTTTCAAATCCCGATACATTTTATTATTAACCGGATACATGGCAATTCTGTGGGTTTCATCTAAAACCCTCCTCTTTAGTTCCGGAATATCTGGGACGCACATTCGGTTTCGAAACTTCAGTATTTCATTTTCAATACTAAACTCTACTTTTGGACTTGTCTCAAATTCATCAATCATTTTCTTGAGGAATTCATCATCTTTCTGTTTCTGCTTGATTTCATCAATGATTGTCGGCTCGGCTGTAATAGCGGCTATCAATCCGCCCTGTTCACACATTACCACTTCAATTTCAGACTTCTCAAAATCTTGAAAGATCTCTTTCTGTTTAGTAAGTAAACAAACCATACTCTCCGTTGATTTTATGCTCAAGGCATCAGCAACTGTATTAGCTTTCCTGGGGTGATACTGAATCTCTAAATCATAATCCTTTATCAGTTCCAACCATCTCCTCTGTCGAAAATTCAACTCATTCTGCGTGAAGAAGTATTTTAGACTTTTGTGATCCATGTAGACTTCACACTTTGCTCCATACAAATAATGCCGCCAGATTTTCAAAGCAAAGACAACTGCGGCCAATTCTAGGTCATGTGTTGGATAATTCTTCTCGTGTGGCCTCAACTGTCGGGAGGCGTAAGCAACAACCTTTCCGTTCTGCATTAACACACAAGCCAAACCTTTATAAGACGCATCACTGAAAATTATAAAATTCTCCTTACCTGAAGGTAGTGTCAAAATTGGTGCAGTGGTCAATCTTGTTTTCAGTTCATGAAAGGCAGCTTCTGTTTCGCCGTTCCATTCAAACGATTGCCCTTTTCGTGTCAATTGGGTAAGAGGCACAGCTAATTTCAAAAAGTCCTTCACAAACCTCCTGTAGTACCCGGCCAAGCCCATGAAACTGCGGACCTCTGTTACATTTATCGGTGTAGGCCAATTCACAATTGCCTCTATTTTCTGTGGGTCCACTGAAATTCCTCCCTTGTTGATCACGTGTCCTAAGAAAACAACTTCATCCAACCAAAACTCGCATTTCTTTAGTTTAGAAAATAATTTTCTTTCCCGAAGTATTTGTAAGATAGTTCTCAAATGATGTTCATGTTCAAGTCTATCTTTAGAATATATCAAAATATCATCAATAAAAACCACAACGAATTCGTCAAGGTAGGTTTTAAAAATTCGGTTCATTAAGTCCACAAATGCTGCCAGAGCATTAGTCACACCAAATGGCATAACAAGAAACTCAAAATGTCCATACCTCATTCTGAATGCGGTTTTCTCAACATCTTCTGCCTTAACTTTCAACTGATGATACCTGGACCTCAAATCAATCTTAGAGAACACCTGTGATCCCTGCAACTGGCCACATAAGTCATCAATACGGGGTAGGGGATATTTGTTCTTTATTGTTACCTTGTTCAATTCTCGATAATTGATACACAAGCGTAGGGTTCCATCCTTCTTTTTCACAAATAATACTGGTGCACCCCAAGGTGAAGTACTAGGTCGAATAAACCCCTTGTTAAGTAGGTCTTGCAACTGTTCTTTCAATTCTTTCATTTCGGCAGTTGCCACTCTGTAAGGAGTTTTAGAAATGGGCTGGGTGCCGGGCACAGTTTCAATAGTAAACTCTATCTCCCTATCTACCAATTCCCCTGGTAATTCATTTGGAAACACGCCTGAAAATTCTCTAACAATAGGGATATCATTCAATTCAATATTCACAGATTATTCAGACAACACAGAGCACAAGTAACCCTGGCACCCTTTCTTGATCAGTTTACATGCTTTCATTGCAGATATCAAATAAGGTGGAGACACTACCCCATTCCCCACAAACACAATCTCTTTCTGTCCTGGTGGTTTAAACACAACCTGTTTTGTCACACAATCAATGGTGGCACAATATTTGGTCAACCAATCCATGCCTAAAATTACATCAAGATGTCTAAAATTCAAGGGCAACAAATCCACATATAGGATAGCATCCTCAACACACATATCACAAAACCGGTATATAGATTCACACAATACAGATTCCCCAGATGGAGCAGACATACATAGCAGATATGACAGTAATTCTAAGGGTCTATTCAGTCTAGATGCAAATGCATATGTCACAAAAGAGTGTGTGGATCCGGAGTCAATTAACACAAAAGTATCCTGATTACATATAGAAATAGTACATGAGACAACTGCGTTGGCATTCCGTGTATCGCCCAGAACAAGCACAAAAACTCTCCCCTGTCTCACGATATCCCCGGTGGTAGCAGATCTCATAGTATTTCCTGGCTTTGGGATCGATGTAGTGGAACTAGCAGCTATCTTTCCACCACTCTGATTACAATCTCAGGCCATATGCCCTTGTTTCCCACATTTGAAGCAGCCTCCTGAAGCACAGTAACAAACTCCACGGTGCCTTTTGCTACAAATATTACACATGGGAGCTGTGTCTCGGGAAGAATTCAAAGTATTTGAGGAGCCCGTGTTTTGCTTTTTCAAAAATTTCTTCTTTCAAAAGAAGCCTTGCCTTTTGTTGCATTTCCATTCTGTCGTTAGCTTAGCCTATCTAGCTATGTTAGCCTCTGATATGATGGCCCTGTCTAGCACCCCAATGTAGGTTTCTAACTTCAAAACATTCACTCTTTCTAAAATGTCACTTCGAAGCCCACCTTCAAAATGCCTCGCCTTCTTGTAGTCCGTATCAATCACGTGTGGTGCAAACCTGGCCAATTCAGTGAATTTGGCCTCATATTCAGCTACAGTCACACTGTCTTGCTTAAGTTCCATGAACTCTGTTACTTTCCTATCCCGAACACACTGCGGGAAGTACTTGTTATAGAAAATTTCCAAAAATTTCACCCAATCGACATCCTTCTGATTTTCTCGCATTAACATCCACCATCTTCTTGCCTCGTCTTCTAGTATAAAAGTGGCTAGAAGCACTTTCTGTTTCTCCGAGCAAGGGAACACTTCAAACAATTTCTCAATGCCGAGAACCCATGCCTCGGCTTTCAACGGATCCAATCCACCATGGAACTTTGGTGGTTTCATCTTCTTGAATTCTTTGGTGAGAGCTATTATCCGATCATCATTCTGATTATCTGGCACGGGTGGTGCCGGAGGTGGAGGTGGCAAATGTGGTTGCTGCAACTGCTGTTGCCACTCCTGTTGCTGTCTCAAAGCTTCTGCCATTTCCTGTATCAGTCTTTCCATTCAGTCTATTCTGGCAATAGAGGACTCCTCTATCTCATCACCTCTTGTTCTCACCATTTGATTAAACTTGCATCAGACTTTATACAAAAATTCCACAAATATGCATATACTAGAGAGCATATGTAGTCAAATAAAATGCAATGCAAGCGAATCACAAATTTATAACACATAATTGTTCATATCAAAACATTTAAGCATATTCTTGATGCTTTCAAATTCAGACATATCACATGAATGCAACCTAGATCTTTTCTAGGCGCTTATTGCTCATTTGGACAAGTGTGTGAGTTATTAACTCGTGCTTTGATACCACTCTGTCATGACCCGAACCCGCCCCCATGGGTTAAGGACATAACCGGCCAGTAATCATGAGATTACCTGCGGCCTCAAACCAAACCAAACGTAATTTAACAGAGTTAATGGGGGCCAAACGGAAGCAATTAAAACTTTGTCCATAGAGCTGTGCTTACATGGCACATCACAACAAACCAAACATATGCACATTAATAACTCACAACAAAATATGTACTACACAAGGTTTTGTACATACAGGATCATAATAGTCTAAGTCAACCCATGAAACTATGTGCAATAGATACAAGGTCTTCACCAATATGACAGGATATAAATACATAACAAAAGGGCGAAGACAGGTCTCGTGCGTGAGACTCAAGGGCTGACTCTCCCAAAACCTCTGTTGTTCCACATAGACTTCATTGGGGCTGGGTTTGGACTTCTCTTGGCTCACCTACAAACACATGAATGAGCGTGAGCAAAAGCCCAGTGAATAATATCAATTACAGAAGTTTCACAAACGATATGTAGAATAATCATGCTTCAAACAGCCTTGGGCCCAATTCATATTTGTATTTAACAAATATACACAATTTAAGTCAAGTGACTGCAGTTTCCAAACAAACTGGCCTTTGGCCCATTCAAACTTTCATTTGTGTCAAAACGGCCTTTGGCCCATTTAGGTGACAAACTAGCCTTTGTCCCATTCTTTCGTTCATGTCGAAATGGCCTCTGGCCCATTCATTCATGTCAAAACGGCCTTTGGCCCATTCATTCATGTCAAAACGGCCTCTGGCCCATTCGTTCATGTCAAAATGGCCTCTGGCCCATCCATTCTATTATTTAGATCAGACTGGCCTCTGGCCCACTCATTTGGTATAGCAAACATTGTCCAACAATCAAATTAATTAACTTATAAAGCTTACATAGAAGTAAGCAATTGGACAACAACATATTTCAGATATCTTTGTTAAGATATTACTCACAGTGACCGGTTGGTTGGTTTGCCCTTGTGCTCGACCCTACACATTCTATGAATACAAAAGGGTCACAAACAATGCAATCCGTTCTAAATTCACATTTTCCTCTTTAGGCTTCATTCTTATCTCTTTAACTCAATTACAATGCTTAATGCATGCCTAAGAGTACTTGGAAGTTAAAGAGAATAGAAAATGAAACACAGAATGTCTTTTCAAAATTTCAGAAAATAGGGTCCCCGCTCGAGCGGACCCTTGAGGCCTGCAAAAGTACTTTGGCGCTCGAGCGGAAGGCCTCACTACATGGCTCCCCGCTCAAGCGTGAACTTCCCCGCTCAAGCACACACCATGTCTGCAGAAAATACTGGGAACACGAATTTCACGCTCGAGTGGCGGTTTCCCCGCTCGAGCGGACTTCAAAATTCTGGAAAATTTAGAACATGTTCTTGAGCTTGAACTTGATGTTCAAAGGTTCAAAATGCATGATGTTGGCTCAAACTTCACATATACATATTCTAACATGGTATAAACACCAAGTTACAACACAATGAAACTCAATTTCACAATTTAATCACATGCATGTCTGAAATTAACTCATACTCATTACTAACACACTAGATTGAAACATGCAAGACTCAAAGTCCCATGATTTGCACTTGCATGTGAAATATACACAATATCTTCAACTTAATTGATGAAGAGATGATCAAATATATGGACTTAAACCAACAATTCAACTTGGATCATACACATTGTGCTCAAATATGGAAACTCATAATGATTTCCTACATGCATGTGTTCTAAGACTATAAATTCAACAAATACAACTCAATTCCCTTGTAATCAAACCAATTCATGTTCTTAACCATTAATCAAACTTGAATTCACAATTTACAACATTAAACTCATGAATTCACTTACCTAGAGGCCCAATTCTCCCAAACTATAGCAATTTTTGTGTTTAATCTTCAATTTCCCAAACCTTGAGCCAAGATTACACAATTCTCTCCCTCTCTCTCTTTATAGCTGGCCCTCTCTCTTTTTTTGAGTTCCAAATCAGCCAAATGAAGCTAAAGAGAGGAATGAGGGTGTAGTGCCTTAGTACAACAAACCCCACTAAGTCCAATTTTAATAATAATAAATAATTGAGCACTAATTTATCAATTAAATCAATTTAATCTGATCCGAATCAATTTTTAATCAAATTTCAACATAGGCTCTAAAAATTACGCTAATCACAATCGCGCAATCAATTTCAGGTTCTGTGGCCGATGAGGCCTTCAATTTAATTTCCAAAACAGATAATCAAACAGATATTCCTATGGTGAACAGATAGAAATTTAAAACCACATATTTTCACATAATGGCACAAAAATCATATTAAACACATAATCATACTCGCATTAAGGACGAATTAACATATTACGGAACATGGATATCACAGCATAAGATTGAGCCTCAAACCACTTCGTGAAGTAGTCTATCGTTACTAGAATATACTAATGCCCATTGGACCCCTTTGGAATGACAGCCCCAATTACATCAATTCCCCATACTGAAAATGACCATGGCGAAGTCATGTTGTACAGCTTTGACGGCAGAATGTTCATGCGGTTGGCATGGATCTGACATTTGTGGCATCGCCAAACAAAGCCAATACAATCCTCCTCCATGGTGGACCAGTAATAACCCTGTCTAAGGATCTTACGAGCTAGCATCACCCCGTTCATGTACGCTCCGCACTCTCCTCCATTGATGGCCTCCATCAGGCGCTTGGACTCTTTTGCCTCAACACACAGCTTATGCATCCCGAGATGACCTCTCTTATACAGTTTACCCCCGCATACGAGGAACTGAGCAGCCATTTTTTGAACTGCCCTCTTATCTTTGGCATTTGCCCCTGGTGGATGCGCCTTTTTTTCCAAGAAGTTCTAGACATCGTAATACCAAGGATTTTCATCTTGTACCTCGTCTCTGGCAGCAATCAGCTCGTAGGCCGGCACAAATTTCTGTTCAATGATGATCGGATGCATCCGGACTCCGAAAGGGATGTCTATCATAGATATAGAGTTGCTAATGAATCTGTGTACCTGTTGTTCTCTCTTAATATATGAGCGAAGTTCAGTTTCTCAAACCGAGGAATCAGTACGTCCAAGGTCTGGTGGTAAATTCTCATCTTTTCTTCTTTGACTTTCCAATCTCCTTTAGCTTGAGATACGACAAGGTTCGAGTCCCCGATGACGTCCAACAGTTTTGCTCCTAGTTCTAGGGCAGCTTCTCAACCAGCAATACATGCCTCATACTCTGCCTCATTATTCGATACTCTGAACCGGAGTCTGAATGCTAGAGATATGCAAGAATTGTCGGGTGTTATCAATAGCACCCCTATCCATACCCGTATTGGTTTGACGCTCCATCAAAGTACATCGTCCAAGTCTCTTCTTCGACATGCAAAATGGCCTCGTCTGGGAATAGGTACTCAACTGCTTCATCCCCTTCAACTGGGTGATCGGCTAGGAACTCCGCTACCGCTCTCCCTTTTACTGACTTGCGCGTCACGTACTTCAAATCAAATTAGAAAGCTGAAGCAACCAACGAGCTAGCCTACCCGTAAGCGCTGGTTTCTCGAAGAGATATTTGATGGGATCTAATCTCGAAACCAGTATTACGGAGTGAGCTAATAGGTAGTGCCGCAACTTCCTGGCAGCCCATACCAAGGCTAAACAAGCCTTCTCCAGCGGAGTGTAGCGGGTCTCGTAATCTAGCATCTTCTTGCATAGGTAGTAGATAGCTCTCTCCACTTTATCCTCAGACTCCTGTGCAAGCATGTAGCCGATCATAGTTTCAGGCACTGAAAGATATAGAATCAACGGTTTCATCGGCTCAGGCGGTGACAACACAGGTGGGTTCTATAAATATTGCTTGATTTGTTCGAAAGTAGCTTGGCATCGGCCGTCCCATTGCAACTTCGTTCCTTTCTTCAGGAGACCAAAGAGTGGTTCACAAGTCACGGTTAATTTTGCAATAAATCGTCTTATGAATTGCACTTTACTCAGAAAGCCTCGCACCTCCTTTTCGGTCCTTGGTGGTCACATTTCTAAGATGGCCTTGATTTTGGAAGGGTCGACTTCGGTGCCCCTTTGTGTGATCAAGAACCCCAGCATTTTCCCTGCTGTAACACTAAACGTACACTTCTGAGGATTCAGCCGGAACTGATACTCTCTGATCCTTTGGAAAATTTTCTGCAAGGCGGTGTAGTGGCCCTTTCTTTCCTTGGACTTGACCACCATGACGTCCACGTATACCTCCACCTCTTTATGGATCATGTCATGCAATATTGTGGTCGTAGCCCGCTGATATGTAGCTCCAGCATTTTTCAGCCCAAACAGCACAACCCTATAACAATAGGTCCCCCACGGGGTCGTGAAAGCAGTCTTCTTCCGGTCTTCGGGTGCCATCAGAATCTGATTGTAGCCAGAAAGCCCATCCATGAATGAGAGCAATGCATGCCCTGCAGTGAAGTCCACTAATTTGTCGATATGCGGCAGAGGAAAGTCGTCCTTCGGACTGGCTTTATTCAAATCCCTGAAGTCCACACATATCCAAATTCTGCCATCCTTCTTCTGCACCGGAACTATGTTAGCCAACCAAGTTGGGTATTCAGATACCAGCAAGAACTCTGCGTCAATTTGCTTGGTGACCTCTTCTTTGATCTTGAGAGCCCAGTAAGGGCGGATCCTTCAGAGCTTCTTCTTAACAAGTCGGGCCTCTAGTTCAAGAGGGATCCGATGCTGTACAATCCCAGGATCGATTCCAGGCATGTCTTCATAGGACCACGCGAAAACATCTTTGAAATCTTTTAATAAAGCAACTAAGCACTCGCGCTCATCCGAAGACAACGTGGACCCGCTCTGGACCAGCCGCAGATCCTTTTTAGTACCCACATTAATTGTGATGATTTCATCAACCAAGGGTTTTACAAACCTCTCCTGCTCTTGATCAAGCAAATATTTCAAAACCGGAGGAATTTCTTTCTCGTCGATTTCATCGAAATTTTGAATGTCCTGATTAATCCAATAAATCAAATGCACAGGAAAGTACTCGAAGGCCACAGCGGCACAATTCTCATTAATCAATTCCAAGTCGCCTGATTCCTCTGTTACAACAGACTCAAAGGAAAAAGAAAAGGAGGACCTAGACAGGACCGTGGCATCCGGGTTGTCACCCCCAAGAATACCGGACTCAGACTCAAATGAGTTGGAACCTGATTCTGACTCCACAGACTCAGTGGAATCAGATTTCGGCTCACTACTTCACCCGGTGCAGCTCGATAAGAAGCCCTCCTTGTATTGCCAAACGAGGGAAGGTGCGATGGATGCATCCAGAATGTTTGAAGATGGGCTCGCAGCCGTTTCCTTCCCAGTCATGGACACCAAGAAGTTATCCCCCAAGCACTCATGGACGACCGGAGGATCTAAAAGTAGACAAGCCAGTGCTACGCCCATTTCAAACTCTGTTCTCTTAGAATCCTCCTCCTTGCATAGATCAACCTCAGCTGGTGGGTTTGTCTGATCCTCAACAACATCATCCCCAGACAATTACAAGTCAAAGAATATCTCAAACCCTGGTAACCGCCGCCGTTTTGCGTTTAGCCATGGCTCTAGGAAGCAGCAGAACGGGAAGTTTTCCCCCTTCTGACAAAGTGTCCATTTAGGGTACCCTGGATAGGCCGGTGTATCAACTCATAAGGCTTCCTGGCTCACTTTGCTTTGGCTCTTCTGATCATCTGCTTGCCTTTCCTCACCCAGTCCTCTTTGGTAGGCAGATAACCTAAGCCAAAGGTATGCGGGTTATGCTGCACTTCGGCCGATGCTGCAATGCCTTTCTGGCCACTTTTCCCTAATCCCATCCCGGGGATGTGGTGGAGCTTGTTCATGAGGTACACTGACTGCACACTAACGTATAAACCCTCATTAATAGCCAGTATATTCTGTACAACCGGGCCTCAGCTAGGGTAAATCCTGATAGGAACACATCCTCTGTGCCATGCTCGATCTCCAGAACCGGTGTAGACACCTCTGGCGGTGGATGGATTGAAGAATTTCCAAAAACTATGGCCACCCCTTTCCTGTGGGGGTATTTCAGCATCTGATGCAGGGTGGTAGGGACTGCCTTCACTTGGTGCAGCCACGGCCACCCTAAGAGTAGATTGAAGGTTGCGGGAACGTCCAAGATATGAAAGTCAATATCCTGCTGTCCTGGACCAACCTGGGTCCGAACCTGAACGGTCCCCATCACTTCTTTGCTGGTATTGTCATATGCCCAAATCACCTGGGCAGTAGGGACAAATTCCACGGGCTTTAACCCAATTGCATATGCTGTCCTTGACGGGCGCATGTTGATAGTGGATCCTGTGTCAATAAGAAATACTGGTATCTATTTATCTCTACATTCCATAGAGATGTAGAGAGGTTTGTTATAATTTACGCCCTTAGGTGATAGTTCCTTGTCAGTGAAGGTCAACGTCGGGGACGCTTCTCCTGAAATGACCAACTGTGCCAGTTGTTCAGGCGTGGTGTCAATTGATAGTTTGGCTCTGTCCATTGCAGAAAGGACATCCTGTCTATGGACTCTTGAGGCCATGAGCAGCCCCCAAATAGAGATGTCTTCTTGTTTCTTCTTAAGTTGTTTTAACATAACCTCCTCCTCGAGTAACTTTTCTTTCTGCTTCTCCACCTCCTTGTCCTTCCCAGACGCCTCTGGTTGATCCAAGTGCGGGGGCTTGAAATATCGCCCGCTCCTGGTCATGTGGCCCACCTCTCCAATATACCAGGTATCATCTGGTTGGGTCTGTCCCCAGTCTTCGTCTGTGTGGGCAAGACATAGGTCGTCGTCCTCCCACCACATTCCGTCGACCATCAACAAGTAACTATCTGTTTCTATTACAACTGTTCCTATGTGCATAGCACATTCTGTTTTCGTGCTCACAGCACATTCTGTCCACACAGGGGCTTTGGCCTTTCTAGCCCTCTTTAGATCTTTGACCTTTTCCTGCTCAAACTGTTTCAGTACAGCCTACTGCTCAGTATCTTTTGTACTCAAAATGCTCTGATCCTGAGTAAAATTCTTAACACCGGTGCTCTCCGGCAATTCATTCCGATCCCCGACCATTCTGGCCACTGCTGATGTCCTCATCTCTGACGGACCCTATTCTGGCTAAGACTGGTCAACAACATTTGGCTCGTCGCTGAGCCACCCAGTAACTTCTGCTGACCCTTCCATGTCAAACCAATTGATAGTCACGTCCGCTGAATCCAGTTCTTCAAAGAATTATAGATTCGCAATGTCCTCTTCCAGTTCTGCCAGGTTATCTAGCCCGTGATTAGGTCCATCCTCTTGAACTACACAGATCTCTACCCTAACCGGGAGCTCTACTCTCGGCCTATCTTGGCCTGTTGAAGTAACATAACCACTCGGGTTGTACACAAAGCTTGCAGACCCCTCAGGCTCTGACTGATCATTCCTATATGCCTCAACAGTCGACCCAATTCCATCTTCGATGGTCACCACCACCAGTTCAGGTTGGGTTTGGAAGATATCTAACATGCATAAGTCAGTGCTGTCAGGAATGAACACCTCCGGCTTGGGTAGGTGGGAAGGGGTAATATATAAGCTAGGGTAGTCTGACACAACCCCGGTTTGGATGAAGTTGATGCGTTTGGGAGGTGGAGCTTGGTTCTGTGGTGGAAGTGGGTTGGTTGTGACATTTGCTTTCTTCGGAGGCACGATCACCCTGTTGTCAATGAGGTCCTGAATCACATGACGCAATCGAAAGCACTGGTCGGTTTCGTGACCATGCTGTTGGTGATAGGCGCAGTACTTCGTCGGGTTATGGGAAGGAGGAAGTTTTTCTGGTAAGGGTCGCTGCTCTTGGGGCTTCAAGTGCCCTTTCTTGATCAAAACCCCCAAAGCCTTGGAAAAAGGCATGTATGGTGGGGTGAAGGTTCTTTGGCCTCTAGGGGCATATCTAGCTATTTGCGAGTTACTTCCGGACACACCGATAAAAGGTGTAGCTGCAAGGGTTTTGGGAGGGGTGGTGGTGACCATTCCCACATCTGAAGATCTGGCAACTGCATCACTGCATGTGCCTGCATTCATACTGCGGTTGAATGCCCTCTTGGGCTGCTCCCTTCCATGGTCAATCAGACCCTGTTTTATTGCGTCTTCGATCCACACCCCAATCTCATGTAAGTCTGCAAAGGTGGGTAGGGGGAGGACGATCATCTTCTACATTAGCTTGGGCAGGAGGTTGCGCACAACCATCCATATCTGATCTTTGTCAATGGGCTTGATGGTCATCATCGAGGCTTTAACCCTCTAGCGGGTCACAAAATCGGAGAAGCCCTCCTTTGGCTCTTGCCTAGTGGTCTCGAGATCACGAGTTGTGACCTCAATTTGTGTATTGTAGGAGTACTGAGCTATGAAGGCCTCAGCCATCTCCTCCTAACTTCTCTTAACAGAGTCCTCCAGTTTTGCATACCAAATGGCCGCTACACCCGATAGGGTCCGGCCAAATAGGGAAAGCTTCTGTAATCTGGTGAGGCCCATTGGCCTTAAGATGTTTGAAAACAGCCGCAGGTGCACCATAGGATCTCCAAACCCATCAAAGTGGTCGATGTGCGGCATTTTAAACTGGTCCGGCAGCATCATGGCCGAGTTAGTATATCCATCCTCTATATCTGGAATGGATTTCGCACCTTGAGACTTCTTGAAAAGCTTTTCTAGCTTGCTCACTTTTAGCGCCGTTGGATCCACCTCGAACTCAAACTGTGAATCAACTAGATTGGTGGGCGCTTTAGACAGTTGGGGTACGATTGGGGGCGGAGCCGGCCCCATTGGAACGTTCGTATTTTCCGACTTGCTGTAGTTGTTGTTTTTGAAGTCTAGCAATCAGCTCTGCTTGTTGGGCCATGACCTCGGCTTGGCGTACGGCAAACTCTGCCTAACGAGCGGCATCCTGCTACATGGCTTGCATACTTTCCTGGAGTTAACACATTATCTCTTCCATTCTTGCCATATTGTCCTGAACAACCGGTATATCTGTCTCTGTAGTAGACTCGGAAATCTCAGCCCGATTTGTTAAGGACCACTGATCTAGCAACCTCTGTACTGATACATTGCGCCTTTTTGACCTCCGCCTAGTAACCGGGGGTAAAGGAAGAAACACTGCTTGTCCGTCTATCAGATCCCTAGATCAATTAAGTCTTCGACCTCTAACCCAGAGTGCTCAGGGAATATCTGCCTGGTCGAATGCAATTGTGCTAAACTACCTTGAAAAAAGATAAATAAAGCATAATAAGGAAACATGCAACTAGAAAAACGGATAGCATAACGGCTTAAATAAAGATAACACACAGTTGACATGACAACACACAGTTGGCATTTGTAAGCTGAATACACTGTTCTCAAACATTGTTTACTGTGCCCAAATTGCTGCCCCAAATCTGATACCCTCAGGTAAAACTGATTTCCCAAACACTGATGTTCGCAGGCCTGATACCCAAACTCATAAACTGATACATGCATTCCTGTAGAGGCGCACTCTAAAAAGCACATAGCAAGAAAATGAGAGCCAAAACACCTCTATGTTGGGGTAGGGTTTCCCTGTCCTATTTTGTCAGGAGCTAGGGTTTCACTACGCACACAGCGGTTTCAAACAACCTATAACCGGATAAGCAACCTGTCCTAGTTTGGAATAGTCACTATGGTTTCTGACATGTATTAGGTCGAATGGTCAAAAAGGGTGCCCCAGTAAAAATCGAGGTTTATGTTCCCGTCGTGGCAGAGCCCGCAACCGGTCAGCCTTATGGTACGTTTCTCAAAGCAAGCCTCCGGCAAACCATTCAGGAATAGCATACGGCAAACACAGTGTCCTAGGCGCGCCAATGCAAATGCAATATAAAGAGACACATAAGTGTAAGCAAAGTAAGATATCATGAGTTTGAGTCAAGTTCTCTAAATCCCCAGCAGAGTCGCCAGAAACGGTAGACGCGCCCCGGGAGCTCTCTGATATCCGTGCCTATGAGGACGTGAATCTCGTTTCGTTCTGAGCTACTACAGTTCAGACTCACTGTCACGGTTCTTAATCTGATCTTACAAAGTGCAATGTAAGACTGATAAATCACCAAAGAGTCCAAATCCGACAAATCATTTTGGAAAACAGATTTTAATAAAGAAGTGCCAAACATGGACTGCTTTGCCAGATACAAAGTCGCCACCTAAATATTTTATTTTGGAGGAATTTAGGAAACCCTGACTTGTGCCTAAGGCCACGTGTCCGTCATCACCAAAGTTGCCTCGGCTCGGGAACTTGGGTACGAGAGGGGAAGGTCATGCAATGAGCACCCCCGCTCGCCCGATCAAAAGATCAACCTGTACTAAGCATGATATCTTGTTTTTGAAAACACATGTGCTCTTATTCCGATTAATTAGCTAATCTTACTACGTGAAGTACACAATATACAAGTATAGACTAGATAGCCTAATTTGGAACAAAACATTGCATATTTGTTTGAAAATGGTTTGAAGTTTGCTACTCGCAAGTAGTCTAAATCAGGGATTTTGATGAATTATTCTAATTCAAGTAATCCAACCTTCACCCACAGGCATTCAGGTAGTTATATCAAATAAGCAGTTAGCTTCATGGAAAACATGCTTTCATGGCAACATTAACACACATGCAATATGCTAAAGTGTAAACACTCACAGTGTACTCCTAGCCAAAATAGAGAACTAGTTAGAAATCATGCATGATCCTAGTTCATCTTAAGATGGCTAATGCAACACATGCGAGAATGTGACTTAAAATAGGCTCGGCTATTCTAGATGTCATGTCAAATGCAACTTGGTAAAATGTTGTTGAACACGTATTCAAGTAAATGTATTGAAATACAATGCAATGTATATGATGCGCCGAGCCCGGTGCATGCGAAATAGATGTATGGATGCACGCATGCAAAGCATAAGGTATGCTAATCGAAATATGCCCTAGAACTAGCCATCGTAAATGGGGGTTGGAAGACATGCCTCACACACACGCACACTTATTACAACATTGGCCCTCTCGACGGAGGGTCCGAAGAAGAAGCTAATTAGCTAATCTAAGCTAATTAAACTAATTATTACAGCACAACGAAGCTAATTAACTAATCCTAGTTAACTAACTATTACAAAACAATTAAGCAGCTAAACACATTAACTACTTAAACACAGAATCCATAGCATAAACTAGCTAAGCAAATTAGCTAAGTAAAGCAGTAAAACAATGTCCTCGGAGAGATGCCCCAACTTGTTTCTGTTTGCAACTGCTCTCAGAAACTTGCACCAAGCTCCAGATAGCTTCTAACTCATCTTGGGGACCTGTAGGAGGGTGGCCGACCAGTTGTTGGTATGGGAGGCCACCTGCTGACCACTTTTTGTTGCTGCAGGGCAGAAAAAATGATCGGCCAGCTAGTTTTTCTGGCTGGGCGACCTGTTGTTGCTACATTCTTCCAATTTGCTGCAACAGAGAGCCAGAGAGGGCATAGCAATGTATTTGCAAGATATGTGTGAACAACCACCCCCTATCATTTCACAAGCCTAAGGAAGTACGGTTCTCGACCCTCAGGCCACCAATCGCGCATCTCGATGCGTGATGGTCGAGAAACCAAATTGCACAATTCAATATGAAATGAATGCACACAAACACGTAAGGCCTAAAACTCTATCATATGTGATCAAGAGCATCGGCTACCAAGAATCAAGGCACGTTTCATCACTTCAAGTATGAAACGTCCCTCGTTTCTCGTGTTTGGACTAACACTTATTCCAAACACAATGCACACATAACATGGCATGCATGATGCTATATAACATGGAACATGCAAAAAATGCAATGCAACACAAGCATGCAAATATGCAATATGACTTAAGCATGAAAACATGCAATGCAACATGAACAACCTAACAAGGCTAATGGCATGCATACACAATACAAACAACATGGCATACACAATGCTATGAAAAGGATTGCATACTCAATGCTAAGAACATGTAAACAAACATGCTCAATGCAATGAACTACATGGCATACTCAATGCAATGTGATTATGGCATACACAATATGAACAAGAACATAGCATGCACAACGCAAACAACAACATAACGTGCACAATGCGATGTGACATGGCATACACAATGCTCAATGGACTTAAACCAAAATGGACAGACCTCAGCCATGCCCAAATCAGTGGCCATAACACCAAAACAAAGGCACAAAAGACAAGGCATGCATGCACAATGCATTGGCTAATCAAGTAGGCCTAAGAGCACAACTCTCAAGAGTGCTCAAGGAGCGATAAACATGGAAGTGTGACAACACTAAATGCACTGAAATGAGGTAAGAAATGATGCCAAATCATTTAAACAATGCAAGTATAGCATGCGAAGGTCCTTAAGCATGAAAGCTAATAAAGAGGACTACAAAGGAGGCATGCAATACATGGCACAAATGCATGAACCAAACACGGACAGAGCTGAAATAGGTCAAGACAATGACTAAAATATGCTAAGTTAGGGGGCTCAAAGGTCAAGGCATGCAAGCATACACACTAGGCCATAAAACAAGGCAACAATTCACAACACTTAAAGGCATTCAAAGCATGAAATAAGTGGGAACATAGCCATGCCATAAGCTCTGAAATGAAGTATTAAATGATGCCAAATCATCTAAATAGCTCAAAGATAGCATGCATGACGTCATCAAAACACAAAGCTAGCAAGGCCAATTGTATTCCAGCTATACAAAGCATGAAGAATATGGCAAAGGCAACCCAAAACAGTCCTAGAACATGTCAAAATGATACTAAAACATGTATGGAAAGATGCCAAAACAAGCTACCATGAAGGGCATAAGGCATAATGCATACAAGGCAAATAAGGTGGATTACACTACACCTATTAAGACCAAGCATGGGATCACTTAACCAACAAAAATCAGAGTTATATCATGGAAAAATAACCCGAAAAACACATTGAAATGATAGCTCGCAAGCTTAGGCATGGAGGCATACGCAATGACCTATGTTAAGGCATAAAGGGGGAAACCCTCCAACGCATTGAATGAGTGAACGATGTGAGTGTATGACCATGAAACATGGACTGAAATCACATATGAAATGATGCCAAATCATTCAAATAGGCCAAGCAATGCATGTTGGTGGACTTGATACACAAAGCTAACAAGCTAGAATGCACTATAGCTATACAAAGCATGGCATGCATGACCAAAACAACACAAATCAGAGCTAGAGCATGCTAAAACATGGAGAAAATCTTCTTAAAGTTAAGCCAAAAGCATGCTAGAATAACATGTTAAAGCATGATATATGTTAGGTTATTTCATGGAAATGCACTACAAGTGCATAGAGCATGAAAAGGCCAACCAAACCAAATCTTGACAGAGATATGACATGGCAAAACATCACCAAAAACATGCTGAGGTGGACTCAAATGAAGCTAGAATGACATGCTACTTCATGAAACATACAAAGGTAGTTTACGAGATTTACACTAGAAGTGTATTAGGCATGCATGGAGTGACAAAACCAAGTAACAACAGTGGTATGCCATAGCAAAATAAGCCCAAATACAAGCTAAGATATGGCCAACATAAGCTTAACAAACATGCTCAAACATGAGGCATATGAAGCAAATATTAAAAATACAAGGAGATGGGATGACCCTCTCTTATTTGGGATCCCAAAACCACCTTTCCACCACTGAAAATCCTCTAGATTTCAGTGGTAGAAAGGTCATGCAAAGGCTAGAACAAGAGCCAAAAGGGATGGCTCAAAACAAGGCCTAACAAGGCCTAAAAGGGGGTAGACCACCTCCAACAAAAAAGTGACCTTAAACAAACATTTTATGGACTGAAAAATAGAACTTTTTGCAGTAGGAAGTTAAGTCTAAAACACCATGAAAATAGGTCTAAAAGCTTAAGCAAAACAAAGGGTTAAAGGGCTAGTTGACTCACCCTTGTAGAACTTCTTCAAAGCTGCAACTCCAGCAGCTTTCTTGGATCAAAACTAGTCCAAAAGCACCAAAAACAACCTCAAGAAGCCTCAGCGACAAAAGGATTGTATTTGAGTGTGTGTTTGTGTGTTGAAGTGTGGTAAAACTACACTTTTAAGGCACAAAATGAAGAACAAGAGCAAGATAGATACAAGTATGTATGTGTATCTTTCAAGCCTCCAGAACTGAACCTGGAGGAGGGGGGGGCCTCCCTCTTATAGAGAATAAGAAACAAGCTTGTTGGACAAGCTTTGGCCTCAAAGCCATCCCTCCATACACGTGTATGGAGGATGGTTCTGGTGCCTTCCAGCTGGCACAGCTAGACTGAAAATATCTCCAAAAATGTGACAAAAAGCAGCTGACCACTTGAAGTGGTCGGCTAACCACCACAAGTGGTCTCCCAAGACAACAAGTGGTCGGCCATGGTGAGAGAAGGTCTAGAGCATGAAAACAAGCTAAAGGTGTGGGGGTTGACCACTTTTGATGGTCCATAGACCAGGGAGACTTGTTTCTTGACCAGAAAACTGGCTGGCAGGAAGCAAAGTGGTCTCCAAGGGGAAGAACTGGTCTCCCACCCTCGTACCAGCTTTCCAACAAGGAAAACAAGGTTTGTACCAAAAACAAACCAAAACGGATGCAAGATGAAAGTTCGGGAGGCTAGGCGCGCAGTCGGGAGCCTCGAAAACTAGCCTACAAGCACCAAAAGTGCTTTACGACTACAAAAGTGGTCTCCCAGACCACAGTGGCCCTCTAGACCAAGCAACAAGGTGCGGTTCAAAAACCATGCCAAACGGAGAACGTTAAGCGATCCCGACACAAGGCGCGCGACCGAAGGCTCCGAAAATTGGAAACTGGTCTCCAAGTGCGAAAAGTGGTCCACGAACACAAAAGGGGGTTTACAAGACCCCTCCCTCCCTCCAAGGAAGGGAAACAAGACTTGGTCCACAAATCAAGCCAAAGCACAAAGAGCTTAGAGGCCCGGAGGCAAGGCTCTCAGCCAAAACTCCGAAACCTCGAAACGAGCACAACATGCACTATCACCGAGCGCTTATTCGATGACGTCTAAGTCTTAAGGTCGGTCAAAAATTGGGTGTCTACACTCTCCCATGACACCTTAAAGTCAAGAACACAATCTATGGGCTCACCTTTTTTCGCGCCCTGCCTTTCAGAAAGGGTTTGAAAAGGAGGCCTCACAGTTGGGACTTTACCTGTGGTTCTGAATCTAATCTCACAAAGTGCAATGTGAAACTGATAATCACCAAAGAGTCCAAATCCGGCAAACCTTTTCGAAAAATCGATTTTAAATCAAATAATGCCAAAATTGGACTGCTTTACCAGATTATAGAGTCGCCACCTAAATATTTTATTTTTGAGAAATTTAGGAAACCCTGATTCGTGCCAAAGGCCATGTGTCCGTCATCACTAAAGTTGCCTCGTCTTTGGAACTTAGGTACGAGAGGGGAAGGTCCTGAAATGAGTACTCCCGCTCGCCCGATAAAGATCGGCCTCTACTAATCATGATATGATGTTTTATAAACCCCATGTGTTCTTATTCCGATTATTAGCTAACTTTACTATGTGAGGCACACACATAAAAGGATAGACTACATCGTAAGAATTGGAATAATTCAACTCATGTTTGCTTTCGAAAATGGTTTGAATTTGCCACCCTCAAGTGGGCATAAAACATGATTTGCCACAGCAAAGTAGGCTTAAAACTCACATTCCTTGAATCATTCCAATTCAGACAACAAAGCCTACATCCACAGGAATTCAAGCAATTTAGCAAATAAGCACATAGCCTCATGGAAAGCATGTGAAACATGGCAATATGAAAATCACACTCATGCAAATATGCTAAAGTGTAAAAGCTTACCGAGTACTCTAAGCCAAAACAAAAACTAGTTAGAAACAATGCATGATCCTAACTGTACAAGATGTCTAATGCATCGCACGCAATAATGCAATTAATAGGCTCGGCTACTAAACATGGCATATGCAACACTTTGATAGCATGCTTTGAAACACGTATTCAAAGAAGTATTGAAATTGGCAATGCAGTTTGAATGATGCGTCGACCCTCGGTGCATGCAAGACAAATGAATGGATGCAAACATGTGAGCATAAGGTATGCTAATTAAAAATGATCCCTAATCTACCCATTGAAAGCGATTAAATAAAAGGTAGAATGGCGTGGAGTTGGAAGACATACACGCACGGACGCACACTTATTACAACATTATGCCCACGAGAAGGAGGGTCCGAATGAATAAGAGCTAAGCTAAGCTAAGCTAATTAAACTAATCTAATTAAACTAATTCGACTAATTATTACAAACCAATGAATAACTAGCAAACTAATCACTAATTATTACAAAAATTTAACTAATTAGCAAACTAATTAATTAAAACAAATTCGCACCAACTAATCATGCAAGGCACTAAACTATGTTGCCACTGCTCCGCCTCGGGAAGTGGAAGATGCATGAACTTGGTTTTTGCCCTGAAAACCCTCTGTTTTGCTCTCGAAAGGCTCTATTTGCAGGGTTGACTATACTCCAGAATCTTTCTACTCCACCTTACCAAAAACTTGCTAAGGATTGCACCAGTGGCCTGCCAGCCATGGGAGGTTGGTGCCGGCCATCTAGCGGCCAATAGTGTGCCTTGCCGGCCAAGAATGAGGCACTGCCGGCCACTGGTGCTCTGAGTCACCACACTATAACAGAGCAGAAACAAAGGAAAATGAAGGTTTTTCTAGGGGTCTATTTGTACTGTGCCTTTCCTTATCATCTCAAATCCTCAAAACAGTTGCACACTTGGATTTAAAACCACCAACCAAGCATCTTCGATGCATGATGGTCAAAGAACCAAGGACTACAATTTCATTGTATGCAAAAACAAGACTCAAGACCACCACCTTATTATGTGTGATCAAAGGCAATAGAGACCAAGGAGATTGGCTCATTTCATCACTTAGAGTATGAAATGCCCTAATCTTCCTTATTTTCAATATAACGTCCGATTGAACACATGCAATGCAACACAACATTGCTCAAGTTTTACTTGCTCATTTTGTTTACTCATTTTAGCTTACCAACTCATTCTTTAATTGATTTAGTCCAATGGTGAAAGTCCTCCAAAGACAAAGAAGCGTCAACCAAAGGATGATGTAAGGAAAGAGAGAGTTCATGCCGTCGGTTAGTAGAAACCCTCAAAAGAGGATTAAAACCATTAAGCACAAACTCTATCTCAAGCTTAAAAGATCCCAAGCTTGAAACAACTCTCAAAAACAATTTAAAGAATGAAACAAATGAGAACATGACAGAGCTATATATGCTGAAATTACATGCAAAATGACACTACAACATGTTTTCAACTCAAAATAATGATGCTGAAAGCATTAATACACCAAGTTAGTGAAGGAATTAACCCCACAACTATGCAATACAAGCCTTAAATGAATTAACCATCCCAAAACAGAGCCAAAAATAGGTCGAAACAGTGCCAAAAACATGCTAACACACAAAGCTACCTAGACATGCAAACAAGACACAAGGAGGGGAGGCTAACCCCTCCTATTTTGGACTTCAAAACCTGGTTTTTGCCACTAAAAATCCTCTAAAATTAAGTGGTTAAAAGGGCCAGAAGGTTGATTTGAAAGTGTTGGAAGATAGCACAAAAGCTTTAACAAACCAATGAACAAAAGGGTGAACCACCCCTAACTCAAAATGAACCTCAAACCACCATTTTTAAACCATAAAAACAGAGATTTTAAGAGGTCAAAACCAGCCTTAAAATAGTATGTAAAGATGGCAAAACAAGTATTTAAATAAAGCTCAAAATACAAGTGCTCTACCTCTTGAAGACAAGATGCAATTTAGGCACTAAAACCAAGCTAAACCAAGCTAAAATCCTCTTCTAAAGCTCAAAGAGGGCCTTAAGTAACGTAACCTCAACTCAATGGTGATCAAATTTGATCAAGGGTTCATATGCAAGAGTGTAGAGAATTTAGGCTATAAGGCACAAAATATCAAGAGAGGGATAATTTCGGAGAGAGAGAGAGAGAAATTTTTTGTCTTCAAAATTTTCTAACCCCTCCACATGCAAGAGAGGGCTTCTATAAATAGACAATGCAAAATCCTCTCATAAAGATCCAGCCACACACGTGTTGGAAGATGCTTCAATCTGTGCAAACAGCTAGCACAAAATATCAGAAAATATCTGCTGATACACTGGTGGCCGGCAGAGCACATCAATGGCCAGTAGGCCAAGAGCCATGTCCGACATTGCCCAAGGATGGCCGGCAAGCCATCAACAACATCATGCTGAAAGGACCTAAACATGATCGAAAGATGAGACATAATTGGTGCAGGGTTTGGAAAACTCAAACCTATGGCGTTTCACCGCGAACTTCGAGCGCTCGACGAGCAATCAAATTCATCATCGGATGTACCTGTGAGAACATCCAAGTCTTAAGGACGGTCAAAAATGGGGTGTCTACAGTTGCCCCTCTTTGACAGAACTCAGAGTCACAAAATAACGTAAGTGAATGTCAAAACCCAGAGACGACCCATTTTGACAAGGCCGCAAGACTTAGACAAACATTCAATATAACAAATATAGTTATCCACGCAGGCTGGGGCAAAATGCAAATGGTATGCACAATTCAAGAACATAACTTATGATCATGCAATGAGGCGGTAATAAAGCATTTAAATGCAAATGTTATGTAAGGAAATTCCACATTTTAAACAAACCAACGAGGTACAGTAATCTCATACATGAGAAGAAGTAAGTAAATAAACACGCCACTCGTGAGAATCACAAGCCGAACCACATTTTATGCGGAATGGATGTAAGAAAATTATACCAACTTAACTGCGCAATGCACGGGAAAGGCTAGGAGTGACCATCGGGCGCACCCGAGGTCTCAAACAAGATTCCAACGCGTTGCACGCGAAAAGAAAGAAGGGATGATGTGAACACTGGGACTTGCCCAAATGTTTCTAAAGGGTAACGTCCTAACGTGTGGCACGTGAGAGGAGAAAAAGCAACGAGAACACTGGAACGTGTCCACGTGTCTCTAACCGAAAACGTCCTAATGAGTTGCACGCGAGAGGAGAAAGGGCAACGAGAACACCGGTATGCGCCCACATGTCTCTAACAAAAAATGTCCTAACGCGTCGCACGCGGGAGGAGAAAGGGCAACGAGAACACCGGGATGCGGCCATGTGTCTCTAACCAAAAACGTCCTAACGCGTCGCACATGAGAGGAGAAAGGGCAACGAGAACACCGGGGCATGCCCACGTGTCTCTAACTGAAACATCGTAATGCGTCACACGCGAGAGGAGAAAGGGAGTGGTGTAAACATCGGAACTCATCCGAACGCTTCTGTAGACGCGCCCGAATCAGGCTTGCTGCTACAGTTCGGACTCAAATGTCACGGTTTTGAATCTAATCTCACAATGTGCGATGTGAGACCGATAAATCACCAAAGAATCCAAATCCGGTAAATCGTTTAGGAAAAAACTGATTTTTATAAAGAAGTGCCAAACATGGACGGCTTTGCCAGATACAAAGTCGCCACCTAAATATTTAATTATGGGGGAATTTAGGAAACCCTGACTCGTGCCTAAGGCCACGTGTCCGTCATCACCAAACTTGCCTCAGCTCGGGAACTTGGGTACGATTAGGGAGGTCATTTAATGAGCACCCCCGCTCGCCCGATCAAAGATCGGTCTGTACTAAGCTTGATATCTTGTTTTTGAAAACACATGTGTTCTTATACCGGTTAATTAGCTAATCTTACTATGTGATGCACACAACAAACAAGTATAGACTAAATTGCCTAATTGGGAACCAAGCATCGCATATTCGTTTGTTTGGAAAATGGTTTGAAGTTTGCTGCTCGCAAGAAGGCTAAAATGCGGATTTCAATGAATTGTTCCAATTCGAGAAATCCAACCTTCACCCACAGGCATTCAGGCAGTTATAGCAAATAGGCAATTAGCCTCATGGCAAGCATGCTTTCATGGCAACATTAACACACGTGCAGTATACTAAAACGTAAACACTCACAGTGTACTCCGAGCCAAAACAAAGAACTAGTTAGAAATCATGCATGATCCTAGTTCATGTTAAGATGGCTAATGCAACACATGCAAAAATGCAACTAAAATAGGCGTGGCTATTCTAGAATGGCATATGAAATGCAGCTTTGATACATGAATTCAAATTGGAATTGAAAATACAATGCAATTAGTATGATACGCCGAGCCCGGTGCATGCAATACAGATGAATGATGCACGCATGAAAGCATAAGGTATGCTAAACAAAATATGCCCTAAAACTAACCATCGTAAGCGGTTAAGTAAAAGGGAGAAAGAAATGGGGGTTGGAAGACATGCAGCGCACACACGCACGCTTATTACAATAGTGTGCCCTCTCGAGGGAGGGACCGAATAAGAAGCTAACTAGCTAATCTAAGCTAATTAAACTAATTATTACAACACAATTAGTTAACTAACCCTAGTTAACTAATTATTACAAAACAAATTGAATAGCTAACGTATTAACTAATTAAATTACAAACCAAAGCAAAAGCAAGCTATCTAAGCATGGCAGCTAAGGAAAGTAGTAAACCAGGAGGTTTTCGGAGGGAGAAGACTGGATGCATGCGAGCCCGGTCCCCTCGTCTGGAAATCCAATGCAATGCCCCGATTTGCCTCTGTTTTCATTTGTCCTCATAAACATGCACAAGGCTCCAGAAAGATGAAACTTCACCTTGGGAGTCCTGTGGGAGGGTGGCCGACCACTTTTGGTCTCTTAAGACTCCTGCCGACCACTTTTGGTTGTTGAAAAACAAGAAAAATGGTCGGCCAGCTAGTTTTTCTGGCTAGCCGGCCAGTTGTTGCTGTTGAACTGCAATTTGCAGCAACAGAGAGCAAGAAAGGGCATGGCAATGTATTTGCAAGATATGTGTGCACAACCACCCTCCTTATCATGTCATTAACTCAAGGGAGTGTAGTTCTCGACCCTCAGGCCACCAATCAGGCATTTCAATGCATGATGGCCGAGAGGCGAAGTTGCACAATTCAATGTAAAATGAATGCACAAGTAAACACATAAAACCTAGAACTCTATCATGTATGATTAAGAGCGTCAGCAACCGAGAATCGAGGCATGTTTCATCATTTGAAGTATGAAACATCCCTCGTTTCTCGTGTTTGGACTAACACCTATTCCAAACAACAATGCAATACATAACATGGCATATTCAATGCAATGTAAAGCAACCTTAGCATGCAAACATGGGAGGGACAAGCATGCAAACATGCAATTAATCATACTAGCATACACAATGCGAATGAACAATATGGCATACACAATGTTCATGACGACTAGCATACACAATGCAATGTGACCATGGCATACACAATGCGAATCAAGAGTACGACATACGCAATGCAAACAACAACATAACATGCACGGTGCGATGTGACATGGCATACACAATGCTCAATGGGCTTAAACCAAATGTGGGTAGACCTCAACCATGCCAAAAACATAGGCCATAATGCTAAAATGAAAGCACCGAAAATGCATACAAGCATGCATGCCAATTGGCTCACCAATTAAGGCACTAAGTTGCAACTCTCAAGAACACGTAAAGAGTGAAAAAGCATGGAAGTGTAGCAACGCTAAGTGCACTGAAATTAGACAAGAAATGATGCCAAAACACTTAATCAACACAAGCAAGGCATACAAAGGCCCTTAAAGCTTAAGACAAGCAAAGAGGACTACACATGAGGCATGCAATACATGGCATAAATACATGAACTAAGTATGGACAGAACTCAAGTAGGTCAAAATAAGGACCTAAACATGCTGAGACGATGGCTCAAAGGCCTAGACATGCAAGCACACGAGCTAGGGCATAAACTAGGCAACAATGCATAACACTCAAAGGCACTTAAAGCATGATTGAGGTAGGAACATGGCAATGCTAAAAGCTCTGAAATGCCATGTTAAGTGATGTCAAATCATGTACATGACACAAATGAAGCATGCAATGGTGCTCAAAGCTTGAGGCAAGCAAGAGAATTTGCACTACAAGTATACAAAACATGAGGCATGAGACCAAGGTAACCCAAAATAGTCCTACAACATGTTAAAATGAGTCTAAAACATGTATGGAATGATGCCAAAACAAGCTAGCATGGTGAACATGAGGCATGGTGCATACAAGGCAAATAAGGTGGATTACACTACACCTATTAAGACCAAGCATGGGATGACTCGACCAATAAAAATTAGAGTTATATGATGGAAAAATAACCCGAAATAAACACTGAAATGATGGCTCGCAAGCTATGGCATGAAGGCACACACAATGGTTCATGTTAAGGCATAAAGGGGGAAACCCTCCAATGCATTGAATGAGTGAGAAATGCAAGTGCATAGCCATGAAACATGGACTAAAATCACATTATAAATGATGCCAAATCATTAAAATAGTCCAAATAATGCATGCTAGACGATTCAATACACAAGGCTAACAAGCTAGATTGAACCAAGGCTATACAAAGCAAGTCATGCATGGCCAAAACCACTAAAATTAGACCTTCAGCATGTTAAAACATGGACAAAAGCTTCATGAAGTTAAGCCAAAAGTATGTTAAAATGACATGTTACAACATGATGCATGTTAGGCTATTTTATGGAATTGCATTACAAGTGCATGGAGCATGCAAGGGCCAACCAAACCAAACCAAAACAAAGTCATGACATAAAAAAAAATCACCAAAAACATGCTGAAATGAAACCTGAATATGCTTAAGTAAAACTCAAGTAGTAAGTCTGTTTGATAACCAAAATTAATATCACTTAAGAATTTAAGTGACTCAAAATGTAGGTTAAATGTTAAATTTTTTTAAATGATATAAAACTTATTACTTAATTTTGACAAAATTTATAAATACTTATGCATAGGGGTGGAGAGACGTGAATTGTTTAATTATACCTCATATGATGTTTGATTATAACTCAATTTTTTTTTTTTGAGTTATGACTCCCATAATATTGAATTATGTAATTTATAATATCAAACTCACAAATAACATAACTTACATATAGTATGCACCCTTTTGAAGGTGTACATATATAGCATTACCCTTGCTTTCTTTTTTGAAAGGGCATTACCCTTACTTTCTTTTCTATGTATTATTTTATGATAAATAAGAAACTGTGTAACGTATTAGGTGGGTCATCAATTATCTCTAACGTAACTAATAATTACGCATTATTATTGTTCTATTCATAATTTTTTTCGGTTGAAAACACCACGTGGACAATATTCATATTATGTGTCAATACTATATGTATAAAGTGAGTCAACACTCAATATTCATATATAAAATGGTAAATTAAATATCATCAGAAATGTAACTTGATACTTTAAAAGCATACCATGTGAATAATATCACCTGATACTACAAAACTACTGACAACATTATCATTTTAAAAAATATAGTCATTCGAAAAACAAAGAATTTTTTTGTAATATTACAACTGAAAAAATATTGTAATATTTGAAAAAAGAAATAATGATAGAATTTTTTTTTTAAAACAATTAAAATAAAGAATTTTGTTAGAGTGTGTACTGAGAAAATGACCAACTAAGCAGAATTTTGAATAATTATTTTGACTAGCATTGCTGTTAGTCCTGTTACAATATTAAGTTATCAA
>NW_021026163.1:317171-331016 GCF_004153795.1 Camellia sinensis
CCCCGAACAGAAAAATGACCTTGAACAAACTTGAAGAGGAGCTCAAAACAAGACTTTTTTTTAGTTTATGTCGAAGTCCAAAAATGCTTGCAAATAGGGCTAAACTTGAATACATGCTACTTGTGCATTTTCACATGTCATTTATAGACTAGCCGAGCCTACTCTAGTGACATTCTATATGCGTTGCATTAGCCACTTAACATGGACTTGGATCATGCATATTATTGCTAACATGTTCTTGTTTTGGCACGGAGTACAAGGTAAGCAGTTATGCTTTAGCATACCGCATGCGTGTGAGTGTTGCCATAGTACCATGATTACCATGAGGCTAGATGCTTATGTGATATAAACTGCTTGAATGCCCGTGGGTGAAGGTTGGATTGTTGTTGAAGTCCGTGCTTTAGCCTACTTGCGAGTAGCAAATTTCAAACTGTTTTTCAAACAAGCGGATATGCAGTGCTTCGTTCCAATTCAGGAGATTTGGTCTATACTTGTTTGCTGTTCGCATAACATAGTAATTCTAGGCTAATAAATGGAATAAGAACACATAACATTTTCAAAACTGGATATCATGGTTAGTAGAGGCCGATCTTCGGATCGGGCGAGAGGGGGTGCTCATAGCTGACCTTCCCCAATCGTACCCAAGTTCTCGAGCCGAGGCAACTTTGGTGATGACGGACACGTGGCCTTTGGCACCGAGTCTGGGTTTCCTAAATTCCCCCATAAAAAATATTTAGGTGGCGACTCTGTATCTAGCAAAGCAGTCCATGTTTGGCACTTCTTTTCAAAAATCTGTTTCTCCAAACGATTTGCCGGATTTGGACTCCTTGGTTCAGATTAAGAACCGTGACAATTTGAGAGTCCTGAACTGTAGTGAACCCAAAACGAACAGAACGGGGAACGGGACTCGTCCTCCCAGGTCGTTCGGGGACGTCTGCAGCAGGTATCATCCCGTTTTACCTGGGGTTATGGATCCATCCTCGCGAGGGAGTGGTACATGTAGCTCCCCGACGCTGTTCGACATATAGTGGACAAGGCAGGGTTTGGCCTATTCTGCGTAGGATTGTCACGTCATCCAGCGAAAAGGACTCTCCTGGGCGCCCTCATGGAGAGAAGGTGGGACACCCCCAACTCCTTCCATTTCTCGGCCACTGGGGACATGACGATGACCCCATTTGACTTCTCCATGTTGACGGGCCTTGACGTGGGAGGCCGGCCGATCCTATATGATGCAGATATGGGCGAGTGGGATGCCGCTTCGATTTATTTGCTCGAAGCCCGTCCGTCGATCGACAGATCGTCAGGCAGGGTCAGGTACACCTGGTTCTTCGAGCGGTACATGGGGACTTCGCCCCAGACCATTGCGACCGTACAGCAGTATGCCCAGGGATTTTTGATGTTCCTCCTCGGGACCACACTGTTCTCCAACAGGGGGAACACAGTTAGGCTTTATCTGCTCAGTGCTCTGGTGAACCTGTCACGGGTCCGGCTCTTTAATTGTGGTGGCTCTGCCCTCGCTACCCTTTACTGCTACAATAGTGCGACCTACCGTGAGCAGGGGACCATATTTGGAGGCTACTGGCGAGCCTGGGACATACATTCTGCCCTCTTGATTTACAGTTCTGCTTTTCATTATCTGTACACTACACACTGCACACATTACATTCTGTATTCTAGATTCTGCACTCAGCATTCTGTATTTACTATACATTCTGTATATTGACAGCCGTTGTCTTGCCTTTCACAGTTGTGGGTTTATGCGTACTTCCCAACGCTGGCCCCTGAGCTAAAGGTCGAGGCACCCCTTGAGATCCTTTACTCGCGCAGATTTGAGCGTCAGTGTCGGCCTAGGCCCCGGGAGACTTTGCCCTTTCTCCGGCAGTTCTTCGATACTGTACGGGCGACGGAGGTAATCCAGAACTCTCAGTTCTTCATGCTTTCCGCCTTGATTTATCTTTCATATTTATGACATCTAATCAATTTATGCACTTGCTACCCGCAGGTGACCTGGCAGCCTTGGATAGCCATGCCAGGGAATCCTCGATTTCTGTTTGCTGGGGCATGGGGCGCTTCACGATATCGGGTTCTGCTTGAGGGATCGGTGGGCAGAGCCTAGTTCCTCGGAGATCGCTTCATGCGCCAGACGATGGGCAACTCCGATTAGGACGTTCCCTCATTGCCTCGACCAGAGATGCGGTCCGCAGGGGACCTTGAACCCCGAAAGACGGAGGACCTCATGCTGGGTATTGATACAGTCCTTTTTCTGGAGGAGGGGGATTATGCGACGTATTGCCATACATACCTGATGCCTTCACTGTCAGGTGTTCGTATCCCCAGGAGGAGAGCTGCTGACATGCCTTCTTCGAGTCGCGCCCGAGCCGGAGGCATTCCTTCGACCAACGGGGCAGGCTCATCGAGGGGCAGGACCGGATGGATGCCCTCGACTTGCCAGTATTTTGGATGGCCAGATCTTTCAACCAAGCTGACGGGCTGGCAGTATGGGACTTCTTACCCGATTCCATTAGAGCCTCTGATGCCCGACCATCGATACGTCAGTGACCCTGACTCACCACAGGTATGTTTTCCAGTTTTCGTTTATCACTCAGATATTTAGACATTCATTCATTCACTGATGACTTGAACTTGTGTATGCAGCCTTCCAGCGAGTAAAGGAGTGGTGGCTTCACTCGAGGGCATGGTTCTGCGGAGGGAGGCGATGCTTTGTACCTCCGGTATTCAGGTACTTCTCAATTTCCTCGTATTTATCATGCTTCTGATGACATATGGAAACTGAACATTTCACTGTACTAATTCATTACATGTGTAGAGCACAACCAACACATCGCACTCACACACTATATCTGCATGCACCCACTTTATGTAATTCTCGCATGTGCATCTGATATACATACTGGCTGACACATTCAAATTGTCCTTTTCAGGTCCCGACATTGCGGACTGGGCCATCCAGGCCTTCTTCAGCAGCTAGGAGAGGAGTCTTAGCACGCAGCCGAGGGGGACGCAGGGCACCTGTCAGACAGGATGACGAGCCTAGTGAGGAGGAGTAGTCGGCACATCCACAGTCAGAGACATCTGTAGGCTGGGATGACGACTCTGGTTCCAGTGCTGAGGGCGGAGGCGACGCTGAGGAGGATTCCGAGGGTGGTGACTCTGATTCAGATGATGGTGCCGGTGTCGGTGCCGGTGGCGCGGAGGCTGCTCAGCCGAAGAGAATGAAGAGGGCCTCTCGGTCTTGAGCTTGACGGCACTGATGCAGATGTTCCTGCTTTATTTTTCTTTTTACATGTAGTTGTAGCACATTGTACAGCATAGGCAATTTTATTTTTCTTCCAAAACTTGTACCCTTTTATAAAATGTTGTAAAAAGAAGCTACGATGGAAGGAAAATGACTTTTCGTTCAAAGAGTGTTGTATTTGTATTTTGAGCATCACATCGCACCATTTTGCATAAAAATGAAATTTGAATGAAAATATGGCAACATGTATTGCCAAGTCAGGTAGTGAACTGACGCAACAAACTAGACAACTCCACTAAAAACAATTTGTTAAACGGATTAACAACTCGATAAACAAATAAGCAACAACTCGATAAACAAATGAGCAACAACTCGATAAACAAAATGAGCAACAACTCAATAAACAAAGCGACAGAATGCATCTGAGATAGAGGTAAACTTGAACCTTCAGCATTCCCAGCACATGGCGAAGTTAGAGACTCATTCCTGGGGGCAAGGAACAGGTGTAAACCATTTTCATGCTCATGGCCGACCACCATAGGAGCTTGCCGACCAATTTTTCTGTCTGCAGCCCAAAAAAGTAGCTGGCCGGCCAGAAAAAGTGGTCGGCCGACCACTTGACCTGGGAACCACCAGTTTTCTGACACTTGTCCTCCAAACAATGTCTTATCCTTTGTAAAGGCTCCAACTTCATGGTTCCCTCATTCCAACTTAGTTTTGCACTAATATGGAGGCGTTTCTCATCCAGAATCTCACAAATTGGATTGCTTCCTTGGATGGCTCAAAAAAGGTGAATTTCCAGGGCTTTGGCATAAATGCACTATTCACGCTGAGCTGCACCCCGCTGCGTTTTCCGTTTCTTCATGCCGTGGCAAGGTTTTGGAACCCGGTAACACACGTCTTTAGCTTTGGCATAGAAGAGGTATGTCCTACTTTCGAAGACTTCCAAGTTCTGATGGAGTCCGAACGCGAGGAAGAGATTTTGCCACAATTCCGCTTTGGCCACATCCAAGCCTTAGGATGGATGTGTGGGCTCACTTTGCATGACGCTCGGTCATTGACTCGCGATGGAGTGCTTTATATCCCCAGCTTGATTCGTCGATTTTCTGATGCCGGTGACTGCAGCGATCATGACTGGCAGGGTTATCGGCAACATGCACTTTGCTTGTGCATGTTGTCTCATTTCTTGCTTGCCCCAGGCTCTGGTGGGTTTAGCACTCGTTTGATTGAAGTCACCTAAGGCTTAAGAGAGGGCAAGAGCTGCATCGCCATGACATTAGCTGAGACATTGATAGGCTTGGATGCTTTTCATTGCCGGGAGACGACTAGCTTGGAAATGAGACCACTACTATTGGAGGTAATGTTTCCCACCCCATCTCACATATATTGCTCACATCATTCGGCCCTCAGGCTTGGTTTTTTTTTCTTAAAACCCTTTTCTTACTTTTCTCTCAACATACACCTCTCTATTCTTTAATCTCTCATTTTTCATCCCTCCCCAGGTATGGTTGATAGACAAATTGAGAGTGGTGGACTCATGCCCGGCATATTCAACTCGTAGCTATTTCTTCCAACAACGTCTAGTTGATGCCCTGGATGAGGGATGGTGGTACAACTGGATGTGCAGTTTGTCCGGGGACCACATTGCTTGGCGTTCTCCTTGGCTCAATCTGCTGACAATGAGCTACAGTATGACTCGCCAGCCGGGATTCAGTTGATTGGCATGACACACTGTGTTCTATTTTTCTTTCCGGTTTCGGCGTCAGTTCGGACATGATCAGACTTGCCCGGCGGAAGGGGTAGAGTACCCTGCTACATTTCTGGTCTGAGGCACTCAGCTAGCTCGGTATGCCATGGCATGGAGGACTAGAGAGCTTTTGGCCTCCGCTCCCACTTTCAGTTGTACCCTTTCTGATGAGTGCGTAGATTGGCTCAATGAAGAGGCACATATCGGGCCCACTTTGGCATCAGAGGCTTCGACCAGCTCTGGGAGGGGGCGCAGGGACACCTGACTTATCCATGCCCTGAATTTATTGCTTTATTAGTACTTTCAAGTTTTCTTTATGAATGTAATAGAAAGCAATTTCAATTTTGTATTCAAGAGCAGGAGAACTCTGTATTGAAATCAAGGTAATTGAAGGTTATGGGTACTAAAAATTTTTCGTTTGGTCTAAAAATGGTCTAAGTTGTAAAAAGATTAATTTGAACAAAATCAACTTGTATTAAAACTTTTCAAAACCATTTTCGATATGGATCAAAACTGGACACGCCTGAGATCTGTCACTGAGCTGCCCAAACCCGGATTCCAACAACTGGAAAGTTGCCCCTAGTCTGAATAGCACTACACCGGAGATCCCAACTGAGCTCTTGAACGCTGAATAGACAAAGATGACCAAACATGATCACATGGACAAAGTTGATCGGGGAAGTGTTTATGGCTGGACTTCAGGATGAAGTTGCCTACATATCCCAAAGGTGAGAATCAAGCCTTATGTAGTTTGGCTTAGGTTCACTCGTGTATTAACACTATCCTTTTGCGCTCTAACTTTTCCCAAGGCCGCCCCTTTGTGGGTTTTCAACCTTGCGAGCTCAGTTTTTATAATTTCAAATTTTTGTGGGTTTTCAACCTTGCGAGCTCAGTTTTTATAATTTCAAATTTTCTATGCTCTAACTTTTGGCTAGGTCACCCTTTCAGGTTTCCGGCCCAGCAAGCCACTCAGGGATAATATTTCTTCAACTTGTCCATGTTGATCGGTTGGGAGAACTCTAGGCCATCTAGGTCCATCAGAATGACAGCTCCGCCCGACCAGATAGACTTGATGATGTAAGGGCTAGTCCAATTGGGTCTGAACTTGCCCCTAGTGTAGTGAATAGGAGCTCGGTTGTCTTTGAGCACTAGATCCCCTTCCTTCAAATTCCTGGACTTAACCTTCTTGTTGAAAGCCCTGGCATCGTTGATAACCCTAAACATGGTACGGTGATTTCAGCCCTCTCTCATTAAACAGCATGAGTTCTTCGAACCTGCTCTGCTGCCAATCTGCCTTAGCTATCTGACACTCAGCCAATACCCGTAATGATGGAACCTCAACTTCAATAGGGAGAACAGCCTAAATCCCATAGACCAAGGAATACAGAGTCACCCCAGTAGAAGTTCGAATTGAAGTCTGGTAGCCCCACAGAGCAAATGGCAACTTATCTGGCCAGTCCCGGTAGGTTTCCACCATCTTCTGCAGAATGTGCTTGATGTTCTTGTTGGCGGCCTCAACTGCTCCGTCGGTCTGCGGCCGATATGTAGATGACTTGTGAAAAGCCACGTTGTATTTGTCCAACAAGTTGATCACTTTCTTCTTGAAGTGGGAACCGTTATTTGAAATGATCTTGTTTGGGACCCCGTAGCGACAGATGATGTTATTCCAGATGAACTTAGCAACATGCGAAGCCTTCAACACCACTTAAGATTGGGCCTCAACCCACTTTGTAAAGTAGTCTGTCGCTACCAAAATGTACTCATGCCCATTGGACCCCTTCGGAGTGACAGCTCCAATCACATCAATCCCCCAGACTGAAAACGGCCATTGCGAAGTCATGTTGTACAGCTTTGACGGCGGAATGTTCATGTGGTTGGCGTGGATCTGACATTTGTGGCATCGCCGGACAAAGCCAATACAATCCTCCTCCATGGTGGACCAATAATAACCCTATCTAAGGATCTTCCGGGCTAGCATTACCCTATTCATATGCACTCCGCACTCCCCTCCATGGAAGGCCTCCATCAAGCGCTTTGATTCTTCGGCATCAACGCACAGCTTATGCATCCCGAGATGACCTCTATTGTACAGTTTACCCCCGCAGATAATGAACTGAGCAGCCATTCTTTGAATTGCCCTCTTATCTTTGGTGTTTGCCCCTGGTGGATACGCTTCCTTTTCCAAGAAGTTCCAGACATCGTCATACCAGGGGTTCTCATCTTGTACCTCTTCTATGGCAGCAAGCAGCTCGTAGGCTGGCACAAATTTCTGGTCAATGATGATCGGACGCATTCGAACTCCGAAAGGGGTGTCTATCATGGAAGATAGAGTTGCTAGTGAATCTGCGAACATATTGTTCTCTCTTAATAGATAAGCAAAATTTAGCTTCTCAAACCGAGGAATCAGCAAGTCCAAGGTCTGGTGGTAAATTCTCATCTTTCCTTCTTTGACTTTCCAATCTCCTTTAGCTTGAGATATAACAAGGTTCAAGTCCCCGATGACGTCTAACCGTTTTGCCCCTAGTTCTAGGGCGGCTTCTAAACCAGCAATACATGCCTCATACTCTGCTTCGTTGTTTGATACTTTGAACTTGAGTTTGAATGCTAAAGGTATACGGGAATTGTCGGGTGCTATCAGCAACACCCCTATTCCATACCCATATTGGTTTGATGCTCCATCAAAGTACATCGTCCAAGTTTCATCTTCGATATGCAGAATGGCCTCATCTGGGAATAGGTACTCAACTACTTCATCCCCGTCAACTGGGTGATCGACTAGGAACTCCGCTACCGCTCTCCCTTTCACTGACTTGCGCGTCACATACTTCAAATCGAATTCGGAAAGCAAAAGCAACCAACGGGCTAGCCTACCCGTAAGTGCCGATTTCTCAAAGAGATATTTGATGGGATCTAATCTCGAAACTAGTATTACGGAGCGAGCTAACAGGTAGGGCTGCAGCTTTCTGGTAGCCCATACCAAGGCCAAACAAGCCTTCTCCAGCGGAGTGTAGCGGGTCTCGTAATCCAGCATTTTCTTGCTTAGATAGTAGATAGGCCTCTCCACTTTGTCCTCAGACTCTTGCGCGAGCATGCAGTCCATTGTAGTTTCAGTCACTGAACGGTACAGAATCAACGATTTCCCCAGCTCAAGCGGTGACAGCACAGGTGGGTTCTGTAAATATTGCTTGATCTGCTCAAAAGCAGCTTGGCATTGGCCGTCCCACAGGAATTTCTTTCCTTTCTTCAGGAGACCAAAGAGTGGTTCACGAGTCAAGGTTAATTTTGAAATAAATCGTCTTATGAATTGCACTTTACCCAGAAAGCCTCACACCTCCTTTCCAGTCCTTGGTGGTAGCATTTCTAAGATGGCCTTGATTTTGGAAGGATCGACCTCGATACCTCTCTGTGTAATCAAGAACCCGAGCATTTTCCCTGCTATGACCAAATGTACACTTCTGAGGAGTTAGCCGCAGCCTATACTCTCTGATCCGTAGAAAGAATTTCTGCAAGGCGGTGTAGTGGCCCTTTCTTTCTTTGGACTTGACAATCATGTCGTCCACGTACACCTCAACCTCTTTGTGGATCATGTCGTGCAATATTGTGGTCGCAACCCGTTAATATGTAGCTCCAGCATTCTTCAGCCCAAACGGCATCACCCTATAACAATAGGTTCCCCACGGGGTGGTAAAAGCAGTCTTCTCCCAGTCTTCAGGTGCCATCAATATCTGATTGTAGCCTGAAAACCCATCCATGAACCAGAGCAACGCATGCCCAGCAGTAAAATCGACCAACTCATCGATATGCGGCAGGGGAAAGTCGTCCTTCGGACTGGCTTTGTTCAAATCCCTGAAATCCAAACATACCTGAATTCCGCTGTCCTTCTTCAGCACCGGAACGATGTTGGCCAACCAAGTTGGGTATTCTGATACCAGTAGGAACCCTGCGGCAATTTTCTTGGTGACCTCTTCTTTGATCTTGAGAGCCCAGTCTGGGCGGATCCTTCTGAGCTTCTACTTAACAGGTCGGGCCTCTGGGTCAAGAGGGATCTGGTGCTGTACAATCTCAAAATCGATTCCAGGCATGTCTTCGTAGGACCACGCGAAAACATCTTTGAAATCTTTTAACAAACCCACTAAGCACTCGCGCTCCTCCGAAGACAACGTGGACCCGATCTGGACCAGCTGCGGGTCCTTCTCAGTACCAACGTTAATTTGGGTGATTTCATCAACCAAGGGTTTAACAAACCTCTCCTGCTCTTGATCAAGCAAATATTGCAAAACTGGAGGAATTTCTTCCTCATTATTTTCATCAAAATTCTAAAAATCCTGATTCAAGCAATAAATTAAGGGCACAAAAAAGTAATCGAATGCCACAGCCGCATAATTCTCATTAAGTACTTCCAAGTCGCCTGGTTCCTCTGTTACAACAGACTCAAACGAAAAAGAAAAAGAAAAAGACGGCCTAGACAGGACTATGGCCTCTGGGTTATCACTCCCAAGAATATCAGTCTCAGACTCAGACGAGCTGGAACCTGATTCTGACTCAAAAGACTCAGTGGAATCAGATTCCGGCTCACTACCTGACCCAGTGCTACTCGATAAGAAGCCTTCCTCGTATTGCCAGACGAGGGAAGGTTGTAGACGCGCCCGCATGAGGCCTTCGTGCTACAGTTCGGACTCAATTTGTGTCACGGTTCTTAATCTGAACCAAAGAGTCCAAATCCGGCAAATCGTTTTGAGAAAATAGATTTTTAGAAAAGAAGTGCCAAACATGGACTGCTTTGCTAGATACAGAGTCGCCACCTAAATATTTTTTTTAAGGGGGAATTTAGGAAACCCTGACTCGGTGCCAAAGGCCACATGTCCGTCATCACCAAAGTTGCCTTGGCTCGGGAGCTAGGGTACGATTGGGGAAGGTCAGCTATGAGCACCCCTCTCACCCGATCCGAAGATCGACCTCCGCTAACCGTGATATCCGTTTTTGAAAACGTTATGTGTTCTTATTCCGATTATTAGCCTAGAATTATTATGTTATGCGCACAGCAAACAAGTATAGACCAAATTGCCTAAATTGGAACAAAACATTTCATGCTTGTTTTGAAAATGGTTTGCTACTCGCAAGTATGCTGAAATGTAGGTTTTGCCACCCTCAAGTGGGCTTTAGAAAAGATGGTTTTGCTACTATCTAGTGGGCTTAAAACTCACAGTTTTAATGCATTTTTCCAATTTAGGCAATTCAACCTCCATCCACAGGCATTCAAGCAATTATATCACATAAGCAGCTAGCCTCATGGTAATCATGCTATTGTGGCAACACTCGCACGCATGCGGTATGCTAAAGCATAAATACTTACAATGTACTCCGTGCCAAAACAATAAACTAGTTAGCAAACATGCGTGATCCTAGTTCATGTTAAAGTGGCTAATGCAACGCATACAGAATGCAATTAGGATAGGCTCGCCTAATCCTAAAATGGCATGTAAAGTGCAGCAAGTAGCATATGTTCAAGTCAGATTTGAAATACGATGTAGTTAGCATGATGCGCCGAGCCCGGTGCATGCAATACAGGTGAATGATGCACGCATGCATAGCATAAGGTATGCTAAATTAAACATGACCTAATACTAACCATCAAAAGCAGGTAAGTAAAAGGGAGAAAGAAGTGGGGGATTGGAAGACATGCACACACACGCACCCACACTTATTACAAATTCGCCCTCGCTCGGAGGGACCAAAAGAATAATACAAATTAACTAACTCGCAAGCTAATTAATTATTACAAATCACCTAATTAATTAAAAAATTAACTAAGCTAAGAAAAGCAATAAAAGGGGGCCTCGGGAAGAGGGTCCAATGCACGCGTGCTCGGGTCTTGCTCGGAAGTCCACTGCCATGCACAAGCTGCCTCTGTTTTCCCTGCTATGCTCCTCTGAAGGCTGCCAAAGTCTCAGGATGTGCTCACTGGATGTTGGGGAATGCCACCGGCTGGAGGGAATCATCATCGGCTGTGATTTGGTGTCGATCGGCCAAAAATGAATCCATCGGCCACCGATGGATTGCCGATCGGCACTCTATGCAGTCGATCAGCAAAAAGTTCCTGCAGAATCTGTTTGACAGCAGTAGAGGACAGAGCTTTGCATGGCAATGCAATTCAAGCAATGTATGCACCAACTATATCCCTTATCATGTTTATGAGTCAAAGGGACATGGTCCTTGGTTCTCGGACCATCAATCGCGCATTTCAATGCGTGATGGCCCAAGAGACCAAGTTATGCATGTTGATTTCAAATGCAATGCAAACCAACAAACAAAGGCCCAACTCCCATCACTAAATCAAGGAACAAGGCATGCATGCTAGATGGAGTGCAACCTAGGCATGTGAACTAGCATGCAACATGGGCATACAATGCATTTATGCAAGTATGCAAGCAAACATGCAAGGTAAGCATGCAAACAAGCAAAGGATGGACTTAAGCTTGTTTGGGCCGCCCTTAAGGAAGCCCAAAACAGTGGCCATCAACCAAGGAAATGAGGCCAAATGCACATGCAAGCATACATGACAACATGGACCAACATTTAAGCACATAAAGGCAACTTTTAAGCCCGCTTTAAAAGAGGCATAGCATGGATAATTAACATGCAAATGAAGCTCTGAAAATCATGCTATAGGAGGTGCCAAACCAACTAAACAAAGCAAGCATATCATGCAACCAAGGCCAACGCCTAAGGCTCACCAAAGAGGCATTGGACTACACTTATCAAGACCAAACATGGCATGATTTAAGCAACTAAAATCAGGGTTTTAGCATGTCAAAATGAACCCCCAAAACCACCTAGATGACATCTAAATGACTTACACATGGAAGCATGCACAAATGCACTTCCAAGGAGCATGAAACACAAACTCTTGAAACATCAAGGAGTCATGAAATGCAAGTATACAAGCCTGCTAAGTGGAATGAAATGGCATGGAAAATAGTCCCAACTTACTAAATCAAAGCAAGTAATGCATGCTATACACTCACATACTTGAAGCCTACAAGCTAAATGCAAAGGGGGCTATGCAATGCATGCTAATGTCGACCCAAACAACTAAGGATAGACCTTAAACATGGCAAAATAAACATGAAAGCTTCGCAAAGCCAAGCCTAAAGCATGCTAGAACAATGGTTTACAACCTAAGGCATGTTAAGGAACCAAAATGGCATCACAAGGCATGTATGCTAAGCAAGCATGGTGTACCAAAACCAACATACAACGATGCTATATTATGACATAATAAGCTTGAAAATCAGTCAAGGCATGGTCAATACATACTCAAACTATATGCTCCCTCAACAGGCTAAAAATGGCCCTTTTCAAGGACAACAAGGAGAGGGGGTGGCCCTCTCCTTCTTGGGACCTCAAGGCACCATCCTCACCTCTGAAATCCCTCAAGATTTCAGTGGTGAGGAGGCCCAAACACAATGATCCTGGAGCTCAACCAAAATGGCACAAAATGGAGCCTTTCAAGGCTTAAGAGGGGTCAAACAACCCCAAAGCTTGAAACACCCTTAAGAAACTACTTAGAGCAAGTAAAAACACAACTTTTATATGTTATACACTAGGCTCAAATACAGATACAAGATAGGCTAAAAAGCTTTGCAAAAATGGGGTAAAAAAGGACAAAAGTCTTGCCCTTGTAGACCCTCTTCACAAATGGTGGACCAGCAGTCTCCTTAGGTCCAAACCAGCTTCAAAACTTCAAAAACAACCCTCTCGAACCTCAGTTCCAAGAGAAAGGTGTAGTAGTAGGTGTTTGTGTGCAATACTAAGGCCTAAAACACACACAAATATACCAAGAAAGAGAGATATAGAGATAGGATATATACAAACCCTAACCCTAGAACTCAAAGCTCTGAAAAATAATGCCTAACTTGTCTAATTTTGTCTAACCCCTCAACAAGAGAGAAGACCCTCTCTTTTGTAGACAAAATGGTCTTGTAAAGCTTCCAAAGGAAGCTAACAAGAGGGCAATCCCTCCATACACGTGTATGGAGGGGGTGAAAGTGTATGCCAGCTGCACAAAAATATCTGCAAAAGCAGATGCACAGTAATCAGCCGGCCAGAAATACATTTGACCAAAAAAAGATAGCCGGCTGGCCATCTATAGTGCCGGCCGGCCAAATATTTGGCCGGTAGAAGCAAAACATAGCCGGTGGCCTCAAGCCATGGCCGGTGATGTGTGGGGATGGCCCACAAGCCATTCTCTGCCCCTCCAAGGCAAAACACAAGTGTTTGGTGCAAACCAGACACCAAACAGTCGAGTCGAGAGATCCTGAGGCAAGGCGCGTAGCCGAGGCCTCCGGGAACTCAAGACGAACACAAACAAAGATGATCACCGAGTGTTTAAGCGGTGACGTCCAAGTCTTGAAGACGGTCAAAAATGGGGTGTCTACAGCAACATGGATCGAATCTGCGTGGGCTTCACAAAATGGGCATAATTTTTCCACAGAGGAATTTTAATGCAAGGTTTTGCGCCATTGGAAAGATAACTTCCGGGGCTTCAATCTGGTACATCCACCAGAAATTTTAACCTCATCGGCGCATCCATCGGACTCTTATTTTATCCGACCGGCAATTTATATGTGCGACCGGATCCATCTTATTTAGCCGATCCGACCATGTTTTCTGGCCGACGACCTTCCGGAGTATTCTACCAGATTGAGTGGAATCCAGGCTGTGCTAGCTTGAGTTTTGAGTCCAAGTAATGTAACATTAGGCAATCGAGTCCGAACTGTAGCGAGGCCGCGGGCGCGTCTACAGTTTCTGGCGACTTTGCTGGGATTTTAGAGAGCTTGAC
>NW_021026163.1:332285-355891 GCF_004153795.1 Camellia sinensis
TGTGCCCCTCTTTGACAGAACTCAAAGTCATAACAAATGACGGGAGTGAATGTCAAAGCCCAGAGACGACCCATTTTTGACAAGGCCAAAGAATAGACAAAACATACAAGACAGACAAGAGTATGCGCCCGAAGCAGGGGCAAAATGCAAGACAATGCACAAGCCGAACATAACTTATGATCATGCAAAGAAAGTATAACGAAGCATAATAATGCAACAGTTTTAAGCTAGCATACACCAAACTACATACCTATGCAGAAAGATGTAAAGAAATTACGCAATTCTCAATACGTCTCACGCAGAGGATACAATAGCTGTCCAGTTCGTCTGTTGCACCAGCCTCGAATGAAACCGTACATACAATATCGTGCCTGAAGAGAAAGCAAACTTAACAGGTACAATATTGTTAGCAACATACATAACATGCAACAAAAGTGCGTGACAACGTAAGTTGAGTGGGACGCATAACAATGCCATGAAGCACAAACACATGTTAGTAAAGAACACGTGACAACGTGCACAATGTGTATGAAGAAACTTGAACATATGTAAGTAACGCATGCGGTCTACGCAAGCAATGTGTATAGAAACTTGAAATTGAACACATGTAAGTAAAGCATGCGGTCTACGCAAGCAATGTGTATAAAAGGAACTTGAACACATGTAAGTAAAGCGTGCGGTCTACGCAAGCAATGTGTATAAAAGGAACTTGAGCACATGTAAGTAAAGCGTGCAGTCTACGCAACAATGTGTATAAAAGGAACTTGAACACATGTAAGTAAAGCATGCGTCTACGCAAGCAATGTGTATAAAAGGAACTTCAACACATGTAAGTAAAGCATGTGGTCTACGCAAGCAATGTGTATAAAAGGGACTTGAAACACATGTAAGTAAAGCATGCGGTCTACGCAAGCAATGTGTATAAAAGGAACTTGAACACATGTAAGTAAGCATGCGTCTACGCAAGCAATGGGTATAAAGGAACTTGAACACATGTAAGTAAAGCATGCGGTCTACGCAAGCAATCGTATAAAAGCGAACTTAAATTGAACACATGTAAGTAAAGCATGCGGTCTACGCAAGCAATGTGCATAAAAGGAACTTGAACACATGTAAGTAAAGCATGTGGTCTACGCAAGCAATGTTATCAAAAGGGACTTGAACACATGTAAGTAAAGCATGCAGTCTACGCAAGCAATGTGAATAAAAGGAACTTGAACACATGTAAGTAAAGCATGCGTCTACGCAAGCAATGTGTATAAAAGGAACTTGAACACATGAAGTAAAGCATGCGGTCTACGCAAGCAATGTGTTATAGAAGGAACTAGAAATATGGTAAGGACCAGTTATTTCATTGATGTTGAAATGCCAAGCACTGTAACAGTATAATTGAAAGTGATTTGTGAATTCACAACACTACGAAAGGATACGGGAAGGGACATTCCTTGCGCGTACCGAGGCATCGCTCATTGAAGACACGGTTTTGAGGTCAACTCGAAGGCACGACCTACAATGTTCCGAAAGTGTACTTCCTTGCACTGTCTCGAGTAATGGAGGCGCCAAAATCACATAGTTGACCCGAACAAGGGCGCGGGAGATGCATGGCTCACAAGGGGAGGTTACTGGTATCAATTCCGATACTTTGCCGCCCTGTTCTTCTTTTCGAACTCGTGATATCCTGTTTTGATTACACTTATGTGTTTCTTTGCATTGCATGTGCATTGGTGCGCCTAGGACACCGTGTTTGCCATCTGCCATTCCTGAACGGTTTGCCGGAGGCTTGTCTTGTCAAGGCATGACCATAAGGCTGACCGGTTATGGGCTCTGACAGTATGGGAACACAAAACCCGGTTGTTACCGGGGCACCCTTTTTGACCACTCGACCTAGTGCATATTCGGAAACCATAGTGACCATTCCAAGCTAGGACAGGTTGCTCACCCAATTATAGGTTGTTTGAAACCGCTGCCTGCGTAGTGAAACCCTAGCTCCTGTCAAAATAGGACAGGGAAACCCTACCCCAACATAGGGGTGTTTTGGCTCTCTCTTACTTGCTATGTGCTTTTAGAGCGTATCTCTACAGGAACGTACATACCAGTTTGCAAGTCTGGGGCATCAGGCCTAAGGGCATTGGTATTAGAATTTGAGAATCAGTTATATCCGCGAGTATCAGATTCAGTATTTTGGGAACAGAAATTTGGGAAACACTGATCAGTATTGAGTACAGTCGTTCCGCTACGCTCATATCCGTTCCAGTGAAATTGAGCTGAGATGCTGTTTTCTCTTTTGCTAGGGTAATCTTGGAACTGTAGCTTCAGAAGGCTCCACTACCCCCAGGTACATTGGACTGGTGCTGATAGACTTTGTCGGGTCAGAAATTCAGTTCAAAGGCAATCAGTGTTCCTTTGCTAGAGGTAGAGTAAAAAGGCCAGTCAGACACAGATCATTAGTTCAACAGTCTTCAGATCAGCAGTCATTATCCATCTCGCCTGTGTGCAGTTGGATTGAGATATCTGTTTTTACCTCAGGGAGATATACCGGTTGTTCAGTTAGATCAGGACAATATGTCAAGTCTGGAAGAGATGGTGCGCCAACTCCAGGATAGTATGAAAGCCATGCAGCAAGATGCTGTCCGTCAAGCGGAATTCGCCAAGCAACAAGCCGTGACTATAGCCCAGCAGGCAGAGACAATTGTCAGGTTAGAGCAGCAAACGGGAGTATCTACTTCACGCCAGGCTCCTCCCCCACCAAGAGTTCCTATACTCGGGGAGGCAACCCACGTCCAGAATGATACGGACATCCAGTCAGGCTAGCCCCACCCCCGGTTCTACCCCAGCTATCTAAAGCACAAACCAACCTACCGAATTCCCCTTTTGCGCTCGAGGTGGACCCCATAGCACTAAAGGTGAGTAAACTGGAAAAACTATTCAAGAAGTCTCAAGGAGCTCAATCCATTCCGGACATACGATGGTTATACCAACTCAGTGGTGACATTGCCAGATCGGTTCAAGATGCCACATATCGATCGATTCGATGGCTCTGGAGACCCAATGGTGCACCTCCACCTGTTTTCTGATATCCTGAGACCAATGGGTTTGACCACAGCCCAGAAGCTATCACTATTCGGTCGAACCATGTCTGGGATAGCCGTAATCTGGTATGTGAAATTGGAGAACTCTGTGAAACAGAACTGTGAAGAAATGGCTGAGGCCTTCAGTGATCAATACTCCTACAACACACAGATTGAGGTCACAACTCGTGATCTTGAAGTCACCCGCCAAGAGCCAAAGGAGGGTTTTTCAGAGTTCGTGACGAGGTGGAGAGCAAAGGCCTTGATGATGGCTACAAGGCCTTCCGACAAGGAACAGATAAGGATGGTTGTGCGCAACCTCCAACCCAAACTGATGCAGAAAATGATCGTGCTCCCCTTCCCTACCTTTTCAGATCTGCATGAGATGGGGGTACAGATCGAGGATGCTATGAAGCAGGGCCTTATTGATCAGGAGAAAGAGCAGCCCAGGAGGGCGTTTACCCGCAGTTCGAATGCGACCACCAGCGGTGACGCAGCTGCAAGATCTTCCGAAGTGGGCATAGTCGCCACCACCACACCAAGAGCAGCCACCCCCTTTGTTGGTGCATCCACTTCAAACCCCCGAACTTCAGACTATCTACCCCGAGGCAAGAGGGTTTTCACCCCACTCTATATGTCTTTGTCTAAAGCCCTGGGGGACCTACTCAGGAAAGGATATCTGAAACCGTTAGAGCAACGGCCTCTACCCGATCCTCTCCCTCCAAAACATGACCCGACTAAGTACTGTGTTTTCCATCAACAAACCGGTCATGACACCGACAGTTGCGTCCGTCTCCGCCACGAGATACAAAATTTGATTGACAACGGGGTCATCCCCGCACCAGGTCCTGCAAAGTCTATCGGCACTTGATCAGTGAACTTGTAGGGGGATAATGTGATGTGATCAGAGGTTGGACCACCTGCGGGCGGCACTCAGTTTACTCCAGATGTGGTGTATGGCACGCACTATTTTGAGCATTTATGAATGCTAGTTTTGTACATTCTGACTTGGGTATTGGGTCAGTCTTGTTGTTTTGTTTTCGAGTCTGTCTTTTTGTTTTGAGTCAGTCTCTTTTGTTTTAGGTCTGTCTTGTCGTATCGAGTCAGTCCTGTTGTGTAGGAGTCGGGTGATTCCGGGGGTGTTACCTCAGACATCACTATCTTGTTTTGTGTTTGTCTTTTTGCTTTCTTTTGAGTCTGTTTCTGCCTTGGAGCCAGTTATGCCAACAGATTTGAATGGAACAGCAGTGATTTTCACACTCTTGTGTTTGCTTCTGCCGTGTGCCAGTTGTGCCAGAAGTTTGAATGAAATGACAGTGCTCTTCGCCTGCCTTTTCTGTGCCTTTGAAGTCATTGTAATGACCTAAGTTTTTCAAAAAAAATTTCGAAACATTGTGATTAAAACGAAAAGGAAGGAATTCCTCAGGTTTTGCAAAACTTGATCAATTGAGAGAAAGAGAGGCATGCTAAGCCCTTAATGATCGAGATCATGCCTGTTAATGTGAGTACTGAGAAGGACCCTGGCTTAATCCAGATTGGTTCTACACTGTCTTCGGCGCGAGCGATTTGTCGCTTTCTTAAAAAAAAAATTCAAAACATATTTTGCGCGGTCCTGCGAAGACTTGTGTGGGATCGCTCTTGAGATTGTGCAGCTTAGGATCGCTCTCAGCCTCGAGATTCGACCGCTCACTTTCAAACCTTGAACCTGAGTTCAGAGCGTTCAACGGTCAACCACAACGTGAGGCCTGTGTGGCCATTTTGAAGCAGCCCTCGAACAAGCGGCACCAAAGTCAGATCAAGAAGATCAGATCAAAGGAAGCTTGTAAAGCTAGATCAGAAGCCCCCCCTCAAACTAGGGGCAAAAATGTCAGATCTGCTCGAAGAGCCGAAGATGGATCCTTCAGTAAATCAATACAACAGCCACTCTCCTGGATACAGATGGCTTCAAAACTCTAAAACCATTTGGCATGGACAAAGCTACACTTTTACCCTTGAGAGGCTCACTGGGTCGAAAACCCGGAAGGGCGACCCAAGCAAAAGTTAGAGCAAGGAAAAAAAAGAAAAAAAAAATGGAGAGAATTGAAAAGAAAAGAAAAACAGAGCTCGCAAGGTCAAAAACCCGCAACGGGCGCCTTGGCAAAAGTTAGAGCCTAAAAAGGAGAGGTTAATACCCGAGTGTACCTTAACCCCCGAACTACGTAAGGCTTGATTCCCATCTTTGGGATACGTAGGCAACTTCATTCTGAAGTCCAGCCATAAAACACTCCAAATTCAACTGTGTCCATGTGATGGTTCTAGTCATCAATGTCTTTTCTGTATCCGGGAGTTCGGCTGCAATCATCGCTCTGAGGACTGATTACAATACACTGCGGTGCCATTCAGACAAGGGGCAACTTTCCGTTGCCATTTAATGCACCGCGGTGTCATTCAAACAAGGGGCAACTTTCCGTTGCCATTCAATGCGCCGCGGTGCCATTCAAACAAGGGGCAACTTTCCATTGCCATGCAGTGTCCTTCAGGAAAGGGGCAATTTTCCTTTGGATCCGAGGTTGTGCATCTCAAGAGTAGGTTCCGTGCTCGTTGAGCAGTGGTCGTTTGCAAAAATAGTTTTTGAGAATTTTTACTAAGGTTGACTAATCTTCTCGAAAAGTACTCCATTTTTCAAAACTGGACCATTTCTTGGACCTCAAAAAAGGAAAACTCTCAGTGCTCATAGCCTAACTTGCATGATTTAAAATCAGAAAATCGAACAAGCGCGTAAATCTAACTCTCATGTTGGTCAAAACTGTTTTAGTAGAAAGCAAAAACAAAAAATGGTCAAAATGATGAACTAGGGGCACAGTTGAGTCAAGTGTTCTGTCTTTTCCCCTTTGTCAAAATACTTGCCAGAAAGGGCACTCTACTTGTCGGAAAGGGCACCGTATTCGCCAGAAAAGGGCACAACAAAGGGCAGAAAGCTCTCACATCCTCCAAGCAACGAAGTATCAAGCAAAGTACGAAGCACGAACTAGAATGGGGCAAGATATTCCACTCCATCATCTGGACAGATCTTATCACGTCCAAACTCCCCAGCAAAGCATCATCAACTGATGTTAGCTGCAGATTTGCTACACACCTAGTTGTAGCGCAACCTTTCCGTGGGAGGAATTCAGTAGCTGTGAGCGGAAGAAAGAGAATCTAGCAGAATGCTAGGGGCACGAGCCCACAATTTGCTGTTTATCCATCAACCACCCAGGGGAGGGATGAAAAATGAGAGATTGAAGAATAGAGAGATGTGCGATGAGAGGAAAAGTAAGAAGAGGGCTTTTTCAGAAAAACAGAGCTTGAGGGCCGAGTGACGTGAGAACCACAAATGAGAAAGGGTGGGAAACACTACCCGGTGAAACAGGCTCCCTGTGCACGTCTGTGTGTCGTGTCTTTTGTTTTGTCTCGATTCTTGTCTTGAGTCGTTCCGAGCGTGTCTCGATGTGTTTAGGTTGTTTACCTTTTGTTTTTCGTTGTTGAGTCTTTTTCACTGTGTTCAGTCGTAGGCTCAATACCAGGTTAAGAACTCTTTTCTTAATTTCAAAAATAAAATTGTTTTGTGCTTAAAGTGCTGTGCCATTCTTCACGTTTGTGCAAAACAAGATTTGTTCTTTCCTAAAATCGCAGGGTTCAACCCAGGTCATGTGAGAACAGTAAAACCAGGACCTCTCTGAAGCTACATGGGTTTCGGACTGTAAAGCAAAAGAAAAGAGGGAAAATCGAAGCATCTGAGTGTGTTTCACCTTCAGCAAATTCCGTGATTGTACTCCAGATGTACCTCTTCAGGCCTTGTCACTACTCCGAAGTATGGGTGTGCCCCTACCTCAAGCTCAAGATCAGGTCTGCTTCAAGCCAGAATGGCAATCAAAGTGCTCCCTCAGAAAACCAGTCCTTGCCAGGAAAGAAAGGTAGTAACTGCGTTTTGGAAGTATAAGCAAGAGTAACCCACTTTCAGCCCAAAATTGTTTCTGCGGAATTTTCAATTCATGTCTTCGATGCGTAGCCCATCGTCAGTCGGCATGCACGAGGTGTATCCTTTTGAAATATATATTGTGACCCTTCTGAGAGGTAAATCGGAGGTTGTGTTTGAATTGGTCTTGTTAAGGCTGGTATTCCTTTATTCGGCATTTTGTTCCAAATATGCATTGTCACGCCCGTTCCACTTGCATTGTGATGCACGTTCCAATTGCATTGTTATGCACCCACTTCACTAGCATTGTTATGCACCTTTTCACTTGCAATTATCATTCTTTCTCCTCGCGCGTGCGATGAGTTAGACCTTCTCTGGTTAAGAGCATTCGGAATATGTTCCAATGCTCACACCATTCCGCAACACCGGGATACGTCCCTATGCTTCTCATTCTCTCCGAAACACCGGGATACGTCCTTATGTTTCTTCTCCTTCCGAAACACCGGGATACGTCCCTATGTTTCTTTCACATTTTTTGAAACACCGGGATACGTCCCTACGTTTCTCTCTCATTCTGAAACACCGGGATACGTTCCTACGTTTCTTTCTCTTTCCAAAACACCGGGATACGTCCCTATGTTTCTCTCTCTTTTCAAAACACCAGGATATGTCCCTATGTTTCTCTCTCTTTCCGAAACACCGGGATACGTCCCTATGTTTCTCCTCTCTTTCCGAAACACCGGGATACGTCTTTATGTTTCTCTTACCTTTCCGAAGCACCGGGATACGTCCCTATGTTTCTTCTTCCATTCCGAAACACCGGGATACGTCCCTACGTTTCTCTCTTTTCGAAACACTGGGATACGTCCCTATGTTTCTTCTCCTTTTTCGAAACACCAGGATACGTCCCTATGTTTCTCCTTCCATTCCGAAACAACGGGATACGTCCCTTTGTTTCTCTCACCATTCCGAAACACTGGGAAACGTCCTTACGTTTCACTCCTCCTTTTCCGAGACACTAGGATACGTCCTTATGTTTCTCTCCCTTTTCCGAAACACCGGGATACGTCCCTACGTTTCTTTCTCCTTTTCTGAAACACCGGGATACGTCCCTATGTTTCTTCTCCTTTGTCGAATCCTTGGGATACGTCCTTAACCTTGGGATACGTCCCTAATCCTTGGGATACGTCCCTAACCCCCAAGATACGTCCCTAACCTTTGGGATACGTCCCTAACCTGTGGGATACGTCCCTAATCCTTGGGATACGTCCCTAACATTCGGGATACGTCCCTAACCTTCGGGATACGTCCCTAACCTTTGGGACACGTCCCTAATCCTTGGGATACGTCCCTAACCTGTGGGATACGTCCCTAATCTTTGGGATACGTCCCTAACCTTTGGGATACGTCCCTAACCTTTGGGATACGTCCCTAATCCTTGGGATACGTCCCTAACCTTTGGGATACGTCCCTAATCCTTGGGATGCGTCCCTAATCTTTCGGATACGTCCCTAACCTTTGGGATACGTCCCTAATCCTCGGGATACGTCCCTATGTCTCTCCCTCTTCGGTTAAAAGCGTTCGGAATACGTTCCAAAGCTCACACCATTCTGAAACACCGGGATATGTCCCTATGTTTCTCCTTGTCCCATTTCCCCACACGATTTCAGTGTGTTTGGAATTCATCTTAGGTTGCATTGTCGTGCACACCTCTTCACTTGCGTTGTCACGCACATTCCACTTGCATTGTTTTATCAAACCGGCTACGCGAAAGCGTATAAGTCCAATTACAAACCGGCTTCGCGTAGCGTGTAAGTCCAATTTTCAAGCCGGCTTCGCGTGGCGTATAAGTCCAATAATCAAAATCTTCCTACATATCAAAGGGATACGTAGGCAGCCTGCGGGTATAATCATTCATTCATTTGTATTTTGTTTGTTTGTCCAAATCTTCGGCCATGTCAAAAATGGGTCGTCTCTAGGCTTTGACATTCACTCCCGTCATTCCCATGACTTCCGAGTTCTGTCAAAGAGGGGCAACTGTAGACACCCCATTTTTGACCGCCGTTAAGACTTGGGCACCACTGATGTTTTACTTGGTGGAGAAAGGGGTGCAGGGCAAATGTTCAGTTTCTTTGGCAGGGAGAGAGGCAAATCCTTCAAAACACTTTGTTTAGGGGTTTGGAGTTGAAGAAGAGAGGAAAGGAGAGGAGAAAATTAGTTTGGGAGAAGTTCGGCATGAATCCGGGTAGATGCGAGTCGAGCAGCCCTCGCTAAATCGGGCTTATCTGTCTGTACACTTGGAGTTTAGCTATGGGGCCACCACCGTCGGAAAGCTTACTTCCGGGGCTTCATTTTGCACTCAAGAATCTCTTAAAGCCAAGTCCGGGTGGGGGAGATATGAGCAGCTGAAGTTGGGCATCATCCCGGTTGGATCGAATCTGCGCGGCTTCACCAAAATGGGCATAACTTTTTCCACAGGAGGAATTTTAATGCAAGGTTTGCGCCATTGGAAAGCTAACTTCTGGGGCGTCAATCCGGACATCCACTAGCACTTTTTGACCTCATCAGCCACCCATCGGCACTCCATTTATCCGACCGGCCAGTATAAATTGTACGTCAGCAATATATTGTGTCGACCGGTCATTTATTTTGCCGATGACCTCCTTTCATGGCCGATATGACCCTTTTTCACCCCTCATGCATGGTGCATGCCAGCTGTGCCAGCTATTCTCCATTCAAACCCTCTGTCCGAGATTTTGGCCTTTTGGGGGGAAACTTGAATTGTTTCCCCCCCCCCATTTTCCCCCCTTTCCTTAGCCTCTCTCCCTCTATATAACCAGCCCTCCACCACCATTTTGAAGGGTTGAAGAAACTAGCTGAGGCACCATTATAGATACAACCCTATATCTATACATTCAACCCCCCTCTTCCAAGCTCTAAAGTCCATTATCCTTGGCCATTTACACACCAACCCATAGCACCATACCTCCAACCTCCATTGAAGACATTTGAAGTTGTTTTCCAGAGCCTAGGAGTACTGCAACTCAAGCCAAGGAGCTGCCAAAGACAAGTCTTCAAGGGTAAGCTTCCATTTTCCCTTTTCTAGCATTTTCTTGATTCATTTATAAGCCATTCTTGCTTGCTGTTTTGGGCTCCGACCCTAACTGGAACTAGGCTTATTTTGAGCCATTTTTCATGTTTGATTTAGGGCCTTTACCTTTTTGAGGTCTCCTTATTGCACTTGCTTCATTACCCCTTTGTATGCCATAATCTTGCATAGTATTTTTGGCCTATGTATGATCTATTTTGGAGCATGATGTAAACTGTAGATAGGCTTATTTTGAGCCCTTCTTCAGCATTGAAGAAGGGCTCATCACTGTTTGGGACCTCCATGTGCCACTTGTCATTATACTCCTCTTTGGTCCCCATTTTTGCATGATTTATTAGCCTATTGTGTCTCTGTTTTTGGACTTTGGTCCAAACTGAAAATGGCCCTATTTTGACCCCCTCTTTATGTTTCATTAAGGTTCTATGGCTGTTTGAGACACCCTTTCTATACTTTATGTTGTAGCTCTTTTTTTGGCCTTAATCTTGCATAGTATTTTGAGCATACTTTTATACTGTTTTGGGCTTGGCTATCAACTGTAAAACATCATATTTTTGGCCCCTCTTCAATATTGTAGAAGGCCCCTTCTCTGTTTGGGGCCAGCATTTGTGAGTTGCTTCAGGCCAGCATTTGTGAGTTGCTTCATTACCCCTCTCTTGGCCCCATTTTTGTATGCTAATCTAGCCTCATTTGTGTTCCATTTTTGGCCATGCTTTAAACTGTAAACATGCTTGTTTTGGGGCTACCTAGCTTCTTTCTTCATACTTCATGTTCAAATTATGCATGCATTGCATAGCTATAGGCCATTTCATGCGCCAAAATTCATGTTTCGGGACTCGTTCCACGCATCGGGTATCATTTTGCCATGATTCGGGGCTGTTTTGCATCTCATTTTGCCTCTGAAAACTGCATGATCATATGCCATATTCCATGTTTTGCCATGTCTTGTTAGAGTGGCATTCCGTGCCTTAGGGTCGGTCCTCGGTTTGCGTGCATGCGTGCACGTACTTCGAGAGTCTCATTTTCAACTAATGGCCACTGATGTGGGTGCGGCTGAGGTCCATTCACATTGGTGTAAGTCCATCTTGCATTGTGTATGCCATCTTTCAATGCGTTGTGCATGTTATGCTGTTAGCATTGTGTGTGCCATGTAGTTGTATTGCATGTTTGTATGTTTGCTTGCATGCTTAGGTCGCGTTTGCATTGTTGTGCATTGCCTCGCCTCTTGACCAACCATGATTAAGTTTTACTTGGTGGAGAAAGACGTGCAGGGCAAATGTTCAGTTTCTTCGGCAAGGAGAGAGGCAAATCCTTCAAAACACTTTGTTTAGGGGTTTGGAGTTGAAGAAGAGAGGAAAGGAGAGGAGAAAACTAGTGTGGTATGGTACGGACTTTCCGGGCGAGACGGGTTCGAGCATGCATCATTCGCGCATCCCGAGGCGGGGGCCGTGGCCACCTTCCCTTTGCATTTAATTTGTTAATTAAATAGGAATTCTGTAATATTTAATTAAGTAGTTACTTATTTATTCGGACTGTAATATTTATTCGGTCCCTCCGAGTGAGGGCGTATTTGTAATAAGTGTGGGTGCGTGTGTGCATGTCTTCCAATCCCCACTTCTTTCTCCCTTTTACTTACCTGCTTTGATGGTTAGTATTAGGACATGTTTAATTTAGCATACATTATGCTATGCATGCGTGCATCCATACATTTGTCTTACATGCACCGGGCTCGGCACATCATGCTAACTGCACTTGTATTTCAATGCCAAAGTTGAGTACTTGTTAGTTGTAGCATTTCACATGTCATTGTAGATTAGCCGAGCCTATGTTAGTTGCATCTTGCATGTGTTGAATTAGCCATCTTAACATGAACTAGGATCATGCATATGATTATTAACTAGTTTTTGTTTTGGCTCGGAGTACTCGGTAAGCATTTATGCTTTAGCATACCGCATGCATGTGAGTGTTGCCATAACAGCATGATTACCATGAGGCTAGCTGCTTATGTGATATAACTGCTTGAATGCCTGTGGATGGAGGCTAAATTACCTAAATTGGGATAAGGCATTAAAACTGTGAGTTTTAAGCCTACTAGATAGTGGCAAAACCATCTTTTCTAAAAGCCCACTCGAGGGTGGTAAAACCCGCATTTTAGCCTACTTGCGGGTAGCAAACCATTTTCAAAACAAGCATGAAATGTTTTGTTCCAATTTAGGCGATTTGGTCTATATTTGTTTACTGTGCGCATAACATAGTAATTCTAGACTAATAACCGGATTAAGAACACATAACGTTTTCAAAATTGGATATCACGGTTAGTAGAGGCCGGTCTTCAGACCGGGCGAGAGGGGGTGCTCATAGCTGACCTTGCCCAATCGTACCCAAGTTCCCGAGCCGAGGCAACTTTGGTGATGACGGACACGTGGCCTTCGGCACCGAGTCAGGGTTTCCTAAATTCCCCCAAAATAAAATATTTAGGTGGCGACTCTGTATCTGGCAAAGCAGTCCATGTTTGGTACTTCTTTCAAAAAATCTGTTTTCTCAAAACGATTTGCCAGATTTGGACTCTTTGGTTCAGATTAAGAACCGTGACACAAATCGAGTCCGAACTGTAGCGAGGGCCCCACGCGGGCGCGTCTACAACCGGGTGTTCAAGCGGTGACGTCCAAGTCTTGAGGACGGTCAAAAATGGGGTGTCTACAGTTGCCCCTCTTTGACAGAACTCGAAAGTCATAACAATGACGGGAGTTAATGTCAAAGCACAGAGACGACCCATTTTTGACAAGGCCGAAGACTTAGACAAACATGCAAGACAAACAAGATATGCGCCCGAAGGCAGGGACCAAATGCAAGACAATGCACAAAGCCAAACATAACTTATGATCATGCAAAGAAAACTGTAACAAAGCATAACATGCGACAGTTTTAAGCTAGCATACACCAACAATGCAGAAATGATGTAAGAGAATTATGTAATTCTCGATACGTCTCACTCGGAGAATACAATACCTGCGCGGTTCGTCTGGTTGCACCAGCTTCAAATGAACCGTACATACAATATCGTGCCTGAAAGAAAGAAAGCTTAACAGGTACAGATATCGTTAGCAATATGCAAAATGATATGCGATATACAAAACTATGTATAGTAATGCAGATGAAAATGCAATGCAATTGAATCATAATCAAATCATAAGCAGTTCAAAACCACACAAATGTCAAATAGATTGATGGAAGTAACAAGTCCGTCTACCATGGAAAAGGTGCCGCAACCCTGAAACCAACATACCAACGTGGAATAGGCGCGTACACATGCAGAACTATGAGTGATGTAGACGGACACACGAACAGGTAATTGGATGGGATGACATAGGTGGGGAAATGACCCGCTGAAGAAAGACTAATGATCCTAATGCTGGATGAAAAAATTACACTACAATGTAATATATACAATGGATATGGCAAGCGGCCAAACCAAATCTTGCCTAGGAAAGACATGGACACACACAAACCACGTCTAACATAGAACAGTCATACAGAACTATGAGTGTATAGACGTGAAAAGTATGGGCACATACCAGACCAAGCTCAACATGGAAAGGCGCAAGACCTAGATGGAAGTGATGCAGTGAATGCATGCAAGCTACAATGCAATATCTACAATATGCAGTGGAATGGATATAGTGGATTAAGGCCTACGGCCAAGCCGTATCTTGCCTAGGAAAGGCATGGACACGAACAAGTCACGTCTAACATAGAATGGCCATACAGAACTATGAGTGTATAAACGTGAAAAGTATGAGCACATACCAGACCAAGCTCAACAAGGAAAGACGCAAACCCTAGATGGAGGTGATGCAATGAATGCATGCAAGCTACAATGCAATATCTACAATAAGATGCATGACATATGCACTATTTACAATGAAATGCGAATGATGCATGTTGCTTTTTTGAAATGCGCTACAGCACGCGGCGTAGGACGCTTGATAATACATGAATTTTAAATGCGCGCCAGCGTGCGGTTATTGAGATACATGATGATGTCAATGGACTGTGCAAATCAATGCACTAAAGGTCTTGCACCTTCCGAGGATTTAAGGTCTCCTAGACCGTCGTATGTACAGGATGGTGTGATGCGCAAAATGGCGCGATGGAATGCATGCAAAATGCAATGGGATGCGCAAAATAGCGCGATGCGTTAGACAACGCAAGTGCACAAGACAGTGCGATGCGCAAGATAGCGCGATGGAATGCATGCAAAATGCAATAAGATGCGCAAAATAGCACGATGTGTTAGACAACGCGAGTGCACAAGACAGTGCGATGCGCAAGATAGTGCGATGGAATGCATGCAAAATGCAATGAGATGCGCAAAACAGCGCGATGCGTTAGACAACGCGAGTGCACAAGACAGTGCGATGCACAAGATAACGCGATGGAATGCATGAAAAATGCAATGAGATGCGCAAAACAGCGCGATGCGTTAGACAACGCGAGTGCACAAGACAGTGCGATGCGCAAGATAGCGCGAAGGAATGCATGGAAAATGCAATGAGATGCGCAAAACAACGCGATGCGTTAGACAACGCGAGTGCACAAGACAGTGTGATGCGCAAGATAGTGCGATGGAATGCATGCAAAATGTAATGAGATGCGCAAAACAGTGCGATGCGTTAGACAACGCGAGTGCACAAGACAGTGCGATGCACAAGATAGCGCGATGGAATGCACGCAAAATGGAATGAGATGCGCAAAACAGAGCGATGCATTTAGACAACGCGAGTGCACAAGACAGTGCGATGGACATGTGTATGATACTTACAAGATATGTGCGCAACAATGCGAACTAGATAACGCATAACCAGCGAGCGTTCACGACAAAGCGTCGTAATGCAATGCAAGTAAGGCAACTTTCACACCTTGTAAGGGACAAAAGGATACAAAAAGGATACTCCTCGCACATATTTGAGTGCCACGCACAGAAGACATGGTCCGAGGCCAAAACGGAGGTCGATTGAGCTTCGGAAATGCCTTTTCATGTACTATCTTGAGCAATGAAGGCCCCAAACTACAGATCTAACCCAAACAAGGTTGTAGGGAGCTCACCGGCCAGAAGGGGGAGTCACCGGCTGTCCACCGGCCATCAAAACACATCGCCGGCCAAATATTTAGCCTACCGGCCAAAAATGTAGCCGACCGGCGAAAAATGCCTGAATCGGGGCAGTTTTGACTTTTCACCTCGGGTCTTTTAAAATAGGGTTTTAAACCCTATTTTCTTACTTCCCTCTAGCCGAAATTTCATCCCCTCTCTCTCTAGAGCATCTTCCCCTCTTCTTTTCTCCGTTTTCTTGCGTTTCACGCCCGTTTCATCGTTGGCTTCGCGACGTTCTTCGCGTTTCGAACATTTTGAACCGAACATTTCTTTGTTTCGGTGCTTCCTTTGCCATTTCCACTTTTTGGGGTTTGTTCCCCTCATTTTCCTCTCGATTCCTATACCTTTTTCACTTCCCGGCTTTTCCGACCATTTTCCACCCTCTCGGGGGTTGACTTTTCATTGACCTTTCACATTCCAGCCTGATTTTCATTTTTCTGGCCATTTTCTCACGACCATTGACCTGGCGGATGATATCCCACAGGGCGGGACTCCCCCGGATCATGAGATGGACCCCGGGGCCAAGCTCCTCCACTTGAGCGTCCGCCCGTTCGACCCGGCGACCTACCGGCCAGCGATTCACATCCTGCCTGCTGATGGACTGCCCCAGTTCAGGAGTTTCGAGAGGGGCGTGCCTCCAGAGCTTCTCTTGCGCGAGCCTACATCTCATTTGTCCTTCGGCGCTTCCGAGGTAACAGTCTTCCCTCTGCTTTACTTTCCGCAATGTAGAACACCTAGTTGCCATAACTGATTATGCTCTTTAACTGCTTAGCCCAAATGCACTGAGGCACTGTACACTGTAATCGACTGTGAACACACTTGCAACTGCTATCTGTTCAAATCTGAACGCGCACACACACACTGCACTTGCCCTGAACCACTCAGACAAACTGACACACCAGTCACTGTAGTTCACTACGAGCACACCGGCAATGAAAACATGTACGCATGCTATACTTGCACTGAACCATTCAAACACGCCGACACATCACACGTTGCAGTTCACTGCAAGCACACCGGCACCCGGTATCTGTTTGAATCTGAAAAACTTGCACACATGCTATATTTGCCTGAGTTCTGAATGCCTTTCAAAACTGGTATATTTATCATTGCTTCGCAATTGCCTATTCGAAAACAGAGAGATTCCCATACCGTCCGGGGGTATGGGAACATCGCCGCTCGTGATTGGTACGCAGAGCTACCTGATGCGGTCCGCCACATCATGGACCAGGTCGGTTTTGGTGCATTCTGCAGAGGGCTGTCCAGGCTTACTACGAGCAGGCCTCTCCTTGTTGCTCTAGCGGAGAGGTGGTGGGACACCACCGACTCGTTTCATCTTTCTGCGACGGGAGACATGACGATGACTCCCTATGATTTCTCGATGCTCACAGGCATCGGGGTAGGGGGTGATCCGATCCTCTTTGATACTGATATGGACGAGTGGACGGCTGCTCAGATCTATCTGCTCGGCGAGGTGCTGCCTCTTGCGCGTCCCGGCTTCGTCCGATATTCGTGGTTCGAGGTCCAGTTCAGGGTCCAGCCGGCTTTGACCGAGGAGGCTCTGATGACCCAAGAGGCAGTGGAGCAGTACACCCGCGGCTTTCTGATGTTTCTGCTGGGGACTACCATTTTCGCCGACCGAGCGAACACCGTGCCCCTTTGTCTGCTCAGTTCACTGGGGGATGTTAGGCAGATTTTGCACTATGACTGGGGTGGTGCCGCTCTGGCCACCCTCTACGGGTACATGAGCTCAGCTTCCCGCGGTAGTGGACAGTTGCTCGGGGGCTATTGGCGCGCTTGGGAGGTACATTACCTTTTTCTTCTTCACATTTCATTTCTGCTTTCTATCATCTATACTCTGTACTGTACTCTGTACACTGCACACACTGTGGCCTGCTTTATACTGACTGTATACTGTACACACGGCACACACATACTCTGCTTTACACCGACTGTACACTGCTCACACTGTACACTCTGCTCAACACATTGCACATGGCTCTGTTATTTCTGTTTATTCTGCATCCTGCTTTATCTGATGATCATATTGGTATTTGGTTTGCAGTTGTGGGTCTACGCTTACTTTCCCAGGTTAGCCCCAGTACCCGACGCGGAGACCCCTCTCGTCGTCCCGTTCTCACGCCGCTTTGACGGGAGGTGCGTGCGGAGGCCCCGGAAGACATTCACCTTTTTTCGTTGCTATTTTGACACCATCACCCCCGCGGAGGTATGTTCGACTTTAGGGTTTATTTGAGCTTCGTTTTTCACTGTATGTTTTCAATAATAGTAGATAACAAACTGTATTTCATTTTCAGATCACCTGGTAGCCTTGGGCTCCGTTCCCAGCCGTGACCCGGGATCGGTTTGCCGGGGCAGAGGAGACTGCACGCTTCCGGATCTTGCTGGAGGGCCCGGTCTGTCGGGCTTGGTACCTGGGCGAGCGTTTCCTACGCCAGACCCTGGGGTTACTAGAGCAGATAGTCCCGGGTCCACCTCCTGCCCACATGAGGGACACCGAGAGGTTCACCGCCCAGGAGATGGCCGATTACACGATCGGTTGGGACGCGGAGGACTTCAGGGGCGAGGGCGACTTCAGAGAGTACGTCCAGACCTACATTATGCGGCCTCTAAGCAGTGGCCGTCGAGCTGAGAGAGGGGGACCTGCGACGCTAGTAGCTGGAGCAGGAGTTGGGGAAGGGACGTCGAGGACGGCTCGTGTCCGTGGCAGGAGCGGAGCTCGGAGGGGTCAGGGGGTTAGCTGGCCAGCGCTACCCATGACGATGACATGCCGAGGGCAGGGTGGGGCGACGTACCAGATTCCCTTTGCTCCTCCTCCGGCTGACCATGAGTTGGTCGGGTTCTATGACTTAGCTCCGGTATGTACTACTTCATCTTGCATCTTGCATTGTCATTTCATTTCAGTTTATTTTGATATTCCGCAGAAAATTGATGCCTTTGATACTTTTGCAGGCTTCTTCCGAGTATAGTTGGCAGTCCTCGGAACTGAATGCCTCCATGATGGGGATGTTGCAGCGGACTTTCGACCTCCTGGCCCTCTACAGCATTCTGGTATGTTCTTCTTATCACGGTCTCAAACCATACTCATAAGCTGCTTCACATAATCTGGTGCACAACACAACACTTGATAAGCTGCTCACATCATTCATACACTGTACTCATACACTGCATTCTGCACTAATAAACTGCTCACGACATTTGCACACTGTACTCATACACTGCATTCTGTACTGATAAACTGCTCACGGCACTCGCACGCTGTACTGCATTCTGCACTGATAAACTGCTCACGGCACTCGCACACTGTACTGCATACATTGCATTCTGCACTGATAAACCGCTCACGGCATACTGATGCGTTTGCCTCTTATACTTTTCAGCCTCCTTTCCAGATTCCCACTGTGGGAAGTGTTCCAGCTGGACCTTCTATTCCTACCGGAGGAGATGGCAGAGCACACCCCCGCACCAAGGCGGGGCGCACTCACGTTGGGAGTAGCTCACGGGCACCCGTCCCTGATGATGATGATGAGGAGTCGGAGGCGGAGGCGGAAGCAGAGTCGTCGTCGGAGGAGACCGGAGACGGCTCGGACTCGGACTCAGATGACAGCGCTGATGATGTTCCTGGACCTTCGTCCCGGAAGAGGACGAGGACGGACCCCTAGACCCACGGCCTTTTGTCATTGATCCAGACTTTTGCTGTTTTTTTCTTTTTTCTTTTTCTTTTGTACTTTTTGCTAGTAGTTAGAGTACCTTGTACTGCCGCAAGCAGATTTTTATTTCCAAAACTATGTACTTGAAAAAGATGATGAAATGAAACAAACCTTTTGTCTGAAAAAAGTGTTGTATTTGTACATTTTATGTATTGCATCGCATTGCATCATGTTGCACCTCAAACGAAATGAAGTTGATCTGTTGTCTGAAAATTGAACACTTGCATTGTAATAATCAGATAACGAACCAGTCAACAGCAAAAACAAACCATACCAACCACTGCACATTCTGAACATTCGGCTCATACTCTACTGGAGATTAATCTGCATACAGCTCATAACACAGCGCTTGGCTCATTTTGCACACAGCGGATCCTGAACAAACAGCCCAAATCTGACAAGACGGACCATAAAGGTTGAATCCACTGAAGTTGAAGCACACTCAGATGCGATCTGAAGCCCAGAGGCTTCAAGGAGGCCTAGGTTTTCCTGATCACACTTATCGGGGGGTGGACCCAGCAGTTGTATGAAAGAACCAAATTTTTGAACACTTGTATGTGGAGAATGGCACAGCATTCTGCGCACAAAACGATTAATTTTTGAAATTGAAAAAGGGTTCTTCAAACCGGGATATTGAGCCTACAACTGAACTTAGCGAGAAAGACTCAACAGCGGAGACAAAAAAAAGGTAAACAACCTAAGCAGAACGAGACGCACTCGGAAAAGACTCAAAACAAAGGTTGAAGTAAACAAGACAAAAGACACGACATACAGACGCGTTAACGAACACGGGGGACCTCAGATCATGAGGAGCCAGTTTCTCTGGGTATTGTTTCCCACCCTTTCTTATTTGTGATTCTCACATCCCTTTGGCACTCAAGCTCGGTTTTTCTCTCAAAACCCTTTTTGCTCACTCTTTCTCTCAACTTACACCTCCCTATTCTTTATTCTCTCATTTTTTTTATCCCTCCCCGGGGTGTTTAATGGATGAATAGGAAGTTGTGGGTTCATGCCCAACATGGTTAGCTCACGGCTGTTTCTTCCGGTGGTGCTTGGTCGATGCCCCAGGTAAGGGAACAGAGTACCTTGATCCGTTCTGATTCGTGCTTCGCACTTGGTTCGATACCTCGTCGCTCGGAGGTTGATAGAGCTTTCAGCCCTTTAATGACAGCTCCGATTGTGCCCTTTCTGGCGGGTAGAGTGTCCTTATGGCAAGGAATGTTAACCACGGGGTAAAGACAGAACACCTGACTCAACTGTGCCCCTAGTTTACCATTTTGACCATTTTTTGTTTTGGTTTTCTGCTAAAACAATTTTGACCAATATGAGAGTTAGATTAACACACTTGTTCGATTTTGATTTGAAAATCATGCAAGTCAGGCTATGAGCACTGAAAATTCTCCTTTTTGGGTCTAAGAAAATGGTCCAGTTTTGGAAAATGAAATAATTTTCGAGAAATTGGTCAACCTCAGTAAAAATTTTCAAAAACTACTTTCGCAAATGGCCAATGCTCAACGAGCACGAAACTCACTCTCAAGATGCACAACCTCAAATCAGAGGCAATGGAAAATTGCCCCTTGTTTGAAGGACGCTGCACGGCAATGGAAAGCTGCCCCTGGTTTAAACGGCGACTCATGGCAACGGAAAGTTGCCCCTTGTCTGGATGATGCCGCAGCATATTGTAAACAGTCCTTACCAGTGATGATCACGACCGAACTTTCTCGGATACAGAGAAGACGAAGATGGTCAAAACCAATATATGGACACAGTCACTTTGAAGGTGTTGAGGGCTGGACTTCAGGACGAAGTTGCCTATGTATCCGGTTGTCACAATCAAACTATCAGATTCGGGGAGGGCAAGAATAATCAAAACCATTACATGGACTGAGGCGCTATGAAAGTGTTGAGGGCTGGACTTCAGGATGAAGTTGCCTACGTATCCCAAACATGGGAATCAAGCCTTATGTAGTTCCGGTTAAGGTACACTCGGGTATTTTAACCTTCACTTTTTAGGCTCTAACTTTTGCCAAGGCGCCCGTTGCGGGTTTTCGACCTTGTGAGCTTTTTTTTTTTTATATATATATATTTTGTTTTTTTGTATTTTTCTTGTTTTCTTTTTTTTTTTGTATTTTTCTCTTTCTCTAACTTTTGCCTAGGTCGCCCTTCCGGGTTTTCGACCTAGCGAGCCTCTCAAAGGGTAAAAGTGTAACAAGTCCATACCAAATGGTTTTGAGACCCCGAAATCATCTGAATCCAGGAGAATGGCTGTTGCGTTGATTTGCAGAAGGATCCATCACAGTTGCTTCACACGCTTCTTCTGGTGAGATCTGATCTTCTTGATCTGATTTTGGTGCCTCTTGTTCGAGGGCTGCTTCTAATCTGGCCACACAGACCTCCTCCGACAGTTGACCGTTGAACTTTCTGAACGGGTTCAAGGTTCGTTTGAAACGAACGGGTTGAATCTTGAGGCTGAGAGCGATCCTAGGCTGCACAATCTCACAGAGCGATTCCACACAGGTCTTCACAGGGCCCGCAAAACATTTGTTTTTTGAAAGTTTTTAAGAAAGCGACAAATCGCTCGCGCCGAAGATAGTGTGGAACCAATCTGGATCAAGCAGGGTCCTTCTCAGTACTCACGCTAACAAGCATGGTTTCATTCATTAAAGGCTTAGCAGCCTCTCCTTTTCTCAAATTGATCAAAGTTTTGCAAAACTCGAGGAATTCCTTCCTCTTTGTTTTCACCGCCGTGTTAAAGAGGTTTTGAAAAACATAGGTCATGCAATGATTTTCAGGGCACAAGAGAACAGGTGGAATGCACGGCGTTCGATTCAAATCCTTTGACACAACTAGCTCAAAATTAGCAATAAGCATGGAAACATGATAGCCGCAGCTGCTCTATTCAAATTCCCTGATTGTAACTGGCTCCACAACAGAGAAGACTCAAACAAAAAAGGGTTTACAAAACCAAAAGGTGTTCAGGCAACAACCCTAGAACTACCTGACATCCTATACAACGGGACTGACTCGGTACCAAAGACAGACCCAAAAACAAAAAGACTGACTTAAAGCAAAGAGGCAGACTCAAAAACAAAACAGAGAACTGACTCAAAACCCAAGCCAGAAGCTACAAAACTGCATTTACAAATGCTCAAAAAGTGCGTGCCAGACGCCACATCTGAAATACACCGAGCGGCCGCCCGCAGGTGGTCCAACCCCTGATCACATACTCGAGTATCCTCAAAGTCCAACAGCTCGGTGGTAACAGACTTCGCTGAGGTAGGTGGAAGAATGACCTCATTATTGATCAGATCCTGCACTTCATGGCGAAGCGGAAACAGTTGTCGGTGGCGTGACCGTCTGTTGGTGGTACGCGCAGTACAAAGCAGCATCATGTGTGAGAGGGAGATTCTTTGGAGAGGCCGAGGTTCAAGGGGTTTGAGGTGCCCCCTTTCGGCAAGAATCTGAAGTGCCTTAGACAAGGCATGTAGAGAGCATGAAAGATCCTGCCCTTGGGGCAGGTACTTTGAAGTCTGAGTATTCTTACTGACGCACTAGCAAAAGGTCGGCGCACTGCCTTGGTTTTCTGATCTTTCCCAGGTCAGGCTGGAATAGGAGGAACTGTTCTGGCATGACGGGCCTATCCCGATTTTCTGACTGACTTGAACTACCCTCAGGTGGAGTGGGGAAAGCATCCTCCAAGTTTTTGCCACAACTGCGGATATCGTTGCTTGCTATCTCCCCGGCTTTCAAAGCCTCGACTGCCCGCAGCAGTTTTCATGGGATCGGCATCTGCCTTCATTTTGTTCTTCTCTGGCCTCAGCCTATCGGGGGTTTGGGTTACTACATCAGAGCGAAGCCCGGTTGTTGCTGACACGTCGTTGCTGTAGCTGGAGGCAACCTCTGGTTGGCTAGCTCTATCCAATCCGCCCCAGTACGGGGGCTCTTGTGGTATGAAATTCCGGCATACGGTGCCGCTGGCGGCGAAGCCGACATTCCATAGGCCAGATCGGCCACCGATCTCTGGAGGTCGCCTATCATTCCCAACAATTCAAATGTGGTGGGCTCACGAGCCTGATACAACTGGGGGGTCCAAACTGGGTGCGCGACAGGCACCTGGTGGATGCGGTACATCGACATTGGTCTCGCTTTGAGAGTGATTCCTTGATCTGATGCGGCCGTCATAACCACAATTTCCTCTGAATGCATGTCATGATAAGTTCGCTGTACTGAACGGTGACTGACGAATCAGATATCTGTCTTGTCTCAGCAAGGAGGAACACTAGCTATTCTGTATCAACTCTCTGAACTGAAAGAGAAAACATACAGCATTTCGGACCAATCAGAACGGACGCTAGTATAGCTGAATAACTGTACTCTACTACTGATCACTTTTGCCCGAATACACTCCCTCTACTCTAATACCCACAGATATAACTGATTCTCATAAACTGACACTGATGCCCTCAGGTCTGATACTCAAACTTGTGAACTGAATGTGTGTTCCCCTGCATAGATACACTCTAAAACACATAGCAAGTAAAGAGAGCCAAAACACCCCTATGGAGGGTAGGGTTTCCCTGTCCTATTTTGTCAAGAGCTAGGGTTCACTATGCACCGC
>NW_021026163.1:355916-419513 GCF_004153795.1 Camellia sinensis
AGAGATACACTCTGAAGCACATAGCAGATAAGTGAGAACCAAAACACCCCTATGTTGGGGTAGGGTTTCCCTGTCCTATTTTGTCAGGAGCTAAGGTTTCACTACGCACGCAGCGGTTTCAAATGATCAAATTTTTGCAAAACCGGAGGAATTCCTTCCTCTTTGTTTTCACCGCAGTGTTAAAGAGGTTTTGAAAAACATAGGTCAGTGCAATGATTTTCAGGGCACAAGAGAACAGGTGGAATGCACGGACGTTCGATTCAAATCCTTTGACACAACTAGCTCAAAATTAGCAATAAGCATGGAAACATGATAGCCGCAGCTGCTCTATTCAAATTCCCTGATTGTAACTGGCTCCACAACAGAGATAGACTCAAAACAAAAGGGTGTTTACAAAACCAAAATGGTGTTCGAGGCAACAACCCTAGAACTACCTGACATCCTATACAACGGGACTGACTCGGTACCATAAGACAGACCCAAAAACAAAAAGACTGACTTAAAGCAAAGAGGCAGACTCAAAAACAAAACAGAGAACTGACTCAAAACCCAAGCCAGAAGCTACAAAACTGCATTTACAAATGCTCAAAAAGTGCGTGCCAGACGCCACATCTGAAATACACCGAGCGCCGCCCGCAGGTGGTCCAACCCCTGATCACATACTCGTAGTATCCTCAAAGTCCAACAGCTCGGTGGTAACAGACTTCGCTGAGGTAGGTGGAAGAATGACCTCATTATTGATCAGATCCTGCACTTCATGGCGAAGGCGGAAACAGTTGTCGGTGGCGTGACCAGTCTGTTGGTGGTACGCGCAATACAAAGCAGCATCATGTGTGAGAGGGAGATTCTTTGGGAGAGGCCGAGGTTCAAGGGGTTTGAGGTGCCCCCTTTCGGCAAGAATCTGAAGTGCCTTAGACAAAGGCATGTAGAGAGCATGAAAGATCCTGTACCCTTGGGGCAGGTACTTTGAAGTCTGAGTATTCTTACTCGACGCACTAGCAAAATGGTCGGCAAGCACTGCCTTGGTTTTCTGATCTTTCCCAGGTACAGGCTTGGGAATAGGAGGAACTGTTCTGGCATGACAGGGCCTATCCCGATTTTCTGACTGACTTGAACTACCCTCAGGTGGAGTGGGGAAAGCATCCTCCATAGTTTTTGCCACAACTGCGGATATCAGTTGCTTGCTTATCTCCCCGGCTTTCAAAGCCTCGACTGCCCGCAGCAGTTATTCAATGGGATCGGCATCTGCCTTCATTTTGTTCTTACTCTGGCCTCAGCCTAATCGGGGGTTTGGGTTACTACATCAGAGCGAAGCCCGGTTGTTGCTGACACGTCGTTGCTGTAGCTGGAGGCAACCTCTGGTTGGCTAAGCTCTATCGCAATCCGCCCCAGTAGCGGGGGCTCTTGTGGTATGAAATTCCTGGCATACGGTGCCGCTGGCGGCGAAGCCGACATTCCATAGGCCAGATCGGCCACCGATCTCTGGAGGTCGCCTATCATTCCCAACAATTCAAATGTGGTGGGCTCACGAGCCTGATACAACTGGGGGGTCCAAACTGGGTGCGCGACAGGCAACCTAGGTGGATGCGGTACATCGACATTGGTCTCGCTTTGTAGAGTGATTCCTTGATCTGATGCGGCCTTCATAACCACAATTTCCTCTGAATGCCATGTCATGATAAGTTCGTTGTACTGAACGGTGACTGACGAATCAGATATCTGTCTTGTCTCAGCAAGGAGGAACACTAGCTATTCTGTATCAACTCTCTGAACTGAAAGAGAAAACATACAGCATTTCGGACCAATCAGAACGGACGCTAGTATAGCTGAATAACTGTACTCTACTACTGATCATTTTTGCCCGAAATCACTGCCCCCAAAATACTGAATCGAATACCCACAGATATAACTGATTCTCATAAACTGACACTGATGCCCTCAGGTCTGATACTCAAACTTGTGAACTGATATGTGTGTTCCCCTGCATAGATACACTCTAAAACACATAGCAAGTAAAGAGAGCCAAAACACCCCTATGGAGGGGTAGGGTTTCCCTGTCCTATTTTGTCAAGAGCTAGGGTTTCACTATGCACGCAGCAGTTTTCAAACAACCTAACATCGGGTAAGCTACCTGTCCTAATTTGGAATGGTCACTATGGATTTCGATATGCACTAGGTCGAATGGTCGAAAAGGGTGCCCTGGTAAAACCAGAGTTTGTGTTCCCATACTGTCAGAGCCCACAACCGGTCAGCCTTATGGCATGCTTTGATAAAGTCAAGCCTCCGGCAAACCGTTCAAGAATGGCAGATGGCAAACACGGTGTCTTAGGCACACCAATGCACATGCAATGCAAAGAGACACATAAATGAAATCAAAATAGGATATCATGAGTTCGAGTCAAGCTCTCTAAAATCCCCAGCAGAGTCGCCAGAAACTGTAGACGCGCCCGCGTGAGGACTTCGTGCTACAGTTCGGACTCAATTTGTGTCACGGTTCTTAATTTGAACCAAAGAGTCCAAATCCGGCAAATCGTTTTGAGAAAACAGATTTTTTGACAAGAAATGCCAAACATGGACTGCTTTGCCAGATACAGAGTCGCCACCTAAATATTTTTTTTTAAGGGGGAATTTAGGAAACCCTAACTCGGTGCCAAAGGCCACATGTCCATCATCACCAAAGTTGCCTCGGCTCGGGAGCTAGGGTACGATTGGGGAAGGTCAGCTATGAGCACCCCCTCTCGCCCGATCCGAAGATCGGCCTCCACTAACCGTGATATCCGTTTTTGAAAACGTTATGTGTTCTTATTCCGGTTATTAGCCTAGAATTATTATGTTATGCGCACAGCAAACAAGTATAGACCAAATTGCCTAAATTGGAACAAAACATTTCATGCTTGTTTTGAAAATGGTTTGCTACTCGCAAGTAGGCTGAAATGTAGGTTTTGCCACCCTCAAGTGGGCTTTAGAAAAGATGGTTTTGCCACTATCTAGTGGGCTTAAAACTCACAGTTTTAATGCATTATTCCAATTTAGGCAATTCAACCTCCATCCACAGGCATTCAAGCAGTTATATCACATAAGCAGCTAGCCTCATGGTAATCATGCTATTGTGGCAACACTCGCACGCATGCGGTATGCTAAAGCATAAATACTTACAATGTACTCCGTGCCAAAACAATAAACTAGTTAACAAACATGCGTGATCCTAGTTCATGCTAAAGTGCCTAATGCAACGCATATAAAATGCAATTAGGATAGGCTCGCCAAATCCTAAAATGGCATGTAAAGTGCGGCAAGTAGCATGTATTCAAGTCAGATTTGAAATACGATGCAGTTAGCATGATGCGCCGAGCCCGGTGCATGCAATACTGGTGAATGATGCACGCATGCATAGCATAAGGTATGCTAAATTAAACATGACCTAATACTAACCATCAAAAGCAGGTAAGTAAAACGGAGAAAGAAGTGGGCGATTGGAAGACATGCACACACACGCACCCACACTTATTACAAATTCACCCTCGCTCGGAGGGACCGAAAGAATAATACAAATTAACTAACTCGCAAGTTAATTAATTATTACAAATCCTAATTAATTAAAAAATTAACTAAGCTAAGAAAACCAATAAAACGGGGCCTCGGGAAGAGGGTCCAATGCACGCGTGCTCGGGTCTTGCTCGGAAGTCCACTGCCATGCACAAGCTGCCTCTGTTTTCCCTGCTATGCTCCTCTGAAGGCTGCCAAAGTCTCAAGATGTGCTCACTGGATGTTGAGGAATGCCACCGGCTGGAGGGAATCATCATCGGCTGTGATTTGGTGTCGATCGGCCAAAAATGAATCCATCGGCCACCGATGGATTGCTGGTCGGCACTCTGTGCAGTCGATCGGCAAAAAGTTCTTGCAGAATCTGTTTGACAGCAGTAGAGGACAGAGCTTTGCATGGCAATGCAATTCAAGCAATGTATGCTCCAACCATATCCCTTATCATGTTTATGACTCAAAGGGACATGGTCCTTGGTTCTCGGACCATCAATCGCGCATTTCAATGTGTGATGGCCCAAGAGACCGACTTATGCATGTTGATTTCAAATGCAATGCAAACCAACAAACAAAGGCCCAACTCCCATCACTAAATCAAGGAACAAGGCATGCATGCTAGATGGAGTGCAACCTAGGCATGTGAACTAGCATGCAACATGGGCATACAATGCATTTATGCAAGTATGCAAGCAAACATGCAAGGTAAGCATGCAAACAAGCAAAGGATGGACATAAGCTCGTTTGGGCTGCCCTTAAGGAAGCCCAAAACAATGGCCATCAACCAAGGAAATAAGGCCAAATGCACATACAAGCATACATGACAACATGGACCAACATTTAAGCACATAAAGGCAACTTTTAAGTGCACTTTAAAAGAGGCATAGCATGGACAATTAAAATGCAAATGAAGCTCTGAAAATCATGCTATAGGAGGTGCCAAACCAACTAAACAAAGCAAGCATATCATGCAACCAAGCCCAACGCCTAAGGCTCACCAAAGAGGCATTGGACTACACTTATCAAGACCAAACATGGCATGATTTAAGCAACTAAAATCAGGGTTTTAGCATGTCAAAATGAACCCCCAAAACCACTTAGATGACATCTAAATGACTTATACATGGAAGCATGCACAAATGCACTTTCAAGGAGCGTGAAACACAAACTCTTGAAACATCAAAGAGCCATGAAATGCAAGCATACAAGCATGCTTAGTGGACTGAAATGACATGGAAAATAGTCCCAACTTACTAAATCAAAGCAAGTAATGCATTCTATACACTCACATACTTGAAGCCTACAAGCTAAAATGCAAAGGGGGCTATGCAATGCATGCTAAAGTCGACCCAAAAAACTAAGGATAGACCTTAAACATGGCAAAATAAACATGAAAGCTTCGCAAAGCCAAGCCTAAAGCATGCTAGAACAATGGTTTACAACCTAAGGCATGTTAAGGCAACAAAATGGCATTACAAGGCATGTATGCTAAGCAAGCATAGTGTACCAAAACCAACATACAACAATGCTATATTATGACATAATAAGCTTGAAAATCAGTCAAGGCATGGTCAATACATACTCAAACTATATGCTCCCTCAGGAGGCTAAAAATGGCCCTTTTCAAGGACAACAAGGAGAGGGGGCCCTCTCCTTCTTCGGACCTCAAGGCACCATCCTCACCTCTGAAATCCGTCAAGATTTCAGTGGTGAGGAGGCCCAAACACAATGATCCCAGAGCTCAACCAAAATGGCACAAAATGGAGCCTTTCAAGGCTTAAGAGGGGTCAAACAACCCCAAAGCTTGAAACCCCCTTAAGCAACTACTTAGAGAAAGTAAAAACACAACTTTTATATGTTATACACTAAGCTCAAATACAGCTACAAGATAGGCTAAAAAGCTTTGCAAAAATGGGATAAAAAGGGACAAAAGTCTTACCCTTGTAGACCCTCTTCACAAATGGTGGACCAGCAGTCTCCTTAGGTCCAAACCAGCTTCAAAACTTCAAAAAAAACCCTCTAGAACCTCAGTTCCAAGAGAAAGGTGTAGTAGTAGGTGTTTGTGTGCAATACTAAGGCCTAAAACACACACAAATATACCAAGAAAGAGAGATATAGAGATAGGATATATACAAACCCTAACCCTAGAACTCAAAGCTCAGAAAAATAATGCCTAACTTGTCTAATTTTGTCTAACCCCTCAACAAGAGAGAAGACCCTCTCTTTTGTAGACAAAATGGTCTTGTAAAGCTTCCAAAGGAAGCTAACAAGAGGGCAATCCCTCCATACACGTGTATGGAGGGGGTGAAAGTGTATGCCAGCTGCACAAAAATATCTGCAAAAGCAGATGCACAGTAATCGGCCGGCCAAAAATACATTTGACCAAAAAAAGATAGCCGGCTGGCCATCTATAGTGCCGGCCGGCCAAATATTTGGCCGATAGAAGCAAAACGCAGCCGGTGGCCTCAAGCCATGGTCGGTGATGTGTGGGGATGGCCCACAAGCCATTCTCGGCCCCTCCAAGGCAAAACACAAGTGTTTGGTGCAAAATCAAGCACAAAATAGTCGAGTCGAGGGATCCTGAGGCAAGGCGCGCATCCGAGACCTCTGGGAACTCAAGACGAACACAAACAAGGATGATCACCGGGTGTTCAAGCAGTGACGTCCAAGTCTTGAGGACGGTCAAAAATGGGGTGTCTACAAAGGTGCAATGGATGCATCCAAAATGTTTGAAGGTGAGTTCACAGTCACTTCATTCCTGATCATGGACACCGAGAAGTTATCCCCCAAGCACTCATGTACGATCGGAGGATCTGAAAGTAGAGAAGCCAGTGCTACCCCCATTTCAAACTCTGCACCCTTGGAAACCTCCTCTTTGTACTGTTCAGCCTCAACTATCGGGTCTGTTTGCTCCTTGGCGACATCATCCTCTGACAATTGCAAGTCAAAGAAGATCTCCATCCCCAGCAAGCGTCTCCTCTCTACATTCAACCATGGCTCTGGGAAGCCGCAGAACTGAAGTCCTCTCCTTTTCGGACAAAGCGCCCGTTCAGGGTACCCTGAATAGGCCGGTGCACTAACTCATAAGGCTTCCCGACTTGCTTTGCTTTGGCCTTTCCGTCCATCTCCTTTCCTTTTCTCATCCAGTCCACTTTGGTAGGTAGATAACCTAAGCCAAAGGTATGCGGGTTATGCGGCACTTCGGCCGATGTTGCAGCGCCTTTTCGGCCACTTCTACCTAATCCCATCCCGGGGACGTATTAGAGCTTGTTCATGAGGTATACCGATTGTGCACTGACATATAACCCCTCGTCGATAGCTAGTAAGTTCTGTACAACCAGAGCCTTAACCAGGCTAAATCCTGACAAGAACACATCCTCTGCGCCATGTTCGATCTCTAGAACTGGCGTAGACACCTCTTGCGGCGGATGGATTGACGATTTCGCAAAAACTATGGCCACCCCCTTCCTGTGGGGATACTTCAACATCTGATGCAAGGTGGAAGAGACTGCCTTTACCTGGTGCAACCATGGCCGCCCTAGGAGTAGATTGAAGGTCGCGGGAACGTCCAAGACATGAAAGTCAATATCGTGTTGTCCTGGACCGACCTTAGTCTGAATCTGCACAGTCCCCATCACTTCTCTGCTAGTATTGTCATATGCACGAATCACCTGGGCAATAGGTACAAAGTCCCCGGGCTTCAACCCGATTGCATATGCCGTCCTTGACGGACATACGTTGATGGCGGATCCTGTATCAACAAGAACTGTTCGTACCCACTTGTCTCTACACTCCACAAAGATGTAGAGTGGTTTGTTATGGTTTGAGCCCTCTGGCGGCGACTCCTTATCAGTAAAGGTCAATGTCGAGGAAGCTCCTCCCGAAAAAACCAATCCTACCAGCTACTCAGGCGTGGTATCGATCGAAAGTTTAGCCCTGTCCATTGTAGAGAGAACAGCCTGTCTGTGTACTCTTGAAGCCATAAGCAGTCCCCAGATGGAGATGTCTGCTTGTATCTTCTTAAGCTATTTCAACATAGCCTCCCCTTCGAGTAACTTTTCTTTCTGCTTCTCTGCCTCTGTGTCCTTTCCGGACGTCTCTAATTGATCTAGGTGTGTGGGCTTAAAATACCGCCCACTCCTGGTCATGTGGTCCACCTCTCCAATATACCAGGTATCATCCGGTTGGTTGTTCCCCCGATCTTCCTCTGTGTGGGCAAGACATAGGTCATCATCTTCCTACCACATCCCGTCGGCCATTGACAAGCAACTATCTGGTTCTGTTGCGACTGCTACTATGCGCATAGCACATTCCGTCCCCTCGGGGGCTTTGGCCTTTCGAGCCTTCTCTAGATCTTCGATCTTTTCCCGCTCAAACTGCTTCAGCGCAGCTTGTTGTTCAATTTCCTCTGTACTTGAAATGCTCTGATCCCGAACAAAATTCATAACACCGGTGCTCTCTGGCGGTTGCTCCTGATCCTAGGCCATTCCGGCCATTGCTGATGATATTCCAACCACTGATTGCCCCTGGTTTGGCTGAAGTTGTTCAATAGCATCCGGCTCGTCACTAAGCCACCCGGTAGCTTTTGTTGACCCATCTAAATCAAACTAGTTGACGATCACGTCTCCCGGATCCTATTCATTGGAGAATTGAAGGTTGGCTATGTCCTCTTCCAATTCCGCTAGGTCATCTAGCCCCTGATTAGGTCCGTCCTCTCGAACGGCACAGATTTCTACCCCGGCCGGTAGTTCCACCCCTGTCTTAATCTGCCCTGTTGGTGTAATATAACCGCTCGGGTTGTACACAAATCTCACAGACCCCTCAGGCTCTAAATAATCATTTCCATCTGCACCTGCAATCATCCCAGTTCTATGTTCGATAGTCACCACCACCGGCTCAGGTTGGGTTTGGGAGATGTCTAGCATGCACAAATTTGTGCTTTCTGGAATGAACACCTCTGGTTTGGGTAGGTGAGAAGGGGTGATATATATGCTGGGGTCGTATAACATAACCCCAGTTTGGATTAGGTTAATACGTTTGGGAGGTGGAGCTTGGTTATTTGATAGGAATGGATTGGTTGTGACGTTTGGTTTCTCGAGAGGTGCGATCACCTTATTATCAACGAGATCTTGGATATCGTGACGCAGTCTAAAGCACTGGTCGATGTCATGACCATGTTGTTGGTGATAGGTACAGTACTTAGCTAGGTTATGGGAGGGAGAAAGTTTTTCTGGTAAGGGTCGCGGCTCTAGGGACTTTAAGTGCCCTTTCTTGATCAAAACCCCCAAAGCTTTGGATAGAGGCATGTATAATGGGGTGAAGATTCTTTGGCCTCTGGGCGCATATCTAGCTAGTTGTGAGCTACTATCGGACGCACCGGTGAATGGGGTAGCTGTGAGGGTTTTTGGAGTGGTGGTGGTGACCATTCCGACATCTGAAGTTCTGCCAGCTGCAGCACTACTTGTGCCTGCATTTGTACCGCGGTTGAATGCCCTTTTAGGCTGCTTTCTCTCATTATCAATGAGGCCTTGTTTCATGGCGTTCCCTATTTGCACCCCAATCTCATGTAGATCTGCAAAGGTGGGTAAAGGGAGGACAATCATCTTCTGCGTGAGCTTAGGCTAGAGGTTGCACACAATCATCCGTATCTAATCTTTGTCCACAGGCCTGATGGTCATCATCGAGGCTTTGGCTCTCCAACAGGTCACGAAATCGGAGAAACTCTCCTTCGGTTCTTGCCTTGTGGTCTTGAGATCACGAGTTGTGACCTCGATCTGAGTGTTATAGGAGTATTGATCTATGAAGGCGTCAGTCATCTCCTCCCAACTTCTTTTAACGGAGTCTTCTAGTTTGGCATACCAAATGGCCACTACACCCGACAGGGTCCGACCAAATAGGGAAAGCTTCTATAATTTGGAGAGGCCCATCGGCCTTAAGATGTCTGAAAACAGCCGCAAGTGCACCATAGGATCTCCATACCCATCAAAGCGGTCGATGTGCGGCATTTTAAACTGGTCTAGTAGCATCACAGTCGAGTCGGTATATCCATCCTCTATATCTGGAACGGATCTCACACCTTGAGATTTCTTGAAAAGCTTTCCAAGCTTGCTCACTTTTAAAGACGTTGGATCCACCTCAAACTCAAACGGTCAATCCACTATGTTGGTAGGCGCTTTAGATAGCTGGGGTAGGGTTGGGGGTGGAGCTGGTCCCATTGGAATGTCCGTATTTTCCTGGACATTTGGCGTCTCCCCCAGTATTAGAACTCTGGGTGGGGGAGGAGGTGTGTGTGAAGCAGATGCTCAGGTTTGCTGCTGTAGTCTGGCAATTAACTCTGCCTGTTGGGTTACTACTTCTGCTTGTTGTGCAGCCACTTCTGCCTGACAGGCAGCATCTTGCTGCATGGCTTTCATACTTTCCTGATGTTGACGCATCATCTCTTCTAAACCTGCCATATTGTACTGATCTATCTGAATAACCGGTATATGTTCCCTTTCTACGAGAGAAATAGAACTCTGATCCCTACTGTACTCAGGTGGGGTAGACAAAGCCCTCTGAACTGACTGTTGAACTGATATCCTCTGCCTAACTACCCTCCGTCTAGTAACCAAGGGTAATGAGTTGTACACTGGTTGTCTGTCTATCAGATCCTCGGATCGATGAAGTCTACGGCCTCTAACCCAAAGTGCTTGAGGAATATCTGCTTCGTCGGATGCAATTGTGCTAAACTACCTTGCAAAAAGATAAATAAAGCACAATAAGGAAATAAGCAACCAAAACGCACAGTGTGCTATGTTATGAGCTAAATAAATTAAAGACAACACACAGTTGGCCTGACAACACACAGTCGGCATAACAACACAGTCGGTGTTTGTAAGCTGAACACACTGTCTTTAATTCTGATCATTGCGCCCCAAATTGCTGCCCTAAAAACTGAATCTGATACCCTTAGGTAAAACTGATTCTCCAAATATTGATGCCCGCAGGCCTGATACCTAGACTTGCAAACTGATAAACAACTTGTAGAGGTACACTCCAACAGCACATAACAAGCAAGTGAGAGCAAAAACACCCATATGTTGGGGTAGGGCTTCCTTGTCCTATTTTTGTCAGGAGCTAGGGTTTCACTATGCACACAGCGGTTCCAAACAACCTACAATCAGGTAAGCAACCTGTCCTAATTTGGAATAGCCACTATGGATTCCGAATATGCACTAGGTCGAATAGTCAAAAAGGGTGCTCCAGTAAAAACCGGGGTATGTGTTCCCGTCGTGGCAGAGCCCGCAACCGGTTAGCCTTATGGCACGCTTCTCAAAGCAAGCCTCCGGTAAACCGTTCAGGAATAGCATACGGCAAACACGGTGTCCTAGGCGCACCAATGCAAATGCAATTTAAAGAAACACATAAGTGTAATCAAAATAAAATATCATGAGTTTGAGTCAAGTTCTCTAAGTCCCCAGCAGAGTCACCAGAAACTGTAGACGCGCCCGAATCAGGCTTGCCGCTACAGTTCAGACTCAAATGTCATGGTTCTGAATCTAATCTCACAATGTGCGATGTGAGACCGATAAATCACCAAAGAGTCCAAATCCAGCAAATCGTTTTGGAAAAAACTGATTTTTATAAAGATGTACCAAACATGGACTGCTTTGCTAGATACAGAGTCGCCTGACTAATGCCTAAGGCCATGTGTCCGTCATCACCAAAGTTGCCTCGGCTCGGGAACTTGGGTACGATTGGGGAAGGTCATTTAATGAGCACCCCCGCTCGCCCGATCAAAGATCGGCTTGTATTAAGCATGATATCTTGTTTTTGAAAACACATGTGTTCTTATTCCGGTTAATTAGCTAATCTTACTATGTGATGCGCACAGCAAACAAGTATAGACTAAATCGCCTAATTTGGAACCAAGCATCGCATATCCGTTTGTTTGGAAAATGGTTTGAAGTTTTCTACTCGCAAGTAGGCTAAAATGCAGATTTCAATGAATTGTTCCAATTCAAGAAATCCAACCTTCACCCACAGGCATTCAGGCAGTTACAGCAAATAAGCAATTAGCCTCATGGCAAGCATGCTTTGATGGCAACATTAACACACGTGCAGTATGCTAAAACGTAAACACTCACAGTGTACTCCGAACCAAAACAAAGAACTAGTTAGAAATCATGCATGATCCTAGTTCATGTTAAGATGGCTAATGCAACACATGCAAAAATGCAACTAAAATAGGCTCGGCTATTCTAGAATGGCATATGAAATGCAACTTTGATACATGTATTCAAATTGGAATTGAAAATACAATGCAATTAGTATGATGCACCGAGCCCGGTGCATGCAATCCAGATGAATGATGCACGCATGCAAGCATAAGGTATGCTAAACAAAATGTTCCCTAAAACTAACCATCGTAAGCGGTTAAGTATAAGGGAGAAAGAAATGGGAGTTGGAAGACATGCATCGCACACACGCACGCTTATGACAACAGTGTGCCCTCTCGAGGGAGGGACCGAATAAGAAACTAACTAGCTAATCTAAGCTAATTAAACTAATTATTACAACACAATTAATTAACTAATCCTAGGTAACTAATTATTACAAAACAAATTGAATAGCTAACGCATTTACTAATTAAAGTACAAACCAAAGCAAAAGCAAGCTATCTAAGCATGGTAGCTAAGGAAAGCAGTAAAATAGGAGGTTCTCGGAGGGAGAAGACTGGATGCATGCAAGCCCGGTAGCCTCGTCCAGAAATCCAATGCAATACCCCGATTTGTCTCTACTTTCATTTGTCCTCAGAGACTTGCACCAAGCTCCAGAAAGCTGAAACTTCACCTTGGGAGTCCTGTGGGAGGGTGGCCGACCACTTTTGGTCTCTCATGACACCTGCCAACCACTTTTGGTTGTTGAAAAACCAGAAAAGTGGTCGGCCAGCTGCTTTTTCTGGCTGGCCGATCAGTTGTTGCAGCTGAACTGCAATTTGCTGCAATAGAGAGCAAGAAAGGGCATGGCAATGTATTTGCAAGATATGTGTGCACAACCACCCTCCCTATCATGTCATTAACTCAAGGGAGTGTAGTTCTCAAACCTCGGGCCACCAATCGCACATTTCAATGCATGATGGCCTAGAGGCGAAGTTGCACAATTCAATGTAAAATGAATGCACAAGTAAACACATAAAGCCTAGAACTCTATCGTGTATGATCCAGAGCGTCGGCGACTGAGAATCGAGGCACGTTTCATCACTTGAAATATGAAACGTCCCTCGTTTCTCGTGTTTGGACTAACACCTATTCCAAACAACGATGCAACACATACCATGGCATGCTCAATGCAATGTAAAGCAACCTTAGCATGCAAACATGGGAGGGACAAGCATGCAAACATGCAATTAATCATACTAGCATACACAATGCGAATGAACTATATGGCATATACAATGCTCATGACAACTAGCATACACAATGCAATGTGACCATGGCATACACAATGCGAATCAAGAGTATGACATGCACAATGCAAACAACAACATAACATGCACGGTGCGATGTGACAAGGCATACACAATGCTCAATGGGCTTAAACCGAATGTGGGTAGACCTGAGCCATGCCAAAAATAGAGGCCATAATGCTAAAATGAAAGCACCGAAAATGCATACGAGCATGCATGCCAATTGGCTCACCAATTAAGGCACTAAGTTGCAACTCTCAAGAACACTTAAAGAGTGAAAAAGCATGGAAAGTGTAGCAACACTAAGTGCACTGAAATTAGACAAGAAATGATGCCAAAACACTTAATCAACACAAGCAAGGCATACAAAGGCCCTTAAAGCTTAAGACAAGCAAAGAGGACTACATATGAGTCATGCAATACATGGCATAAATGCATGAACTAAGCATGGACAGAACTCAAGTAGGTCAAAATAAGGACCTAAACATGATGAGACGATGGCTCAAAGGCCTAGACATGCAAGCACACGAGCTAGGGCATAAACTAGGCAACAATGCATAACACTCAAAGGCACTTAAAGCATGATTGAGGTAGGAACATGGCAATGCTAAAAGTTCTGAAATGTCATGTTAAGTGATGTCAAATCATGTACATGACACAAATGAAGCATGCAATGGTGCTCAAAGCTTGAGGCAAGCAAGAGAATTTGTACTACAAGTATACAAAACATGAGGCATGAGACCAAGGCAACCCAAAACAGTTATAGAACATGTTAAAATGAGTCTAAAACATGTATGGAAGGATGCCAAAACAAGCTAGCATGGTGAGCATGAGGCATGGTGCATACAAGGCAAATAAGGTGGATTACAGTACACCTATTAAGACCAAGCATGGGATGACTCGACCAATAAAAATCAGAGTTATATGATGTCAAAATAACCCCAAATAAACATTGAAATGATGGCTCGCAAGCTATGGCATGAAGGGGCACACAATGGTTCATGTTAAGGCATAAAAGGGGAAATCCTCCAATGCATTGAATGAGTGAGAAATGCAAGTGCATGGCTATGAAACATGGACTGAAATCACATTATAAATGATGCCAAATCATTAAAATAGTCCAAATAATGCATGCTAGAGGATTCAATACACAAGGCTAACAAGCTAGATTGAACCAAGGCTATACAAAGCAAGTCATGCATGGCCAAAACCACTAAAATTAGACCTTCAGCATGTTAAAACATGGACAAAAGCTTCATGAAGTTAAGCCAAAAGTATGTTAAAATGACATGTTACAACATGATGCATGTTAGGCTATTTTATGGAATTGCATTACAAGTGCATGGAGCATGCAAGGGCCAACCAAACCAAACCAAAACAAAGTCATGACATGGCAAAACATCACCAAAAACATGCTGAAATTGAAAGAAAACAAGTTAGAATGACATGCTACGTCATGAAGCATACGAAGCTAGTTTGTGTGATTTACACTACAAGTATATGGACCATGCATGGAGTGACCAAAGCAAGTAAAAATAGTGGCATGCCTTGGCAAAATAACCACAAATTCTAGCTAAGAACAAGCTAACACAAGCTTATCAAAGGTGCTCAAACATGAGGCATATGAAGCAAGTAAACAAAATACAAGGAGAGGGGATGACCCTCTCCTATTTAGGACACCAAAACCACCTTTCCACCATTGAAAATCCTCTGGATTTCAGTGGTAGAAAGGTCATCCAAAGGGTTCAACAAGAGCCTAAAGGGATGGCTCAAAATAAGGCCTAACAAGGCCTAGGAGGGGGTAAACCACCCCCAACGAAAAAGTGACCTAAAACTACTATTTTAAGCACTTAAAAATGGAACTTTTTCTAGTTAAGAGTTAAGCTTTAAAATGTATGCAAGAAAGGCTGAAAGCTTAAGCAAAAAAAGGGGATTTAAAGGTCAAATGCTCACCCTTGAAGACCCCCTTTATAATTGCAACTCCAGCAAGTTCTTTGAGCTAAAACCAATCCAAGAACACCAAAAACAACCCCTTAGCACCTCAGCAACACAAGCAAGGTGTTTGAGTGCATGTTTGTGTACAAAAGTGAGACATATCTACACTTTAAGGCCTAAAACAAGAGAGAAATGAAGAAGTATAGATATAGATTGTATGTATAGCTCAAGGAAGTTTTTATGAACCCAGAGGAGGGAGGAGGAGCCTCCCTCTTATAGAAACTAAAAGGCAAAGCTTCTTGGAGAAGCTAAGCCCCAAACAAATCCCTCCATACACATGTACGGAGGATAGCTCTAAAGCCCTCCAGCTGTGCCAGCTGGAGGAAAATATCTCCAAAATGGTGCCAAAAAGCAGCTGACCACTTGAAGTGGCCGGCCTGCTACTTAAAGTGGTCGACCAACCACTTCAAGTGGTCTTCCAAGACACAAACTGGTCAGCCATGGTGGGAGAGAGTCCAGGGCATGAAAAAAAGCTAGTGGTGTGGTGGCCGACCAGAAAATGTGGCCCAAAGACCACGCAATCCAGTTATCCAACCAGCAAATTGGCTGTCAGAAGGAAAATTGGTCTCCCACCCTTGTACCACCTTCCAAACAAGGGAAATAAGGTTTGTACCAAAAACAAACCAAAACGGGTGCAAGACGAGAGATCGGGAGGCTAAGCACGCGGCCGAAAGCCCCGAAAACTAGCTGACGAGCACCAAAAGTGGTATGCAACCACAAAAGTGATCTCCCGGACCACAGTGTTCCTCTAGGCAGAGGCAACAAGGTGTGGTTCAAAAACCATGCCAAACGGAGAACGTTAAGCGGTCCTAAGACAAGGCGCGCGGCCAAAGGCTCCAAAAATCAGAAACTAGTCTCCAGACGGGAAAAGTGGCCTACGACCACGAAAAAAGTGGTCAACGACCACAAAGAGATGGTCGACAAGACCTCTCCCTCCATCCGGGAAGAGAAAACAAGAATCGGTCCATAAACCGAGCTGAAGCACAAAAGAGTTTAGAGGCCCGAAGACAAGGCTCTCAGCCAAAACTTCGGAGACTCGAAACGAGTACAACATGCACCATCACCGAGCGCTCTATCAATGACGTTTGAGTCTTAAGGTCGGTCAAAAATGGGGTGTCTACAGCTTCTAGCCAAAACGAATAGTGGTGTAAACACTGGGCATACCCGAATCTTTCTAACCACAAAGGGCGGTGTAAGCACCAAGGGGGGTGGTATAAACATCAGAGCACGTCCCAATGTTTCTAACCAAAATAGGGTGGTATAAGCATCGGAACACGTCCCAAATGCTTCTAACCGAAACAAGGCGAATCAAAGGATAGGAGCGGTCACACCTAGAACTCCTCTAAAAGAACCGTACATACAATATCATGCATGTAGAGAAAGACACTTAACAAGTGTGATATGATGAGAACGTACATTCTATGCAAGCTAAACAACCGATATATTAATGTGATGACATACTCTATGCAAAATTGAAAGCATATTCTATGCATGAGACGAGCATTTTCTATGTAAAGTTAGAAACAGGAGCACACTCCGAGCAACACCAAAAGGCTTATTCTATGCAACTATGCAAATGCACATTCTATTCAAGATTAGCAAATGCAGCAAACGCAATTGCAAAATGCATGTGCAATGCAACAATAAAATTCAAATTCTATGCAAATGTAGCAAATGCATGTTCCATGCAACATCGAAAAATACACATTCTTTTGCAATAACGAAGATATAATTATTTAACCCAACTTCAAGAATAGCTTATGGTTTACCTCTCAAAAGAGTTGCAATATGTTAAAAAGGATACATCTTGTTTGTGTTGATGAGTGACGACCATCGCACACTAGAAATGCAATTCTGAGCTTCCGTGAAGCCATTTTGAATCAAACACTGAATAGCCCTTGCACTTCTTGGAATCCAAGGACACAAAACTGAGCCAGGGAAACAGGGGAGACTTTTGGAAATCCGTCGGCCACCTGCCGGCCACCAGTATGCCCCTGCCGGCCATCAATGTGCCACTATCGGCCATCGATGGCAGATTTGGGCAAAATGGACTTTTCACTCTTGGGTCTTTAAGTACACAACTCCAAACTTCATTTCCCCACTGAAAATCACTTCCCTCTCTCTCTAGGTGCTCCTTCTCTCTAGATCCATGCTTTCTACGCATTTTCCAACACCCTATACAAACTTTATTCGCGAAACCCTCCTAGTTCTCTTCACTTTGAACCGATTGGAATTTGATTTCGACACTTCTTTCCTCATTTCCACCATTCTAGGCCCATTCCCCTCGAGTTTTTCTCGAGTTCTGTACACTTTTCCCAGCTTTGACTTTCTTTGACTTTTCTCTCTCCTAGGGTGGAACTTTTTAAAGTTTTTCCTCTTTCTTCACTTTTCCTCATTTTTTACTCATCTTGCACCTATTTCAAATGGAAAACGATGTTCCTCATGATGGGGCTCTCCCTAAGCATCCTCTAGTAGATTTCAAGGTGGACTTCAAGGCCGAGCCAGAGGCCGAGCCAGAGCCATTACCGCTGAGCATATGCCCCTTCAATCCAGCGAGGTACGATCCTCAGACACATATAATACCCACTACAGGAGGCATCAAATCCTTTACTGACTTTGCTGAGGATGTGCTAAAGGACCTCCTACTGAGAGAGCCAGTATCTCATTTGTCGGTCATCGCCGTAGAGGTATGAAAACTATTTTTCGACAATACTACCCTTAACTGTTTGCATTTCTTGCACTGTTTTGATCTGATCTCATACGCTGCCTTGATCCAACTATGGGGGTGTTTGGTCTGGCTTAATTTGAGCAGATTATAGCTTTTGGCTTCTAAAAAGCTATTAGAGACTATTTGGTCTGGCTTAAGGCCAACCACTTGAGCTTCTACAGATTTTTTTCTTACATAAAAAAGTTAAAAATCAGAAGCGGCTTGGAGCAACTTCGCGGAGTGGGATTATGCGGAGGGGTGTCGAAATTACTTAAATGCCCTTCAATAATTTGAAGTATTACCAAATTGCCATTATATAAACCACAAAATCACTATTCATCTCTAAGAGAGAGAGAGAGAGAGTGGCGATTTCCGGCGGCACAGGCGATTTCTGGCGACGCAGCCAATTTTCGGCGTTATGAACCAGATCCCTTTCTCTCTCTCTCTCTCTCTCTCTCTCTCTCTCTCTCTCTCCGATCGCGATCTGAAACCATCTGAGAACCAGATCTGAACCAAACCCATCGCGATCTAAAACCATCTGAGAACCAGATCTGAACCAAACCCATCGCTATCTGAAACCATCGTGGTGACGATGGACGACATGGCGATCGACGGCGTGACGATGAAACCCTTCTTCTTCTCCTCTCCGGCGTCGCGATCTGAAAGCCTTCTTTCTTTCCTCTCCGGCGTCGCGATCTGAAACCCTTCTTTCTTTCCTCTCCGGGTTTCAACTCTCCGGCGTCACGATCGCGATCAACGCTGTCTCTCTCTCTTCGCGATCGTGATCAACGACAAGCTTCTCTCTCTCTCTTCGTGATCAACGATTGCAGAGGGCTGCTGGAGTGTGGGATGAGGAGGAGAAGAAGGTCGTGGCCGACGGTAGGGTTTGGAATTTGTGATGAATTATTAAATTAAAAAAAATTAACAATTTTTATATTGTAATTAATATTAATTCTAATGAATTAATAATAAATTAAAAAATTAACAATTTTAATATTATTAATTAATATTAATTGTAATGGATTAATCATAAATTACCTTATATTTTAACAATTTTTATATTATTAGTTAATATTAATTGTAATGGATTAATAATAAATTTAAAAAATTAACAATTTTTATATTATTAAATAATATTAATTGTAATGGATTAATAATAAATTTAAAAAATTAACAATTTTTATAAGATTAATTGTAAACAATTTTTATTAAATAATATTAATTGTAATGGATTAATCAATTTTTATATTATTCTTAAGATTAATTTTTATAGCTTATTTCATAAGATTATTTATCTTAAGATTAATTCAACAAACACCACCAATTAAATCTATAATCAAAAAAAGCTTCAAAAAATTAATTTATTTCATAAGATTTTTGATGTTAAAAAATCTGAAATAATTGTATTATTAGTTATTTCATAATATTTATTTATTTCAAGTTATTATTATTTATTATTTAAAAAATCTGAAATCATTGTATTATTACTTATTTCATAATATTTATTTATTTCAAGTTATTATTATTTATTATTTAAAAAATCTGAAATCATTGTATAAAAATTTATTTTTGTGTAATATTTATTTCATTGTATTATTATTTAAAAATAATAGGGTTATGTTAATTTGGTGTTGGAATGATCTCTTAATATGTAATTAATAGCAAAAAGTCTAGAAAAATTCAATTTACAACTAACAAGGGTAAAAAAGACATTTACACAGCAAAAAGCTACTTCACAGCTTAAATCTATAATCCAACAGCTACACCAAACAAATTAACAGCTTCTAATTAAAGTCATAATCTATAATCTGTTAAGCTATAATGTATAATCTGTTTTAACAACTACACCAAATGGCCCCTATATCTCGTACATTACCTTGATCTGATTCCATCTCATGCATTACCACAGGACGGGTCCCGCGCCTTCAAAGGCTATGGCACAACGACCGCTCGAGATTGGTACGGTGAGCTCCCAGCTGGAGTTCGTGACATCATTGATGAGACAGGCTTCAGTATCTTCTGCTCCAACTTGACTCGGGTTATAGCGAGCCGTCCTCTCTTAGGGACTTAGGTGGAGAGGAGGTGGGACACTACCAACTCCTTCCATTTTTTCACCACGGGGGAGATAACGATGACCCCTTACGACTTTGCCATGATCATTGGCTTAGGCGTGGGGTTGATCCGATCCCTCTCAACCCAGATATGGGGGAGTGAGAGGCAGCATGGGTCGTGCTGCTTAGGGCACGTCCACCAACACTCCGGGCAGGCATGGTCTGGTACAGCTGGTTTGAGGAGCAATTCAGGGGGACTGAGCCTGAGATGGTCAAGGAGACAGAGCAGTACACCAAAGGCTTCCTCATGTTCATTTTTTGTACCACCTTGTTTTCGAACAGGTGGAATACCATGGGCCTGTATTTGCTGAGCGCCTTGGTAGTGCTCCATGGAGTTCAGCTCTATGATTGGGGAGGAGCCGACCTCACCACTTTGTACAGATATATGAGCTCGACTTCCCGCAGGAGTGGGAGCTTGATTGGAGGTTACTGGCAGGCTTGGGAGGTACACAGTCTAGTCCCCCCTTTTTCGTTTTACATTTTCTGCTCGACATTTCTTGCTTTACACTCGTTCAACACATGTACTTTATGCTCTGCATTTTCTGTATCAGTTCATGCACTACATGCTTTATGCTTTGCATTTTCTGTATCTCTTCGTGCACTATATTGATCGAATATTGTCGCACTTTCCCTGCAGCTATGGGTGTAGGCGTACTTCCCGGCTCTCGCTCCAGAGCCTGTGGAGGAGTTTCCAGCGACAGTCCCGTTTTCTCGAGTATACGACGGCAAGCTCCACCGTAGGACCTGGGAAAACTTCATGTTTTTCCGCCAGTATTTTGATGTGGTTGCGGCACATGAGGTAACCCAAAACAATGTCATCTTACTTTTCAACCATTTTAACCCACACAATAACAATCGACAGGAACTAATAATCTGTTTACTTTCTCTTTTAGATCACATGGCAGCCTTGGGCCATGATACCGTTAGGGCTCCGAGCCCAATATGATACAGCTCGAGTCATCACCTGCCATCACATTATTCTCGAGGGCCCGATTTACAACCCCTGGTTCTTGGGCGAGCACTTCGCGTACCAGACTTTAGGCCTACCTGCCCCATTCATACTGATGGCACCCTAGTGTCCATGAGAGCGACATATGGTCTCTCTGTCGACGAGGTGATCCAGTTCATGGTAGGGCTGGAGGCAGAGTATTTTTGTACAGAGGGTGATTACGCGACCTTCATCCAGACACGCCTGATGCCGCCTCTGGTCGGTGTTCGTAGGAGCAAGGGAGTGAGAACTTCTGCCATGAGGGTGAGACACAGAGCGAGTCGGGCAAGCACAGCTCGTGGCAGAGGGACTCCACAGGCAGAGCAGAGGGCTGGTTGGCCGGAGCTTCTGACCAAGATGACAGGTTAGCGGTACTCCGGAGAGGCTTATCAGATTCCGATCGAGCCTCCGTTGGCTGGTCACAGATACGTCAGGGCACCTGACGCACCTCTGGTATGCACTTCAGTTTTCATTTCATTTTTCATTCTTGGTTAGACACACAAACATTCATTCATTCCAGACAGTGATCATTCCAAATTGCATTTACAGGCCTCTACAGAGTGTGTTGAGGGGTTACTCGAGATGTTAGCCTCATTCGAGGACATGATCTTGCGGAGGGAAGCGATACTCGGCTTCCATGGCATTAAGGTAAAAATTTTCAGTTTTCTTATATTTCGGTCATCAAATCTATGCTGATGTACTGAAACTGGCATTTCAACTGAACACTTTTTCACCCTACACTGATACACTGCACGCATAGATTACATCTGACACACTGCGTTCTCGCATTGTATGTATGTACCTATTCTGCACACCACTCTTGCATCTGATACACATACTGTGGCTGACATACAACAACTGCCTTTTCAGGTCCCACCCTTACCGACTGCAGCAGCGGCAGCGGCAGCCGCAGCAGGACCTTCAGTACCTCCTCTAGTAGTAGGAAGGAGAGGGAGATAGCCTCCAGCACGCAGCCGAGGCAGAACTAGGGCATCTGTGATGAGAGTGGCCTTTCAGAGCCCATCCTAGACAATGATGATGACGTGACGAGACGAGTGAGGATAAGGAGGCAGCGAGCCTACAGTCACAGTCTTCTGAGGACAAAGACGTCGACGCTAGCTCGAATTCTGTTAGTGGTGAGGATGCGAAGGTTGAGGCGGGCTTTGATTCAGATTCGAACAGCGGAGCCAACAGAGACAATGCTACAGAGTCCGCTCCACCGAGGAATAGGACGAAGAGGGCCATTGATGAGCCTCTGCCGGCTATCAGTGTGCAGAACCTCCAAAATGTTGACACCTGGCCTTTACTCACTGCCTTATCTTCTACAAAAGCTCCAACTTCGTGGTTTCTTTATTCCTGCTCTATTTTTTCCACCAATGGAGCCATTCTTTGCCCAAAAACTCTCAAATTGGATTGCCACTTTAGATGGCTCAGAAAAGCTGAATTTTTGAGGTTTCAGGATAAATACACTATTCCCGTTGAGTCGTACCCCATTGTGTTTTATGTTCCTCCACGCCGCGGCTAGATGTTGGAACCCAGTTACACATGTTTTCAGCTTTGGGGGAGAAGAGATATGTTCGACAATTGAAGAGTTCCAAGTTTCGATGGAATCCAGGCGTCATGAGGAAATCCTGTCCCAGTCCCGTTTCAGCCACATCCAGGCTTTAGGATGGATGCGTGGGCTCACTTTACACGATGCTCAATCATTGGTTCGCAATGGAGAGTTGGATATTCCCCGTTTGATTCATCAATTTTCTGACGCCGACGACCGATGTGACCATCTTTGGCAAAGTTTTAGACAACATGCCCTTTGCTTGTGTATGTTGGCCCATTTTCTACTTGCTCCTGGCATCGAAGGGTCTAGCATTCACTTGATCAAAGTAGCCCAAGGCTTGAAAGAAGACAAGAGCTACATTGGCTTGACACTAGCCGAGACTTTGATAGGCTTAGGCGCCTTCCACTGGCGAGAAACAACCAAGTTCGCAAGAAGTCCACTACTCTTGCATGTACTGTTTCCCACCCTTCTCATATGTGTTTCTCATATCACTCGGCCCTCAAGCTCTATTTTTCTCTCAAAACCTTTTCTCACTTTTCTCTCCACATATATCTCTCTATTCTTTAATCTCTCTTATTTTTCATCCCTCACCATATATGACTCATGGACAGGTTGAAAGTAGTGGACTCTTGCCCTGCATATTCAGCACGTGGCTATTTCTTTCTCCCACGGCTGGTTGATTTCCCGAACGAGGGATGGTGGTACCACTAGATGTGCAACAAATCTGCTACTAACATTACTTGGCGTTGCCCCTGGTTTGATCTGCCCGAGATGAGCTAAAACATGTCTCGACAACCTGTCATTCAGTTGATTGGCTTGACACACTGTGTCTTCTACTTTCCATTCCGGATCAGGTGTTAGTTTGGACACGACCAGACTTGCCCATAAGAGGTGGTAGAGTACTCGGCTTCATTTTCGATCTGAGGTTCACAACTAGCTCGATATCCCACTGCATGGAGGACAAGGGAACTTCTGGCTCCCACTCCCAATTTCAGTTGCGCCCTTTCTGGTGAATGCATAACTTGGCTTGAGGATAAGGCACAAATCGGGCCTACTTTAGCATCTGAAGCTTCCGCAAGCTCTGGACACAGGAAAACCTGACTCATCGATGCCCCAAGTTTATTGCTTTGATCTAACTTTCAAGTTTTCTTTTTGAATGTAATAAAAAGCAACTTTGATTTGGATCAAGAGTTAGAGAACTTTGTATGGAAATCAATGAAATTGAAGTTGTGGGCACCGAAAATTTTCCTTTTGGTCCAAAAATGGTCTAAGTTATAAAAAGATTAATTTGAACAAAATCAACTTTTATTACAACTTTTCAAAACCATTTTCGATAAGGATCACAACTAGACACACCCGGAATCTATCCTTGAGATGTGCGACCCCGAATCCAATGAATGGAAGGTTGCCCCTTGTCTAAATAGCACTGCACTACACTGTAACCAGCTCTCATAGTGAAGACCACAACCGAACTCTTGGATGCAGAAAAGACAAAGATGACTAGAACAATCTCATGGACACAGTTGATTTGGAAGTGTTTATGGCTGGACTTTAGAATGAAGTTGCCTGCCTATCCCAAAGATGGGAATCAAGCCTTACGTAATTCGGTTCAGGTTCACTTGAGTATTAACACTCTCCTTTTGCGCTCTAATTTTTGCCAAGGCCGCCCTTTTCGGGTTTTCAACCTTGTGAGCTCAGTTTTTCTTTTTCTTTTTTTCTAATTTTTTGTGCTCTAACTTTTGCCTAGGTCGCACTTTCGGGTTTTTGACCTAGCGAGCCTCTCAAGGGTAGTATTTCTTCAACTTGTCCATGTTGATTGGTTAGGAGAATTTGAGCCCATCTAGGTCCATAAAAATGACAGCTCCACCCGACCAGATAGATTTGATGATGTAAGGACCAGTCCAATTGGGTCTAAACTTGCCCCTAGGGTTATGGATGGGAGCTCGGTTGTCTTTGAGAACCAAATCCCCCTTTTTCAGATTCCTGGACTTAACTTTCTTGTTGAAAGCCCTAGTGATTCTGCGTTGATAACCTTGGACGTGGTACAGTGCTTTCAGCCTCCTCTCGTCGAACAGCATAAGTTCCTCGAACCTGTTCTGCTGCCAATCCACTTCTGTTATCTGGCACTCAGCCATAACTCGCAGCGACGGAACCTCTATTTCAATCGGCAGAACAGCTTCCATCCCATAAACCAAAGAATACGGAGTTGCCCCATTAGATGTCCGAATTGATGTCCTGTAGCCCCAGAGAGCAAATGGCAACTTGTCTGGCCAGTCTGTGTGGGTTTCCACCATCTTCTGTAGAATGTGCTTCATGTTCTTGTTGGCGGCCTCAACAGCTCCGGTGGTTTGCGGCCGATATATGGATGACTTGTAAAATGCCACATTGTATTTCTCCAACAAGTCAATCGCTTCTTTCTTAAAGTGGAAACCATTGTCTGAGATGATCATTCGGGACCCCATAACGATAGATGATATTATTCCTGATGAACATGGCTACGTGTGACGCTTTCAGCACTGCATAGGATTGGGCCTCGACCCACTTTGTAAAATAGTCTATTGTCACCAGGATATACTCATGCCCATTTTACCCTTTCGGCATAACTGCCCCAATAAGATAAGTTCCCCAGACTGAAAATGGCCATGGTGAAGTCATGTTGTACAGCTTCGACGGCGGGATATTTATACGGTTTGCATGAATTTGGCATTTGTGGCATCGCCAAACAAAACCAATAGAGTCCTCCTCCATGGTTGACCAGTAGTGACCCTGCCTAAGAATCTTTCGAGTTTGCATTATCCCGCTCATGTGTGAACCGCATTCTCCTCTATGGATGGCCTCCATTAAGCGCTTCGACTCTTCTACATCAACACACAGCTTGTGCATTCCTAGATGGCCTCGTTTGTACAATTTAACCCCGCCGATGATAAACTGAGCAGCCATTCGCCGTATTACCCTTTTATCTTTGGCATTTGCCCCTAATGGATTAGCCTCCTTTTCCAAAATGTTCTAGATATCATGATACCAGGAGTTTTGATCTTGTACTTCTTCTATTGTGGGGATCAGCTCGTAAGCTGGCACATACTTCTATTCAATAATGATCGGACGCATCCGAACTCCCAAAGGGATGTCTATCATGGAAGATAGAGTTGATAAGGCGTCAGCGAACCTGTTATTCTCTCTTAACAGATGTGTGAAGGTTAGCTTCTCAAACTTCGGAATCAGAACGTCCAGGGTTTGGTGATAGATTTTCATCCTTTCTTCCTCAACCTCTCAATCTCCTTTTGATTGAGACACAACTAGGTTCGAGTCCCCAATGACGTCTAACCGTTTTGCCCCTAGTTCCAGGGCGGCTAAAAAACCAGCAATGCATGCCTCGTATTCTGCTTCGTTGTTTGATACCGTGAACTGGAGTTTGAAAGCTAAAGGTATGTGGGAATTGTCGGGTGCAATCAGCAACACCCCTATCCCATAATCGTACTGGTTAGATGTTCCATCAAAGTACATGGTCCAAATTTCTTCTTCAACTTACAGAATAGCCTCATTTGGGAACAAATACACTACTGCTTCGTCTCCCTCCACTGGGTGGTCGGCTAGGAACTCCGCTACCACTCTCCCCTTCATAGACTTACAAGTCATATACTTCAAATCAAATTCGGAGAGAAGAAGCAGCCAACGGGCTAACATACCCGTAAAGGCTGGTTTCTCGAAGAGATATTTGATAGAATCTAATCTCGAAACCAGAATTACGAAGTGAGCTAACAGGTAATGCCTCAACTTCCTGGTAATCCATACCAAGGCAAAGCAAGCCTTCTCCAGCGGGGTGTAACGGGTCTCATATTCCAGCATCTTCTTGCTCAAGTAATAGATGGCTTTCTCCAGTCTATCCTCAGATTCCTATGCAAGCGTACAGCCCATTGTCGTGTCGGTTACTGACAGATACAAAATCAACGGCTTCCCCAACTCCGACGGTGACAACACAGGTGGGTTCTGGAGATACTGTTTGATCTGCTCAAAAGCAACCTGGCATCAGTCATCCCATTGAAATTTCTTTCCTTTTCTTTAGGAGACCAAATAGTGGTTCACAAGTCAAGGTTAATTTTGTAATAAACCGTCCTATGAATTATACTTTACCTAGAAAGCCTCGGAGCGCCTTTTCAGTTCTTGGTGGTGGCATTTCTAAGATGGCCTTGATTTTGGAAGGATCAACCTCAATGCCCCTCTGCAAGATCAAGAACCCTAGCATTTTTCCTGATGTGACACGAAAAGTGCATTTCTGTGGGTTTAGCCTCAACCGATATTCTCTGATCCGTTGAAAAAATTTCTTCAAGGCGGTGCAATGGCCTTCTCTTTCGTTGGACTTGACAATCATGTCATCTACATACACCTGAACCTCCTTGTGGATCACATCATGCAACATCGTGGTTGCAGCCCGTTAATAGGTAGCCCTAGCATTTTTCAGACCGAACGGCATCATCCTGTAGCAGTAGGTTCCCCACGGCGTGGTGAAGGAAGTCTTCTCTCTATCTTCGATTGCCCTCAAGATCTGGTTATACCCGGAAAACCCATCCATAAAGGAGAGCAACGCATAGCCTGCGGTGAAGTCCACTAATTCATCGATGTGCAGTAGAGGAAAGTCATCCTTCGGACTAGCTTTGTTCAGATCTTTGAAATCCACACACACCCAAATTCTGTCTTCCTTCTTCGGCACTGGAACAATGTTGGCCAACTAAGTAGGATACTCAGATACTAGCAAGAGCCCCGCATCTATCTACTTGGTGACCTTTTCCTTGATTTTCAAAGCCCAATCCGAGCGTATTCTCCAAATCTTTTGATTAACGGGTCGGGCCTCAAGGTCAAAAGGGATCCGATGATGTACAATCTCAGGATCGATTCCAGGCGTGTCTTCATAGGACCACGTGAAAACATCTTTGAAATCTTTTAATAAAGCGACTAAGTGCTTGCGTTCCTCCGAAGACAACATGGACCTGATCTGGACCAGACGCGGATCCTTCTCAGTACCCACATTGATTGAAATGATTTCATCAACTAAGCGTTTTACAAACCTCTCCTCCTCTTGATCAATCAAATGCTTCAAAACCAAAGGAATTCCTTCCTTATCATTTTTATCAAAATTTTGAAAGTTATGATCAATGCAATATACAAGTGGCACAAAAAAGTACTCAGAAACAGCAATGGTACCATTCTCATTCAAAGCTTCCAGCTCGTCCAATTCTTCGGTTACAACCGACTCAAAAGAAAATGAAAAAGACAATCTGGACAAAACAACGGCATCCAGGTTATTAACCCCAGGAATACCGGACTTCGACTCAGAAGAACTGGAATCTGATTTCGACTCCACAGACTCTGTGGAATCAGATTCCGGTCCACTACCTGATTCAGAACTGTTGGACAAAAAACCCTCCTCGAACTGCCAAATGAAGGGAGGTGTGATAGATGCATCCAAAATACCACCGGAAGGGTCCACAGCTGAGTGATCTCCGATCACGAAAACAGTGAAGTCATCCCCCAAGCCCTCCGGTTGGATCTGAGGATTTGAAAGGAGACAAGCCAACGCTGCTCCCAACTCAAGTTCACTGCCATTGGACTCATCCTCTATACTCCATTCAGCCTCAACTGGTAAGACAATCTGTTCTTTTGTAACTTCATCCCCTTGCAGGTGTAGGTCGAAGAAGATCTCAAAGCTAGACAAACGCCACTTCTCAGAGTTCAGCCATGGCTCAGGAAAGCTGCAAAATTGGAAATCTTCCCCCTCCCGAGCAAAGCAGTCATTCAGGGTTCCTTGAATGGGTGTATGCACCAGCTCATAATGCTTCCCACTTTGCTTTGCCTTGGCTCTTCCTGCCATTTCCTTCCCCTTTCTTACCCAGTCTTCTTTGGTAGGCGTGTAACCTAGACCAAAGGTAGGAGGGTTATGTGGCACTTCGACCAATGCAACAATGCCCTTCCGGCCGCTCCTTCCCAATCACATTCTGGGTACATGTTGTAGCTTATTCATGAGGTAGACTGATTGAGCACTAACGTACAACCCCTCACCAATAGCCAGGATATCTTGCACCACCCGGGCCTCAGCCAAGGTGAACCCAGACATGAAAACATCCTCATCGCCGTGTACAATTTCAAGTACCAATGTAGTGACTTCTGGCAAGGGATGCATAGAAGAATTCTGAAAAACAATAGCTACCCCTTCCCATGGAGGTACTTCAACATCTGATGCAGAGTGGAAGAGACAGCTTTCACTTGGTGCAGCCACGGCCGTCCAAGGAGTAAGTTAAAATGGTCGGGACATCCAGGACGTGAAACTCAACATCCTGTTGAGCCAACCTACGTTCTGATCCGAACTGTCCCCATCACTTCCCAACTTGTATTGTCATAAGCCCAAATCACCTGGGCCATTGGTACAAAGTCTGCTAGCTTCAAGCCAATAGCCTAGGCCGTGCGTGATGAGCACTCATTAATTGCAGACCCGGTATCAACCAAGACGACTGGTATCCATTTCTCTTTACATTCAACAGAGATGTATAGTGGTTTGTTATGCTCAGAGCCCTCAGGCAGCAATTCGTTATCTATAAAGGTCAAAGTCAGCAAAACCCCTCCCGGGAAGACCAATCCCACTAACTGCTTAGGGGTTGTGTCGATAGAGAGCTTAGCCTTATCCATTGCTGATAGGACGGCTTGTTTGTGCACTCGTGAAGCCATGAGCAATCCCCAAATGGATATGTCTGCTTGACTCTTCTTTAGCTACTTCAGTACAGCTTCTTCTTCTAGCAATTTATTTTTCTAGTTCTCAGCTTCCTTATCTTTCCCAAATGCTTCTGGTTGGTCCAGGTGTGGGGGCTTAAAATACCGCCCACTTCGAGTCATGTGATCAACTTCCTTAGAATACCATGTATCATCTAGCAGATTCTGTTCCCAATCTTCGTCTGTGCGGGCATGATGCAAATCGTCATCTTCCCACTACATTCCTCCGGCAACCGACAAGCAACTGTTTGGTTCTGTTGTAAGTATTCCCGCATCCACAACAGAATCAGTCCCCGTAGGGCCTTTGGCCTTTCTGGCCTTCTAATCATTCTCAATTCTTTCATGTTCGAACCGTTTTCAGCGCAGCCTCCTATTCTGTATCGGTTGTACAAATGCTATCCAATTCCTAAGCACAATTCTTAGTATTGGTGTTCTCTGGAAACTTTCCCTTGTCATCGACTGTTCTGGCCATCGCAGCAATTCCCGTTTCCAGCTGTTCCTACTTTGATTGAGACCCCTCATCAACATCCGATTTATCACTGAGCCACCTCGTATTATCCGTTGATCCGTTCATAACAAACCAGTCGATCTCTACACTCCCCAGATCTTGTTTATCAAAGAACTGCAGATTACTAATGTCCTCCTCAAGCTCGGCTAAGTCATCTAGTCCCTGGCTTGATCCGTCCTTTCGGACTACAGTAACCTCCATTCCCGTCTGCAATTCCACCCCTAGTCTGGCCTGACTGGTTGGCACAATGTAGCGGCACGGGTTGTATTCCTCTTCAATTAAGCTCACGGAGCCCTCAGGCATACCTTCTTCTACCACAGCCACCACAACAGGTTCGGGTTAGGATATGGACGCGCTCATCATGCACAAGTCTGTGCTTTCTTAGATGAACAGCACCGGCTTAGGTAGGTGGGAGGGGGTGATGTATGTACTAGGGTCGTAAGGGATAACCAGTGTTTGGATAAGGTTTATTTGCCTGGATAGAGGGGTTTGGTTATGTGGTGAGAGGGGATTTGTAGTGACGTTAGGCTTTTGAGGAGGCGCTATCACCTTATTGTCAATGAGATCTTGAATCTCATGACGTAATCTAAAGCATAGGTCGGTATCATGACCATGTTGTTGGTGGAAGGCATAGTATTTGGTCAGGTTATGTATAGAAGGGATAGGATTAGGCAATGGGCATAGCTCTAGGGGTTTCAGATGCCTCTCTTTGATCAGGACCCTCAAGGCCGCAGATAGAGACATGTAGAGTAGGGTGAAAACCCTCTAGCCACGAGGTTGGTGTTTCATGGTTTGTGGCGTCATGTCGGATGTACTGGAAAAGGAGGTGGCTGTTTTCGGTGTGGTCGTGACTATACTAACATCAGAGGTTCGTGTAGCTGCATTACTACTCGTAGCAACATTGGAAGTTCGTGTAAAAGCCCTCTTGGGCTGCTCTTTCTCATGGTCTATCAGACCCTGTTTCATTGCATCCTCTATCTGCACCCCTATTTCATGGAGGTCAGCAAATGTAGGCAGTGGTAAGACTATCATCTTCTGTAGCAGCCTCGGTTGCAGATTACGGACGACCATTCTAATCTGGTCCTTTTCAGCTAGCCGGGTGGTCATCATGGAGACCTTGGCCCTCCCCCGAGTGACGAAATCGGAGAAGCCCTCATTCGGCTCTTGATGAGTTGACTCGGGATCACAAGTTGTGACCTCAATTTGAGTGTTATAGGAGTATTGAGCAATAACGGCCTCGACCATCTCTTCCCAATTCCTCTTTACAGAATCCTCAAGTTTAGCATACCAAATGGCTACGATACTTGATAAGGTCTGGCTGAAGAGCAACAACTTCTATAGTTTACTTAGGCCCGTCGGCCGCAGAATATCTGAAAATAGCCGCAAGTGGACCATAGGATCACCCGAGCCATCAAAGCGGTCTATATGTGGCATTTTAAACCTATCTGGCAAGGTCACCGCTGCATCGATATAGCCATCCTCTATATCTGGGATTGAATTGACACCCTGAGCTCGTTTGAAAAGCTTTTCAAGCTTGCTTACTTTTAGTGCAGTAGGGTCGACCTCAAACTCAAATGGTGCCTCTGTTGGGTAAACCGGTGCTTTGGAAGTCTGGGGTGGAATCGGATCCACTGGGATGTCCACATTTTCCTGGACATTGGCAGTCGGAGCAGGAGCTCTGGGTACTGGAATGTTTGCAGGAGGCGGATGGGATACAGAAGTTGTTGCTTGTTGCGGCTATTGTTGCTGTAGCCTAGCAATCAACTCAACCTACTGGGCTGTAATTTTAGCTTGGCAGGCAGCATCCAATTGCATATTCTCGATAGTCTGTTGAAGTTCGCGCATCATATCCTCCATGTTGACTGAGGGGTGTTGATTTATCAGAACTGGTGCATACTCTCTTTCTGAAGTGAAAGCAGAAAACTGGACTTCGCTGAAGGAAGGTAACCGCCGAACCAGTGAATTATGCCTGACTCACCTCCGTCTTGTAATCGGGGGTAGCGAAGCAAACACTGGTTGTCCTCTTACAAGATCCCCAGATTGGTAAAGTCGCCTTACTCGAGTCCAGAGTGCTTAGGGGGTAACTACCTCGTCTGACGTAATTGTGAAACACTACCTTGCGTAAAGAAAAAGAAAAAAAAGAAAAAGAAACAAAAATCAGAAAACGCACAGCACCTCGGCTTAGATAGAGACAACACACAGCTGAAATCATAAGCTGGACAACTGTACTCAGACACTGATTTATGTCCCAAATTTCTGCCCCAAAACTGATACCTTCAAACTGGTATCCAAACTTGCAACTGATGTATACATTCCTGTAGAGTTTCACTCTAAAAGCACATATCAAGCAAATGAGAGCCAAAACACCCCTATGATGGGTTAGGGCTACCGTATCCTAATTTTGTTAGGAGCTAGGGATTCACTATGCAAAACAAGCGATTTCAAACAATTCCTGCATTCAGGTAAGCAACCTGTCCTAGTTTGGAACAGTCTCTATGGCATCCGATATGCAACTAAGTCGATTTGTCAAAAAGGGTACCTCAGCAAGACTACATAATATACCTCTCGCACCTAACACCGAGAAGTGAAAGGAGGATCAAATGGTACAGTGGTACTCCAGATCCAAGGGTTGTGTTCCCATCGTGGCAGAGCCCGTAGCCGGTTTGCCTTTTGGCAAGCTTTTCTAAGCAAGCCTCCAACAAACCGCTAAGGAATAGCAGATGGCAAACACTGTGACTTAGGTGCACCAATGCAAATGCAATGCAAAGAAACACGTAAGTGTAGATAAAACAACATATCACAAGCTCGAGTCAATTTCTCTAAATCCCCAGCAGAGTCGCCAGAAACTGTGGGCTCGCCTTTTTTCGCGCCCCGCCAGTCGGAAAGGGTTTGAAAAGAAGGCCTCACAATTGGGACTCTACCTGTGGTTCTGAATCTAATCTCACAAAGTGCAATGTGAAACTAATAATCACCAAAGAGTTCAAATCTGGCAAACCTTTTTGGAAAATCGATTTTAAATCAAATAATGCCAAAATTGGACTGCTTTGCCAGATTACAGAGTCGCCACCTAAAAATTTTATTTTTGGGAAATTTAGGAAACCCTGACTCATGCCAAAAGCCACGTGTCCGTCATCACCAAAGTTGCCTCGGCTCGGGAACTTAGGTACGAGAGGGGAAGGTCCTAAAATGAGCACCCCCGCTCGTCCGATCAAAGATCGGTCTCTACTAATCATGATATAATGTTTTATGAACCTCACGTGTTCTTATTCCGGTTATTAGCTAACTTTACTATGTGACGCACACACACACACACAAGTATAGACTACATCACAAGAATTGGAATAATTCAACTCATGTTTGCTTTCAAAAATGGTTTGAATTTGCCACGCTCTAGTGGGCTTAAAAGATGCGGTTTTGCCACCTCAAGTGGGCTTAAAACATGATTTGCCACAACAAAGTGGGCTTAAAACTCACATTCGTTGAATCGTACCAATTCAAACAATAAAGCCTCCATTCACAGGCATTCAAGTAGTTTAGCAAATAAGCACATAGCCTCATGGCAAGCATGCAAAACATGGCAATATGGCAATCACACTCATGCAAGTATGCTAAAGCATAAAAGCTTACCCAGTTCTCCAAGCCAAAATAAAAACTTGTTAGAAACAATGCATGACCCTAACTATACAAGATGTCTAATGCAACGCATGCAATAATGCAATTAATAAGCTCAACTACTAAACATGGCATATGCAATACTTTGATAGCATGCTTTGAAACACGTATTCAAAGACGTATTGAAATTTGTAATGTAGTTTGAATGATGCGCCGAGCCTTGGTGCGTGCAAGGCAAATGAATGGATGCAAACATGCGAGCATAAGGTATGCTAATTGAAAATGATCCCTAATCTAACCATCGAAAGCGATTAAATAAAAGGAAGAAAGACGTGGGGTTGGAAGACATACACACACGCACACACACCTAATACAACATTATGCCCTCGCGAAGGAGGGTCCGAATGAATAAGAGCTAAGCTAAGCTAATTAAACTAATCTAATTAAACTAATTAGACTAATTATTACAAACCAATGAATAACTAGCAAACTAATCACTAATTATTATAACACTTTAACTAATTAGCAAACTAATTAATTAACACTACCTAATCATGCAAGGCACTAAACTATGCTACCACTGCTCCGCCTCGGGAAGTAAAAGATGCATGAACTCAGTTTTCGCCCTGAAATACCCTTTGTTTTGCTCTCGAAGGCCCTGTTTGTAGGGTTGACCATACTCCAGAATCTTTCTGCTCCACCTTACCAAAAACTTGCTGAGGATTGCACCAGTGGCATGTCGGCCATGGGAGGTTGCTGCCAACCATCTGCCGGCCAAAAGTGTGCCTTGCCGGCCAAGAATGAGGCACTGCCGGCCACTGGTGAGGCACTGCCAGCCATTGGTGCTCTGAGTCACCACACTGCAACAGAGCACAGACAGAGGAAAATGAGGTTTTTCCAGGGGTTTATTTGTACTGCCCCTCTCCTTATCATCTCAAATCCTCGAAGGAGTGCACACTTGGATCTAAAACCACCAACCAAGCATCTTCGATGCAAGATGGTCAAAGAACCAAGGAGTACAATTTCATTGTATGCAAAAACAAGACTCAAGACAACCACCTTATCATGTGTGATCAAAGACAAAGGAGACTAAGGAGATTGGCTCATTTCATCACTTTGAGTATGAAACGCTCTAATCTTCCATGTGTTCAATATAACGTCCAATTGAACACATGCAATGCAACACAACATGCTTAGCTTTCTCAAGTTTTACTTGTTCATTTTGTTTACTCATTTTAACTTACCAACTCATTCTTTAATTGATTTAGTCTAATTGTGAGAGTCCTCTAAAGAGAAAGAAGCATCAACGAAAGGATGATGTAAGGTAAGAGAGAGTTCATGCCGTTGGTTAGTGGAAACCCTCAAAAGAGGATTAAAACCATTAAGCACAAACTCTATCTCAAGCTTAAAAGATCCCAAGCTTGAAACAACTCTCAAAAGAAATTTAAAGAGTGAAACAAACGAGAACATGACAAAGCTATATATGTTGAAATTACATGCAAAATGACACTACAACATGCTTTCAACTCAAAATAATGATGCTCAAAGCTTTAATACACCAAGCTAGTGAAGGAATTAACCCTACAACTATGCAATACAAGCCTCAAATGAATTAACCAGCCCAAAACAGAGCCAAAATAGTGGCAAAAACATGTTGGAAAAAAGCTAAGTTAAGCTAGAAAAATATGCTAACACACAAAGCTATCTAGGCATGCAAACAAGACACAAGGAGGGAAGGCTAACCCCTCTTATTTTGGACTTCAAAACTTGGTTTTTTCCATTGAAAATCCTCTGAAATTCAGTGGTTAGAAGGGCCAAAAATGTTGATTTGAAAGTGTTGGAAGACAGCACAAAAGCTTTAACAAACCAAGGAACAAAAAGGGCGAACCACCCCTAACTCAAAAGGAACCTCAAACCATCATTTTAAACCATAAAAGCAGAGATTTTAAGAGGTCAAAACCAGCCTTAAAATAGTATGTAAAGATGGAAAAACAAGTATTTAAATAAAGCTCAAAATACAAGTGTTCTACCTCTTGAAGACAAGATGCAAGTTAGGCACCAAAACCGAGCTAAACCAAGCTAAAATCCTCTTCTAAACCTCAAAGAGGGCCTCGAGTAACGTAACCTCAACTCAATGGTGATCAAGTTTGATCTAGGGTTCATATGCAAGAGTGTAGAGAATTTAGGCTATAAGGCACAAAATATCAAGAGAGGGAGAGAATTCTAGAGAGAGAGAGTGACAAATTTTTTGTCTTCTAAATTTTTTAACCCCTCCACATGCGAGAGAAGGCTTCTATATATAGACAATGAAAAATCCCCTCAGAAAGATCCAGCCACACATGTATTGGAAGATGCTTCAATCTGTGCAAACAGCTGGAACAAAATATCAGAAAATATCTGCTGATACACTGGTGGTTGGTCAGCCTTCAGTGATGGCCGGTAGGGCACATCAATGGCCATCTGGCCAAGACCCATGGCCGGCAGTGCCCAAGGATGGCCAGTAGGCCATGAACAACAACATGCTGAAAGGGCCTACACATGGTCCAAAAATGAAACAGAATGGATGCAGGGTTTGAAAAACTCAAACCTGTGGTGTTCCGCCGCAGATTTCGAGTGCTTGACGAGCAATCAAACTCATCACTGAATGTACCTGCAAGAACATCCAAGTCTTGAAGACGGTCAAAAATAGGGTGTCTACAGGTAATTTACACTATTAAGGATGTTAACGTGGAGTGTAAATGTCACGACCCATCCTAGTGACCAAGGCTGGATTCGCAACTAGCTAATTCTAAAATTTCTTAGATTAATTCCAAGTAATTAAATAATGCAACAGATTAAAATAAAAGATGTAGATAAATATCTAAAGTGTACATAGAAATTATTCTTTATGTATTAAAATAAAAAATGTAGATAAATATATAAAGCATGCATAGAAATTATTATTTATGTAACGATGTAACATCAGTCAGATAATGATTACAAGAAAAAAAACATGATATCCATATCGAATTTGAGGTTCTGATCCACATGGTAAAACCATCCTTCTTTAAATTTCTTCACGTGAAAGGGGTTTTAACAGCTATAAGCACATGGCAGAGTGAGAAATATTATACTGAGAGCATGAGGGTATAAAATCACCATGGATAATTATTTAGGCTAAACGATGAATAGTTTGGTTCGAATAAGTTATTTTTAATAACAGACATATAACACAAAATCATATAAACAAAATAATTATAACCACGGTAAAGAACATAACAGAGGGTCACGAAGTGACTAATCAGAGGGCCAAAGGTTATTTAAGTCCCCCAAGGCATGGGACTGTCAGAGGGTCACTAAAGTGACAATTCAGAGAGCCAGTAATTATTTAAGTCCCCTAAGGCATGGGACCTCCATGGTGGTACTTATTCAAAAAAAATGTTTATAAAATCATTGCCAAATATTTTCTAAAATTTAAACAAACATATCCATGGGTTTCAATTTAAGCAAATAGAGTTCAGAAAATAATCTACGTAATTGAAACATTAATATAACCATAAAACATAAATTATATAAAATGATTCATGGTAACTCAAAACATTCGTAAAATATGTTATGGTGACTCAAGGTATAATATTACTCACCTTGTTATTGACCCTTAGCCTTTACTTACTATTATTGCTTATTAGTACGCTGTACTTGTTTTGAATCTATGTATTTCTTTCTTGTTTCTTTATGAAGCTCAGCGACTCTCTATTTATAGGGGGAAATGTGCACAGTCATGGTAAATTTGCCACCACGTGTCACTCAAATCACTTGTCACTTGCTTCTTCCCTATTATGACTTATCCGGGTGCTTATCTAAATAGGCATATTCACCACCCTATGTGTTAGGGTGGTGAGAGGCCGTATATATCCATTTTTTTTTAATTTATTTTTTTTATTATTATTAACATTTCACTTTATTAATCATTCAATATATACTCCAAATATATATATATGTGTGATATTTATTTAGGGTGTCACAGTAAAACATGGACTGGTTTTGGTATGAGCAAAAGACATGTCGTGTGGAACATGTTGAAGGATGATGAGCTAAGAATGCTGGATAAAAATATAGTTTGAACGGTGATGGGTAAATTATTTTTCTAATTTGTTATAATACTTGTATGGTATCTAGTAAACAATGTTGCAGTTTTGTTGTTAAATTTGATATGTGGGTTGCAGGGCAGTAATATGGGACAGTGGGGACAATGGAGTGCAAGTGCATTTCACGGATTTCCAAGACTTGGTACAACAAAACTCAATTCATGGGAATGTACGTACATCTCGTATCCTTTTAAATGTTATTGGAATTTGATTTGATTGTGTGGAAGGTGGTTGTTAATTTAAGAATTAATTCGTTGCTATGTTGGCGTATTGGGTTGGAAAAAATACATGCTGTAAGAAGGTTGTGCTTCTAGTAACTACGATGGTGGTGATGTGTAGAGCAAATTTACATTCGTAAACTGATGTTAACATTTGCACATCAAGGAGGAGTTCGTCATAGTTTCTGTATGCACAATATGGAACCCCCTCCCCCCGAATTTTTAGATAATTGTGGGTGGTAGTGGAGGTGGTAGGTGGAGTGGGTGGTAGTGGAGGTGGTAGGTGGAGTGGGTGGTAGTGGAGGTGGTAGGTGGAGTGGGTGGTAGTGGAGGTGGTAGGTGGAGTGGGTGGTAGTGGAGGTGGTAGGTGGAGTGGGTGGTAGTGGAGGTGGTAGGTGGAGTGGGTGGTAGTGGAGGTGGTAGGTGGAGTGGGTGGTAGTGGAGGTGGTAGGTGGAGTGGGTGGTAGTGGAGGTGGTAGGTGGAGTGGGTGGTAGTGGAGGTGGTAGGTGGAGTGGGTGGTAGTGGAGGTGGTAGGTGGAGTGGGTGGTAGTGGAGGTGGTAGGTGGAGTGGGTGGTAGTGGAGGTGGTAGGTGGAGTGGGTGGTAGTGGAGGTGGTAGGTGGAGTGGGTGGTAGTGGAGGTGGTAGGTGGAGTGGGTGGTAGTGGAGGTGGTAGGTGGAGTGGGTGGTAGTGGAGGTGGTAGGTGGAGTGGGTGGTAGTGGAGGTGGTAGGTGGAGTGGGTGGTAGTGGAGGTGGTAGGTGGAGTGGGTGGTAGTGGAGGTGGTAGGTGGAGTGGGTGGTAGTGGAGGTGGTAGGTGGAGTGGGTGGTAGTGGAGGTGGTAGGTGGAGTGGGTGGTAGTGGAGGTGGTAGGTGGAGTGGGTGGTAGTGGAGGTGGTAGGTGGAGTGGGTGGTAGTGGAGGTGGTAGGTGGAGTGGGTGGTAGTGGAGGTGGTAGGTGGAGTGGGTGGTAGTGGAGGTGGTAGGTGGAGTGGGTGGTAGTGGAGGTGGTAGGTGGAGTGGGTGGTAGTGGAGGTGGTAGGTGGAGTGGGTGGTAGTGGAGGTGGTAGGTGGAGTGGGTGGTAGTGGAGGTGGTAGGTGGAGTGGGTGGTAGTGGAGGTGGTAGGTGGAGTGGGTGGTAGTGGAGGTGGTAGGTGGAGTGGGTGGTAGTGGAGGTGGTAGGTGGAGTGGGTGGTAGTGGAGGTGGTAGGTGGAGTGGGTGGTAGTGGAGGTGGTAGGTGGAGTGGGTGGTAGTGGAGGTGGTAGGTGGAGTGGGTGGTAGTGGAGGTGGTAGGTGGAGTGGGTGGTAGTGGAGGTGGTAGGTGGAGTGGGTGGTAGTGGAGGTGGTAGGTGGAGTGGGTGGTAGTGGAGGTGGTAGGTGGAGTGGGTGGTAGTGGAGGTGGTAGGTGGAGTGGGTGGTAGTGGAGGTGGTAGGTGGAGTGGGTGGTAGTGGAGGTGGTAGGTGGAGTGGGTGGTAGTGGAGGTGGTAGGTGGAGTGGGTGGTAGTGGAGGTGGTAGGTGGAGTGGGTGGTAGTGGAGGTGGTAGGTGGAGTGGGTGGTAGTGGAGGTGGTAGGTGGAGTGGGTGGTAGTGGAGGTGGTAGGTGGAGTGGGTGGTAGTGGAGGTGGTAGGTGGAGTGGGTGGTAGTGGAGGTGGTAGGTGGAGTGGGTGGTAGTGGAGGTGGTAGGTGGAGTGGGTGGTAGTGGAGGTGGTAGGTGGAGTGGGTGGTAGTGGAGGTGGTAGGTGGAGTGGGTGGTAGTGGAGGTGGTAGGTGGAGTGGGTGGTAGTGGAGGTGGTAGGTGGAGTGGGTGGTAGTGGAGGTGGTAGGTGGAGTGGGTGGTAGTGGAGGTGGTAGGTGGAGTGGGTGGTAGTGGAGGTGGTAGGTGGAGTGGGTGGTAGTGGAGGTGGTAGGTGGAGTGGGTGGTAGTGGAGGTGGTAGGTGGAGTGGGTGGTAGTGGAGGTGGTAGGTGGAGTGGGTGGTAGTGGAGGTGGTAGGTGGAGTGGGTGGTAGTGGAGGTGGTAGGTGGAGTGGGTGGTAGTGGAGGTGGTAGGTGGAGTGGGTGGTAGTGGAGGTGGTAGGTGGAGTGGGTGGTAGTGGAGGTGGTAGGTGGAGTGGGTGGTAGTGGAGGTGGTAGGTGGAGTGGGTGGTAGTGGAGGTGGTAGGTGGAGTGGGTGGTAGTGGAGGTGGTAGGTGGAGTGGGTGGTAGTGGAGGTGGTAGGTGGAGTGGGTGGTAGTGGAGGTGGTAGGTGGAGTGGGTGGTAGTGGAGGTGGTAGGTGGAGTGGGTGGTAGTGGAGGTGGTAGGTGGAGTGGGTGGTAGTGGAGGTGGTAGGTGGAGTGGGTGGTAGTGGAGGTGGTAGGTGGAGTGGGTGGTAGTGGAGGTGGTAGGTGGAGTGGGTGGTAGTGGAGGTGGTAGGTGGAGTGGGTGGTAGTGGAGGTGGTAGGTGGAGTGGGTGGTAGTGGAGGTGGTAGGTGGAGTGGGTGGTAGTGGAGGTGGTAGGTGGAGTGGGTGGTAGTGGAGGTGGTAGGTGGAGTGGGTGGTAGTGGAGGTGGTAGGTGGAGTGGGTGGTAGTGGAGGTGGTAGGTGGAGTGGGTGGTAGTGGAGGTGGTAGGTGGAGTGGGTGGTAGTGGAGGTGGTAGGTGGAGTGGGTGGTAGTGGAGGTGGTAGGTGGAGTGGGTGGTAGTGGAGGTGGTAGGTGGAGTGGGTGGTAGTGGAGGTGGTAGGTGGAGTGGGTGGTAGTGGAGGTGGTAGGTGGAGTGGGTGGTAGTGGAGGTGGTAGGTGGAGTGGGTGGTAGTGGAGGTGGTAGGTGGAGTGGGTGGTAGTGGAGGTGGTAGGTGGAGTGGGTGGTAGTGGAGGTGGTAGGTGGAGTGGGTGGTAGTGGAGGTGGTAGGTGGAGTGGGTGGTAGTGGAGGTGGTAGGTGGAGTGGGTGGTAGTGGAGGTGGTAGGTGGAGTGGGTGGTAGTGGAGGTGGTAGGTGGAGTGGGTGGTAGTGGAGGTGGTAGGTGGAGTGGGTGGTAGTGGAGGTGGTAGGTGGAGTGGGTGGTAGTGGAGGTGGTAGGTGGAGTGGGTGGTAGTGGAGGTGGTAGGTGGAGTGGGTGGTAGTGGAGGTGGTAGGTGGAGTGGGTGGTAGTGGAGGTGGTAGGTGGAGTGGGTGGTAGTGGAGGTGGTAGGTGGAGTGGGTGGTAGTGGAGGTGGTAGGTGGAGTGGGTGGTAGTGGAGGTGGTAGGTGGAGTGGGTGGTAGTGGAGGTGGTAGGTGGAGTGGGTGGTAGTGGAGGTGGTAGGTGGAGTGGGTGGTAGTGGAGGTGGTAGGTGGAGTGGGTGGTAGTGGAGGTGGTAGGTGGAGTGGGTGGTAGTGGAGGTGGTAGGTGGAGTGGGTGGTAGTGGAGGTGGTAGGTGGAGTGGGTGGTAGTGGAGGTGGTAGGTGGAGTGGGTGGTAGTGGAGGTGGTAGGTGGAGTGGGTGGTAGTGGAGGTGGTAGGTGGAGTGGGTGGTAGTGGAGGTGGTAGGTGGAGTGGGTGGTAGTGGAGGTGGTAGGTGGAGTGGGTGGTAGTGGAGGTGGTAGGTGGAGTGGGTGGTAGTGGAGGTGGTAGGTGGAGTGGGTGGTAGTGGAGGTGGTAGGTGGAGTGGGTGGTAGTGGAGGTGGTAGGTGGAGTGGGTGGTAGTGGAGGTGGTAGGTGGAGTGGGTGGTAGTGGAGGTGGTAGGTGGAGTGGGTGGTAGTGGAGGTGGTAGGTGGAGTGGGTGGTAGTGGAGGTGGTAGGTGGAGTGGGTGGTAGTGGAGGTGGTAGGTGGAGTGGGTGGTAGTGGAGGTGGTAGGTGGAGTGGGTGGTAGTGGAGGTGGTAGGTGGAGTGGGTGGTAGTGGAGGTGGTAGGTGGAGTGGGTGGTAGTGGAGGTGGTAGGTGGAGTGGGTGGTAGTGGAGGTGGTAGGTGGAGTGGGTGGTAGTGGAGGTGGTAGGTGGAGTGGGTGGTAGTGGAGGTGGTAGGTGGAGTGGGTGGTAGTGGAGGTGGTAGGTGGAGTGGGTGGTAGTGGAGGTGGTAGGTGGAGTGGGTGGTAGTGGAGGTGGTAGGTGGAGTGGGTGGTAGTGGAGGTGGTAGGTGGAGTGGGTGGTAGTGGAGGTGGTAGGTGGAGTGGGTGGTAGTGGAGGTGGTAGGTGGAGTGGGTGGTAGTGGAGGTGGTAGGTGGAGTGGGTGGTAGTGGAGGTGGTAGGTGGAGTGGGTGGTAGTGGAGGTGGTAGGTGGAGTGGGTGGTAGTGGAGGTGGTAGGTGGAGTGGGTGGTAGTGGAGGTGGTAGGTGGAGTGGGTGGTAGTGGAGGTGGTAGGTGGAGTGGGTGGTAGTGGAGGTGGTAGGTGGAGTGGGTGGTAGTGGAGGTGGTAGGTGGAGTGGGTGGTAGTGGAGGTGGTAGGTGGAGTGGGTGGTAGTGGAGGTGGTAGGTGGAGTGGGTGGTAGTGGAGGTGGTAGGTGGAGTGGGTGGTAGTGGAGGTGGTAGGTGGAGTGGGTGGTAGTGGAGGTGGTAGGTGGAGTGGGTGGTAGTGGAGGTGGTAGGTGGAGTGGGTGGTAGTGGAGGTGGTAGGTGGAGTGGGTGGTAGTGGAGGTGGTAGGTGGAGTGGGTGGTAGTGGAGGTGGTAGGTGGAGTGGGTGGTAGTGGAGGTGGTAGGTGGAGTGGGTGGTAGTGGAGGTGGTAGGTGGAGTGGGTGGTAGTGGAGGTGGTAGGTGGAGTGGGTGGTAGTGGAGGTGGTAGGTGGAGTGGGTGGTAGTGGAGGTGGTAGGTGGAGTGGGTGGTAGTGGAGGTGGTAGGTGGAGTGGGTGGTAGTGGAGGTGGTAGGTGGAGTGGGTGGTAGTGGAGGTGGTAGGTGGAGTGGGTGGTAGTGGAGGTGGTAGGTGGAGTGGGTGGTAGTGGAGGTGGTAGGTGGAGTGGGTGGTAGTGGAGGTGGTAGGTGGAGTGGGTGGTAGTGGAGGTGGTAGGTGGAGTGGGTGGTAGTGGAGGTGGTAGGTGGAGTGGGTGGTAGTGGAGGTGGTAGGTGGAGTGGGTGGTAGTGGAGGTGGTAGGTGGAGTGGGTGGTAGTGGAGGTGGTAGGTGGAGTGGGTGGTAGTGGAGGTGGTAGGTGGAGTGGGTGGTAGTGGAGGTGGTAGGTGGAGTGGGTGGTAGTGGAGGTGGTAGGTGGAGTGGGTGGTAGTGGAGGTGGTAGGTGGAGTGGGTGGTAGTGGAGGTGGTAGGTGGAGTGGGTGGTAGTGGAGGTGGTAGGTGGAGTGGGTGGTAGTGGAGGTGGTAGGTGGAGTGGGTGGTAGTGGAGGTGGTAGGTGGAGTGGGTGGTAGTGGAGGTGGTAGGTGGAGTGGGTGGTAGTGGAGGTGGTAGGTGGAGTGGGTGGTAGTGGAGGTGGTAGGTGGAGTGGGTGGTAGTGGAGGTGGTAGGTGGAGTGGGTGGTAGTGGAGGTGGTAGGTGGAGTGGGTGGTAGTGGAGGTGGTAGGTGGAGTGGGTGGTAGTGGAGGTGGTAGGTGGAGTGGGTGGTAGTGGAGGTGGTAGGTGGAGTGGGTGGTAGTGGAGGTGGTAGGTGGAGTGGGTGGTAGTGGAGGTGGTAGGTGGAGTGGGTGGTAGTGGAGGTGGTAGGTGGAGTGGGTGGTAGTGGAGGTGGTAGGTGGAGTGGGTGGTAGTGGAGGTGGTAGGTGGAGTGGGTGGTAGTGGAGGTGGTAGGTGGAGTGGGTGGTAGTGGAGGTGGTAGGTGGAGTGGGTGGTAGTGGAGGTGGTAGGTGGAGTGGGTGGTAGTGGAGGTGGTAGGTGGAGTGGGTGGTAGTGGAGGTGGTAGGTGGAGTGGGTGGTAGTGGAGGTGGTAGGTGGAGTGGGTGGTAGTGGAGGTGGTAGGTGGAGTGGGTGGTAGTGGAGGTGGTAGGTGGAGTGGGTGGTAGTGGAGGTGGTAGGTGGAGTGGGTGGTAGTGGAGGTGGTAGGTGGAGTGGGTGGTAGTGGAGGTGGTAGGTGGAGTGGGTGGTAGTGGAGGTGGTAGGTGGAGTGGGTGGTAGTGGAGGTGGTAGGTGGAGTGGGTGGTAGTGGAGGTGGTAGGTGGAGTGGGTGGTAGTGGAGGTGGTAGGTGGAGTGGGTGGTAGTGGAGGTGGTAGGTGGAGTGGGTGGTAGTGGAGGTGGTAGGTGGAGTGGGTGGTAGTGGAGGTGGTAGGTGGAGTGGGTGGTAGTGGAGGTGGTAGGTGGAGTGGGTGGTAGTGGAGGTGGTAGGTGGAGTGGGTGGTAGTGGAGGTGGTAGGTGGAGTGGGTGGTAGTGGAGGTGGTAGGTGGAGTGGGTGGTAGTGGAGGTGGTAGGTGGAGTGGGTGGTAGTGGAGGTGGTAGGTGGAGTGGGTGGTAGTGGAGGTGGTAGGTGGAGTGGGTGGTAGTGGAGGTGGTAGGTGGAGTGGGTGGTAGTGGAGGTGGTAGGTGGAGTGGGTGGTAGTGGAGGTGGTAGGTGGAGTGGGTGGTAGTGGAGGTGGTAGGTGGAGTGGGTGGTAGTGGAGGTGGTAGGTGGAGTGGGTGGTAGTGGAGGTGGTAGGTGGAGTGGGTGGTAGTGGAGGTGGTAGGTGGAGTGGGTGGTAGTGGAGGTGGTAGGTGGAGTGGGTGGTAGTGGAGGTGGTAGGTGGAGTGGGTGGTAGTGGAGGTGGTAGGTGGAGTGGGTGGTAGTGGAGGTGGTAGGTGGAGTGGGTGGTAGTGGAGGTGGTAGGTGGAGTGGGTGGTAGTGGAGGTGGTAGGTGGAGTGGGTGGTAGTGGAGGTGGTAGGTGGAGTGGGTGGTAGTGGAGGTGGTAGGTGGAGTGGGTGGTAGTGGAGGTGGTAGGTGGAGTGGGTGGTAGTGGAGGTGGTAGGTGGAGTGGGTGGTAGTGGAGGTGGTAGGTGGAGTGGGTGGTAGTGGAGGTGGTAGGTGGAGTGGGTGGTAGTGGAGGTGGTAGGTGGAGTGGGTGGTAGTGGAGGTGGTAGGTGGAGTGGGTGGTAGTGGAGGTGGTAGGTGGAGTGGGTGGTAGTGGAGGTGGTAGGTGGAGTGGGTGGTAGTGGAGGTGGTAGGTGGAGTGGGTGGTAGTGGAGGTGGTAGGTGGAGTGGGTGGTAGTGGAGGTGGTAGGTGGAGTGGGTGGTAGTGGAGGTGGTAGGTGGAGTGGGTGGTAGTGGAGGTGGTAGGTGGAGTGGGTGGTAGTGGAGGTGGTAGGTGGAGTGGGTGGTAGTGGAGGTGGTAGGTGGAGTGGGTGGTAGTGGAGGTGGTAGGTGGAGTGGGTGGTAGTGGAGGTGGTAGGTGGAGTGGGTGGTAGTGGAGGTGGTAGGTGGAGTGGGTGGTAGTGGAGGTGGTAGGTGGAGTGGGTGGTAGTGGAGGTGGTAGGTGGAGTGGGTGGTAGTGGAGGTGGTAGGTGGAGTGGGTGGTAGTGGAGGTGGTAGGTGGAGTGGGTGGTAGTGGAGGTGGTAGGTGGAGTGGGTGGTAGTGGAGGTGGTAGGTGGAGTGGGTGGTAGTGGAGGTGGTAGGTGGAGTGGGTGGTAGTGGAGGTGGTAGGTGGAGTGGGTGGTAGTGGAGGTGGTAGGTGGAGTGGGTGGTAGTGGAGGTGGTAGGTGGAGTGGGTGGTAGTGGAGGTGGTAGGTGGAGTGGGTGGTAGTGGAGGTGGTAGGTGGAGTGGGTGGTAGTGGAGGTGGTAGGTGGAGTGGGTGGTAGTGGAGGTGGTAGGTGGAGTGGGTGGTAGTGGAGGTGGTAGGTGGAGTGGGTGGTAGTGGAGGTGGTAGGTGGAGTGGGTGGTAGTGGAGGTGGTAGGTGGAGTGGGTGGTAGTGGAGGTGGTAGGTGGAGTGGGTGGTAGTGGAGGTGGTAGGTGGAGTGGGTGGTAGTGGAGGTGGTAGGTGGAGTGGGTGGTAGTGGAGGTGGTAGGTGGAGTGGGTGGTAGTGGAGGTGGTAGGTGGAGTGGGTGGTAGTGGAGGTGGTAGGTGGAGTGGGTGGTAGTGGAGGTGGTAGGTGGAGTGGGTGGTAGTGGAGGTGGTAGGTGGAGTGGGTGGTAGTGGAGGTGGTAGGTGGAGTGGGTGGTAGTGGAGGTGGTAGGTGGAGTGGGTGGTAGTGGAGGTGGTAGGTGGAGTGGGTGGTAGTGGAGGTGGTAGGTGGAGTGGGTGGTAGTGGAGGTGGTAGGTGGAGTGGGTGGTAGTGGAGGTGGTAGGTGGAGTGGGTGGTAGTGGAGGTGGTAGGTGGAGTGGGTGGTAGTGGAGGTGGTAGGTGGAGTGGGTGGTAGTGGAGGTGGTAGGTGGAGTGGGTGGTAGTGGAGGTGGTAGGTGGAGTGGGTGGTAGTGGAGGTGGTAGGTGGAGTGGGTGGTAGTGGAGGTGGTAGGTGGAGTGGGTGGTAGTGGAGGTGGTAGGTGGAGTGGGTGGTAGTGGAGGTGGTAGGTGGAGTGGGTGGTAGTGGAGGTGGTAGGTGGAGTGGGTGGTAGTGGAGGTGGTAGGTGGAGTGGGTGGTAGTGGAGGTGGTAGGTGGAGTGGGTGGTAGTGGAGGTGGTAGGTGGAGTGGGTGGTAGTGGAGGTGGTAGGTGGAGTGGGTGGTAGTGGAGGTGGTAGGTGGAGTGGGTGGTAGTGGAGGTGGTAGGTGGAGTGGGTGGTAGTGGAGGTGGTAGGTGGAGTGGGTGGTAGTGGAGGTGGTAGGTGGAGTGGGTGGTAGTGGAGGTGGTAGGTGGAGTGGGTGGTAGTGGAGGTGGTAGGTGGAGTGGGTGGTAGTGGAGGTGGTAGGTGGAGTGGGTGGTAGTGGAGGTGGTAGGTGGAGTGGGTGGTAGTGGAGGTGGTAGGTGGAGTGGGTGGTAGTGGAGGTGGTAGGTGGAGTGGGTGGTAGTGGAGGTGGTAGGTGGAGTGGGTGGTAGTGGAGGTGGTAGGTGGAGTGGGTGGTAGTGGAGGTGGTAGGTGGAGTGGGTGGTAGTGGAGGTGGTAGGTGGAGTGGGTGGTAGTGGAGGTGGTAGGTGGAGTGGGTGGTAGTGGAGGTGGTAGGTGGAGTGGGTGGTAGTGGAGGTGGTAGGTGGAGTGGGTGGTAGTGGAGGTGGTAGGTGGAGTGGGTGGTAGTGGAGGTGGTAGGTGGAGTGGGTGGTAGTGGAGGTGGTAGGTGGAGTGGGTGGTAGTGGAGGTGGTAGGTGGAGTGGGTGGTAGTGGAGGTGGTAGGTGGAGTGGGTGGTAGTGGAGGTGGTAGGTGGAGTGGGTGGTAGTGGAGGTGGTAGGTGGAGTGGGTGGTAGTGGAGGTGGTAGGTGGAGTGGGTGGTAGTGGAGGTGGTAGGTGGAGTGGGTGGTAGTGGAGGTGGTAGGTGGAGTGGGTGGTAGTGGAGGTGGTAGGTGGAGTGGGTGGTAGTGGAGGTGGTAGGTGGAGTGGGTGGTAGTGGAGGTGGTAGGTGGAGTGGGTGGTAGTGGAGGTGGTAGGTGGAGTGGGTGGTAGTGGAGGTGGTAGGTGGAGTGGGTGGTAGTGGAGGTGGTAGGTGGAGTGGGTGGTAGTGGAGGTGGTAGGTGGAGTGGGTGGTAGTGGAGGTGGTAGGTGGAGTGGGTGGTAGTGGAGGTGGTAGGTGGAGTGGGTGGTAGTGGAGGTGGTAGGTGGAGTGGGTGGTAGTGGAGGTGGTAGGTGGAGTGGGTGGTAGTGGAGGTGGTAGGTGGAGTGGGTGGTAGTGGAGGTGGTAGGTGGAGTGGGTGGTAGTGGAGGTGGTAGGTGGAGTGGGTGGTAGTGGAGGTGGTAGGTGGAGTGGGTGGTAGTGGAGGTGGTAGGTGGAGTGGGTGGTAGTGGAGGTGGTAGGTGGAGTGGGTGGTAGTGGAGGTGGTAGGTGGAGTGGGTGGTAGTGGAGGTGGTAGGTGGAGTGGGTGGTAGTGGAGGTGGTAGGTGGAGTGGGTGGTAGTGGAGGTGGTAGGTGGAGTGGGTGGTAGTGGAGGTGGTAGGTGGAGTGGGTGGTAGTGGAGGTGGTAGGTGGAGTGGGTGGTAGTGGAGGTGGTAGGTGGAGTGGGTGGTAGTGGAGGTGGTAGGTGGAGTGGGTGGTAGTGGAGGTGGTAGGTGGAGTGGGTGGTAGTGGAGGTGGTAGGTGGAGTGGGTGGTAGTGGAGGTGGTAGGTGGAGTGGGTGGTAGTGGAGGTGGTAGGTGGAGTGGGTGGTAGTGGAGGTGGTAGGTGGAGTGGGTGGTAGTGGAGGTGGTAGGTGGAGTGGGTGGTAGTGGAGGTGGTAGGTGGAGTGGGTGGTAGTGGAGGTGGTAGGTGGAGTGGGTGGTAGTGGAGGTGGTAGGTGGAGTGGGTGGTAGTGGAGGTGGTAGGTGGAGTGGGTGGTAGTGGAGGTGGTAGGTGGAGTGGGTGGTAGTGGAGGTGGTAGGTGGAGTGGGTGGTAGTGGAGGTGGTAGGTGGAGTGGGTGGTAGTGGAGGTGGTAGGTGGAGTGGGTGGTAGTGGAGGTGGTAGGTGGAGTGGGTGGTAGTGGAGGTGGTAGGTGGAGTGGGTGGTAGTGGAGGTGGTAGGTGGAGTGGGTGGTAGTGGAGGTGGTAGGTGGAGTGGGTGGTAGTGGAGGTGGTAGGTGGAGTGGGTGGTAGTGGAGGTGGTAGGTGGAGTGGGTGGTAGTGGAGGTGGTAGGTGGAGTGGGTGGTAGTGGAGGTGGTAGGTGGAGTGGGTGGTAGTGGAGGTGGTAGGTGGAGTGGGTGGTAGTGGAGGTGGTAGGTGGAGTGGGTGGTAGTGGAGGTGGTAGGTGGAGTGGGTGGTAGTGGAGGTGGTAGGTGGAGTGGGTGGTAGTGGAGGTGGTAGGTGGAGTGGGTGGTAGTGGAGGTGGTAGGTGGAGTGGGTGGTAGTGGAGGTGGTAGGTGGAGTGGGTGGTAGTGGAGGTGGTAGGTGGAGTGGGTGGTAGTGGAGGTGGTAGGTGGAGTGGGTGGTAGTGGAGGTGGTAGGTGGAGTGGGTGGTAGTGGAGGTGGTAGGTGGAGTGGGTGGTAGTGGAGGTGGTAGGTGGAGTGGGTGGTAGTGGAGGTGGTAGGTGGAGTGGGTGGTAGTGGAGGTGGTAGGTGGAGTGGGTGGTAGTGGAGGTGGTAGGTGGAGTGGGTGGTAGTGGAGGTGGTAGGTGGAGTGGGTGGTAGTGGAGGTGGTAGGTGGAGTGGGTGGTAGTGGAGGTGGTAGGTGGAGTGGGTGGTAGTGGAGGTGGTAGGTGGAGTGGGTGGTAGTGGAGGTGGTAGGTGGAGTGGGTGGTAGTGGAGGTGGTAGGTGGAGTGGGTGGTAGTGGAGGTGGTAGGTGGAGTGGGTGGTAGTGGAGGTGGTAGGTGGAGTGGGTGGTAGTGGAGGTGGTAGGTGGAGTGGGTGGTAGTGGAGGTGGTAGGTGGAGTGGGTGGTAGTGGAGGTGGTAGGTGGAGTGGGTGGTAGTGGAGGTGGTAGGTGGAGTGGGTGGTAGTGGAGGTGGTAGGTGGAGTGGGTGGTAGTGGAGGTGGTAGGTGGAGTGGGTGGTAGTGGAGGTGGTAGGTGGAGTGGGTGGTAGTGGAGGTGGTAGGTGGAGTGGGTGGTAGTGGAGGTGGTAGGTGGAGTGGGTGGTAGTGGAGGTGGTAGGTGGAGTGGGTGGTAGTGGAGGTGGTAGGTGGAGTGGGTGGTAGTGGAGGTGGTAGGTGGAGTGGGTGGTAGTGGAGGTGGTAGGTGGAGTGGGTGGTAGTGGAGGTGGTAGGTGGAGTGGGTGGTAGTGGAGGTGGTAGGTGGAGTGGGTGGTAGTGGAGGTGGTAGGTGGAGTGGGTGGTAGTGGAGGTGGTAGGTGGAGTGGGTGGTAGTGGAGGTGGTAGGTGGAGTGGGTGGTAGTGGAGGTGGTAGGTGGAGTGGGTGGTAGTGGAGGTGGTAGGTGGAGTGGGTGGTAGTGGAGGTGGTAGGTGGAGTGGGTGGTAGTGGAGGTGGTAGGTGGAGTGGGTGGTAGTGGAGGTGGTAGGTGGAGTGGGTGGTAGTGGAGGTGGTAGGTGGAGTGGGTGGTAGTGGAGGTGGTAGGTGGAGTGGGTGGTAGTGGAGGTGGTAGGTGGAGTGGGTGGTAGTGGAGGTGGTAGGTGGAGTGGGTGGTAGTGGAGGTGGTAGGTGGAGTGGGTGGTAGTGGAGGTGGTAGGTGGAGTGGGTGGTAGTGGAGGTGGTAGGTGGAGTGGGTGGTAGTGGAGGTGGTAGGTGGAGTGGGTGGTAGTGGAGGTGGTAGGTGGAGTGGGTGGTAGTGGAGGTGGTAGGTGGAGTGGGTGGTAGTGGAGGTGGTAGGTGGAGTGGGTGGTAGTGGAGGTGGTAGGTGGAGTGGGTGGTAGTGGAGGTGGTAGGTGGAGTGGGTGGTAGTGGAGGTGGTAGGTGGAGTGGGTGGTAGTGGAGGTGGTAGGTGGAGTGGGTGGTAGTGGAGGTGGTAGGTGGAGTGGGTGGTAGTGGAGGTGGTAGGTGGAGTGGGTGGTAGTGGAGGTGGTAGGTGGAGTGGGTGGTAGTGGAGGTGGTAGGTGGAGTGGGTGGTAGTGGAGGTGGTAGGTGGAGTGGGTGGTAGTGGAGGTGGTAGGTGGAGTGGGTGGTAGTGGAGGTGGTAGGTGGAGTGGGTGGTAGTGGAGGTGGTAGGTGGAGTGGGTGGTAGTGGAGGTGGTAGGTGGAGTGGGTGGTAGTGGAGGTGGTAGGTGGAGTGGGTGGTAGTGGAGGTGGTAGGTGGAGTGGGTGGTAGTGGAGGTGGTAGGTGGAGTGGGTGGTAGTGGAGGTGGTAGGTGGAGTGGGTGGTAGTGGAGGTGGTAGGTGGAGTGGGTGGTAGTGGAGGTGGTAGGTGGAGTGGGTGGTAGTGGAGGTGGTAGGTGGAGTGGGTGGTAGTGGAGGTGGTAGGTGGAGTGGGTGGTAGTGGAGGTGGTAGGTGGAGTGGGTGGTAGTGGAGGTGGTAGGTGGAGTGGGTGGTAGTGGAGGTGGTAGGTGGAGTGGGTGGTAGTGGAGGTGGTAGGTGGAGTGGGTGGTAGTGGAGGTGGTAGGTGGAGTGGGTGGTAGTGGAGGTGGTAGGTGGAGTGGGTGGTAGTGGAGGTGGTAGGTGGAGTGGGTGGTAGTGGAGGTGGTAGGTGGAGTGGGTGGTAGTGGAGGTGGTAGGTGGAGTGGGTGGTAGTGGAGGTGGTAGGTGGAGTGGGTGGTAGTGGAGGTGGTAGGTGGAGTGGGTGGTAGTGGAGGTGGTAGGTGGAGTGGGTGGTAGTGGAGGTGGTAGGTGGAGTGGGTGGTAGTGGAGGTGGTAGGTGGAGTGGGTGGTAGTGGAGGTGGTAGGTGGAGTGGGTGGTAGTGGAGGTGGTAGGTGGAGTGGGTGGTAGTGGAGGTGGTAGGTGGAGTGGGTGGTAGTGGAGGTGGTAGGTGGAGTGGGTGGTAGTGGAGGTGGTAGGTGGAGTGGGTGGTAGTGGAGGTGGTAGGTGGAGTGGGTGGTAGTGGAGGTGGTAGGTGGAGTGGGTGGTAGTGGAGGTGGTAGGTGGAGTGGGTGGTAGTGGAGGTGGTAGGTGGAGTGGGTGGTAGTGGAGGTGGTAGGTGGAGTGGGTGGTAGTGGAGGTGGTAGGTGGAGTGGGTGGTAGTGGAGGTGGTAGGTGGAGTGGGTGGTAGTGGAGGTGGTAGGTGGAGTGGGTGGTAGTGGAGGTGGTAGGTGGAGTGGGTGGTAGTGGAGGTGGTAGGTGGAGTGGGTGGTAGTGGAGGTGGTAGGTGGAGTGGGTGGTAGTGGAGGTGGTAGGTGGAGTGGGTGGTAGTGGAGGTGGTAGGTGGAGTGGGTGGTAGTGGAGGTGGTAGGTGGAGTGGGTGGTAGTGGAGGTGGTAGGTGGAGTGGGTGGTAGTGGAGGTGGTAGGTGGAGTGGGTGGTAGTGGAGGTGGTAGGTGGAGTGGGTGGTAGTGGAGGTGGTAGGTGGAGTGGGTGGTAGTGGAGGTGGTAGGTGGAGTGGGTGGTAGTGGAGGTGGTAGGTGGAGTGGGTGGTAGTGGAGGTGGTAGGTGGAGTGGGTGGTAGTGGAGGTGGTAGGTGGAGTGGGTGGTAGTGGAGGTGGTAGGTGGAGTGGGTGGTAGTGGAGGTGGTAGGTGGAGTGGGTGGTAGTGGAGGTGGTAGGTGGAGTGGGTGGTAGTGGAGGTGGTAGGTGGAGTGGGTGGTAGTGGAGGTGGTAGGTGGAGTGGGTGGTAGTGGAGGTGGTAGGTGGAGTGGGTGGTAGTGGAGGTGGTAGGTGGAGTGGGTGGTAGTGGAGGTGGTAGGTGGAGTGGGTGGTAGTGGAGGTGGTAGGTGGAGTGGGTGGTAGTGGAGGTGGTAGGTGGAGTGGGTGGTAGTGGAGGTGGTAGGTGGAGTGGGTGGTAGTGGAGGTGGTAGGTGGAGTGGGTGGTAGTGGAGGTGGTAGGTGGAGTGGGTGGTAGTGGAGGTGGTAGGTGGAGTGGGTGGTAGTGGAGGTGGTAGGTGGAGTGGGTGGTAGTGGAGGTGGTAGGTGGAGTGGGTGGTAGTGGAGGTGGTAGGTGGAGTGGGTGGTAGTGGAGGTGGTAGGTGGAGTGGGTGGTAGTGGAGGTGGTAGGTGGAGTGGGTGGTAGTGGAGGTGGTAGGTGGAGTGGGTGGTAGTGGAGGTGGTAGGTGGAGTGGGTGGTAGTGGAGGTGGTAGGTGGAGTGGGTGGTAGTGGAGGTGGTAGGTGGAGTGGGTGGTAGTGGAGGTGGTAGGTGGAGTGGGTGGTAGTGGAGGTGGTAGGTGGAGTGGGTGGTAGTGGAGGTGGTAGGTGGAGTGGGTGGTAGTGGAGGTGGTAGGTGGAGTGGGTGGTAGTGGAGGTGGTAGGTGGAGTGGGTGGTAGTGGAGGTGGTAGGTGGAGTGGGTGGTAGTGGAGGTGGTAGGTGGAGTGGGTGGTAGTGGAGGTGGTAGGTGGAGTGGGTGGTAGTGGAGGTGGTAGGTGGAGTGGGTGGTAGTGGAGGTGGTAGGTGGAGTGGGTGGTAGTGGAGGTGGTAGGTGGAGTGGGTGGTAGTGGAGGTGGTAGGTGGAGTGGGTGGTAGTGGAGGTGGTAGGTGGAGTGGGTGGTAGTGGAGGTGGTAGGTGGAGTGGGTGGTAGTGGAGGTGGTAGGTGGAGTGGGTGGTAGTGGAGGTGGTAGGTGGAGTGGGTGGTAGTGGAGGTGGTAGGTGGAGTGGGTGGTAGTGGAGGTGGTAGGTGGAGTGGGTGGTAGTGGAGGTGGTAGGTGGAGTGGGTGGTAGTGGAGGTGGTAGGTGGAGTGGGTGGTAGTGGAGGTGGTAGGTGGAGTGGGTGGTAGTGGAGGTGGTAGGTGGAGTGGGTGGTAGTGGAGGTGGTAGGTGGAGTGGGTGGTAGTGGAGGTGGTAGGTGGAGTGGGTGGTGTGGTAATTTACACAATTTACATTTTACATTAACAGCACCAATTCCCCTTTTCTCTTGTTTGATGCATTGTCATATTTGGGCTCTCTATGATACCGAGAAGATTTTAAAAGAACTGTGTTCTGGTCTGAGTAGGGTGATAGTTGATATTTTGTCGATCCTTCAAACTAAGAAAAGCTGGTTTGCATCAGCTAAGAAAACTTCTAAGATGTTGAAGCGTAGATGTTGGACACCAACACTCCTATAACATGCATCCAACACTCCCTTTTCAATGACCACATTTAAGAAATTGAATTTTTTAGTTTGGACACGTGAATGACAATTCTTTTGTGACATGTCAAAACACTTCTTAGGCCATATATGACTAAAAAAATATACATGTCTCCAACACTCTTATTGTAAAATTTAAATTCCTACTATATATATATATATATATAAATAAGATAGACCAAAAAAAAAGGAAATATATTTAATTTTAATATAAAAATTGAATACTTGAATAAAAGTGAAAAAAGTAGAAGAAAATTAATTCATAAAGTTTTTTTTAGTACATATAATTATTTTAAATTTTATTTATGGGTAATTTAGATTAAGTAAAAAAAAATTAAATATTATATTTTAGAAATAATTAAATATAAAGGTATTTTATGTGGCACTTTTTTTATATATATAAAAAATATATATTAAGTATAAAAATAAAATAAAAAGAAAAAATAAAAATAAGTAAGTATATTAAATAAGCAAAAAATAAAAAATATAAAGAAAAAAAACTTAATTTAATCCGTGCAATGCACATAATTAAGTATATTTTGGCTTATTTATTTGAAATTTTTTTCAAATACCATAATAATTAAATTATAATTATATATATGAAAAATAAGTATTTTTCAAATAGATTCCATATAAAATTGGTTATTATAATTAAAATTGAGTTTGTGTAAAACTTTATATATAAATAAAAAAGGCATGCTGACGTAGATTTTTTAGAAAAAAAGTAAATCTTTAGAATGCGTCACCTAAGTAAGAGAAAAATACTACTTATATATATATATGTCATGTACTTTACACATTATCTAATTGTGTAAATTCTTAATAGAATCCTAACAAAAAAAGTTAACTGTAACAAGATAGTACTTTGAAATGATTAACTATTGAGTTTTAAAGTTGAAAGAGATAAAATGCAAATGGGTTATGATTTAACTACTGAGTTTTAAAATTTAAGGGAATAAAATGTAAATGTAATTTAAAGGGATTTACTGCAATTTATCTAACATATATATATTTTTCAAACAAATATAATGCATAAATGTGTGCTTATTATATTTAATTTATTCAATTATTTTTATTTTATTGCATCCAGTGATAAAATTGTGAAACATTATTCAAACTATTTGTGACTTTGAGAAAACAACAAGACAAACCACATACCAAAGAAAAAAAAAAAAAAAAAAAAGGGTGTCGCATTAGCTCGCAGCAGTTGCTACTATGCTTTAAGCACAACAGCATCCCCCAGCCCAGCAAAACCGTGCCCGGAGCGTAAGAGTCCACAAATGCCAATTGCCATAATCTTGCCAAATGATAATCATGATATGATATGATATGATATATATATATATATTTTAACCTGAAGAAAGATGGTTCGTGAGAGTTTCGTAACTTTCATAAATTTTGATTTTTGAGTAATCTATTATTGGTCATATGTAACCCAATGTAAAAAAAAAAATTCACTATTAGGACAAGAAAGTAATGCACTAACTCTCAACACAAGAGGTAGAGTCACGAGTGAAGTACAACGCAGTCATTCTCAACCGTCTGAAAAAATTGGTCGCCAATTGCGTCTCCCAAAAATCAAGCCGTACTCACCTGTAAGGAAGGAACACACCTTTCCACTCCACCCCACCCTCAGTGGTATCATGATATGATAAAAATCTTCTATTATAACCATGTACTGTAACAAAAAGAATCAATTCAATTCAAAAGCAAAAAAAAATAAGGAAAAAGTTATTATAACCATTTACTCTAATAAAAAGAATCAATTCATATCAAAAGCAAAAAAAAAATAAGGAAAAAGTTATTATAACCATTTACTCTAATAAAAAGAATCAATTCATATCAAAAGCAAAAAAAATAGGAAAAGGGGAGAAATTCTTGAATTGGAGAGCGGTGTTTGGGTTAGTATGTGTACGAGGACGAAATAATTCTTTTCGTATGATCCTGTTGATCAAGTTTGCACTTCTCCAAACAACATTGCATGGCCACCTGAAAACACAAATATGAGCTAATCGGCGAGTGTGTGCCGAAAACCCCTCCGATGCCTAAGTCAGCAACTAGACAATAGACAATAAGCTCTGTGTATTCTAGAGTAAGAATTGGGATTGTGATACCTGTACATAGGTCTGGTGATGAGCTTTTATAGACTTTACTCGGCACAATCCTAATAGGATTCCAACTCTCCTTATAAGAGTCCTTCTAGAAATCACACACTCTACTCACTACCAACCAAGGGAGATGGTTTGCACAATCCTAGTAGGACTTTACTCTCCTTAGCAGAGTCCTTCTAGGAGTTACAATCCTACTCATTACCAACCAAGTGAGATGGTTGTGCATAATCCTAGTAGGACTCTACTCTCCTTAACAGAGTCTTCCTAGGAGTCTCAAGCCCAAGGATAATGATTATCCCTAAAACACCATCATCACTGCAAGCCAATTGAGATGGCTGAACCCTTACCTCGGCTGACATTGCGGTAAACCGTGCTCACACAGCTGGGTGATACTTTAAGCACCACTGTCAGTCTTGACTCTGAGATGACGCCCTGCAAAGCTATCCTGTAGCTCGGTTCTCCCTCTACTGATACTTCGGTCCAGGATAGCTAGGTCAGGTCACTGATAGCCCATCTCTGACCGACCCGTTGTTTAGATGATAAAGGACCGTGCTACATAAATAATTACATCGGCCCATAGTTCGGCCCAAACCCGAAATATGAGATGTCTTCTTGGCCTAAGACCGAGCTATACTAGCCCTTATCTCGGCCCATTACGCGGCCCAACTCCCAAAGAAGACTCTTTCTAGCTCGGCCTAATTTGTTTACAAATTACCCTATCAATTGCCCCTTAATTCCATCTGCGTAGCATGATTGAGATTATTTTTCCTCCAGCCGAGCTAAGAACACCCCACTCTGCCAAGCTAAAAAAGTTGATCGGTTTCACAGCTCATTCGGCCCCAACAAGCCTTGTCAGTTGCTCAACATATCCTTCCACTAATCTGGTATGATGTCATTCCCAAGATACATGAATTGTCCCTATTATCCACGTTCTCCTGTTACAACCGTCATGCACCTTCAAAAATTTGAACAGCCCCACCCTTTTGCCTTCAACATTTATACCCTTCGTGGTTGCAATCGTACAAGAAGGCATTCTTTTTGTGTAACCGGGCTATATGTCTCACCTTTCCAATTAATGAAAAATTTCGATCTCTTGGTGCGGTTACTATAACGACCCCATCACGTATAATGATTAGTATTTGATTAACTACGAGGATTTGAAATTTAATTGCCGAGTATTATAATTTGATTTGGGGATTTATGAAAATTGTGGGATCTGACCCGTATATGATTTTATTTAAGATTTATTTTGGAAATTAGAAATTAAGGGTCCAAATGGCTTAAGGAAGTAAAATTGATAAGTTGAATCAATTTAATTTTAATTACGGACCCATTTGGGAGTTTAATTAAATATTTGATTCAATTAATTAAAATTGAGATTCGATTAATTAGATCCTAACTGGAGTTGACCAGGTTAATTAAATTATTAGGATTGAGAATCGTGATTATTATGAATTAAATTCATTTATGGGAGGTCCGATTCGATTATGTAATTTATTGACAATGATTTGGTGTTTGATAAAAAATTGAAGGCCTAAATGATGTGGGAAATCAAAATTGATAATGAAAATAAGTTTAATTTAATATTTGGAACCTTTTAGGAGTTCGATTAATAATCTGATTCAGATTTATAAATTGAATTATATTTAATTAGGCTCTAATGGAAGTCAATTGACTAATTAAATTATATGGGATGTGAGGTTAGTTAATTAACTAATTTTATGCTAATCAAAATTTATTAAGATTAAATGATGCTTAATTAAATTAATCTAGACATGAATTAAAATATGGAAACAAACTAGAATTATGTGGGTGTGTGTGCAGAGAAATCATGTGTGTGCGTGTGCATGTAAGTCCTGAGGTGGACTTCAAAAAGTGTGTGTGTGCTGTGTTGATGGCAAAGAAGAGAGGTGCATGTGTGTGTGTATAACTAAGGAGTTAAAAGGTGTTTGGGTTAGCAATTGGTGGGTATGTGCTGCGAGAGTCCTAGAGGGAGAGAGAGAGCCGAGAATGAGAGAGAGGGAGTGAAATATAAGAGAGTTCATCAGCTTTTATACCTGCTGGAAATGGAGAAGAAAACTAAGGAAAAAGAGAGGAAGCAAGAGGAAGTGAAGGAAAAAAAAAAAAAGATTAGGAAGAAGGCTCAAGAATTCAACAATTTTAGGTAAATATTTGTCTTAATTTTTGTAGATAATTTAGCTAAAAGCTAAAATTAAGAAAGTTATGGAACCAATTCCATGGGTTTGTAAGAAATTGGGTTTTGAGCAAGAAATTAAATTAGATTCATGATTATGGAAATTAACTTAGAAATTAATTAGTTTGAGTTGATTTTCATTATTCTCCATGAATTTGAGGTTCATCCTTGCATGCATGTTAGAATTTCAAGTTTTAGATTTAAATCATGTGTAAAAAGACTTATGAGATTAAATTTGGGTTTGCATGTGAAATCAAGTTAGGACCAAGAGTACGAATTATAATTTCTTAAATTTGTTAAACTTGGGTTCAATTTCATATAAATAGATGAAGTTAGCAAGATGATGAATAAATGGGGTTATGTTCAATTTATGGAAATTAAATGAGAAATTAATTATTTTGACTTTAATTTTGTAATCTTGCATGAGATTAAGTTCCATTTGTTACCCGCATGAATAAATTTTACAAGTTTAATACTCTAATGATACATACATCATGGATTTTGAAGGATTTGGATTAATTCAATCTCATATTTTTGAAGAGAAAAAGGAAATGTTTTAAGAAAATCAAGTTTATGAAAATTTGGAATTAATCCTAAAGTTTTGGTTTTATAATTAGATTTTTATTCAATTCATGCATGTGATGTAATTCAAGAGTTTTATTCAATTAGATACATTTTAGAACACCCATGGTTATAAATTAAGTTTTTGGTTAAAAATTGAGTTAAGTTGTATTTCTAAGAAATTGATTTGTGTAATTCATAGTCAAGTTGATTTGGTTATTAATAATAAAATTGGATCTATTTGTATTACCTACATCATGGAATTTCAAGAGGTTGGGAAGTCTAATTTATATTTTGGAATTGGGTTTGATATGGAGAGGATGAATTAAAACTAAATTTGGGGCAATTGGGAGCATGATTTTGAATGAATGTTTTCTAATTGAAAGTGTTTACTAAATCATACAATGGTTCTCCATTTTTGTGAACTAAAAATACATGTTTTGAAGCTTTGAATATTAAATTTGAACTCCATTTGCAATTCTGGAATTTTCATAATTTACACTGTCCGCTCGAGCGAGGAAATTCTCGCTCGAGCGTGAAAATCGAGCACCCAGTAGTTTTTCAAAATTTTACAGTCCGCTCGAGCGACCAAAGTGGTGCTCGAGCGGAGACCCCATTGTCAGCATATTTTGGAAAGTTGCATTTAGTTCATATTTTTATCCTCATCTCTTCCCAAAGCATTCTAGACATGATTTATGACTCAATAAAGATTAATAAGCTACCAATCAACACAAATTAGTTAGTTGAAGAATGAATCATTGATCTAGTAGTAATTGTTTAAGAAGCCAAGTAAAAGATCAATCTATTTGGAAAAGAAGGGCTTAGTAATGAAAGAATATGTGAAATAAAACTCGGTTTATTTGGATGAGAAAGAATAAGCGTAGTAGAAGACTGGAAAAGTCAAGTTTGATCAAGGGAGTAATATTGTGTTTCAATGTGTATATGTTATGTGCTTGTGTAGGTCACGCGCCATTGTCTGCTTGATTTATCTGATATGTTCAGTCCATCTGATTTGCTTCTGCGGCTATCTGTGGGTAATAACTTAGTAAAGTTATGTTCAACTGTATTTATTTTCTGTGTGATAAAATGAGATCTATTTTCTGAAGTGATATGTTTTGCACAATGAATGAATGTCCAATTTCTGATATCTATTCGTGACATCCTTAGCATCATGTGATATCTGTCAGCTGTTACCCGGTATCGGAGGTTCCTTTATGGAATTTAATTTGTCAGCACTCTGTTACCCGTACCGGAGGCCCCGTCATGAGGGCTCAGCTTCTGTTCTGTTCTGTTCCCGGATCCAGAGGTTCCTTTATGGAACTGGTTATTCGTAACCTCACGTGTATACGTTCTGTTCTGTTCTGTTAATGCTAATGGATGTATCACGTATGCTTGCGTATGACTTATGATTTCTGTCTGTATATGATCTGGACAAATTATGATTTTGATACGAAACTGAATTATGATTTCTGAATCTGTATGGACTCATTCATTGAAACCCCTTTACTCTGTTATTGTTCACTGAGCTTTCGCTCACAGTTTATATTATGTATGTAGGTGAGCCGGCGCGTGATCAGGGCTAGAGTTGACGGCCTTCATTTCTTTTTTTGTCAGCCAACCTATGTGCCTCCCGTAGAGGTCCCGAATATGTCAAGTGATTACCGCTATGTGATTTAAAGTTTAAGTTTTGTTTTCGTGTTTGGTTGAACAAGTCTTGTGTATTTTGTAAATAGGGCTAAGTCTCTTTTTGTCTAATCTGTATATATATGATGACTTAAAGATAATGTGTATATGTGTATATAAAAAGGTTAAAATTTTTCTGTCTCATATAAGTCTGCACAGCTCAATGGACGTTATATATTGTTATTTTCTTCAGCTAGCCCCTAATATTATGTTAATCTGTCTCAGAGGCCTTCGGTAATCCCAGGATTACTGACCGGTTACGATGCTAAACCTATAGGGGCGGGTTTGGGTCGTGACAGTTATTGTATCCTGATCTCGTCTAAAGGGTGCAAAAAAATTTTGTTGGTCAAACCTGCCAACCGCCTTTAGCCTAGATCCTGATCTCGTCTAAAGGGTGCAAAAAAATTTTGTTGGTCAAACCTGCCAACCGCCTTTAGCCTAGATCCTGATCTCGTCTAAAGGGTGCAAAAAAATTTTGTTGGTCAAACCTGCCAACCGCCTTTAGCCTAGATCCTGATCTCGTCTAAAGGGTGCAAAAAAATTTTGTTGGTCAAACCTGCCAACCGCCTTTAGCCTAGATCCTGATCTCGTCTAAAGGGTGCAAAAAAATTTTGTTGGTCAAACCTGCCAACCGCCTTTAGCCTAGATCCTGATCTCGTCTAAAGGGTGCAAAAAAATTTTGTTGGTCAAACCTGCCAACCGCCTTTAGCCTAGATCCTGATCTCGTCTAAAGGGTGCAAAAAAATTTTGTTGGTCAAACCTGCCAACCGCCTTTAGCCTAGATCCTGATCTCGGCTAAAGAGTGCAAAAAAGTGTTGGTCAAACCTGCCAACCTTTTTTATTGCCCCACAGTCGGGCAAAGACTTGTTAGAAAGAGTTGGTCAATCTTGTCAACCCACTTTGCCCCCAGTTAGGCAGAGATTTTTGCGCGGTCGGTCCTACTTGTCAACCGTGTTAACTTTTGCCGAAGGTGTTTTGTCCGACATCGCTGTTGTGCCAGACTCTGCCTTGGTACGCGCCCCATCTTCCTCTTCCCGGATGTGTTGGTGCACTCTCTCCATTAGGGCCTCCATCGTGAGGGGTGGCCTCATTGTCATTAAGTCCCTCAATTTGTTACCGACTGGTAAACCCCGTTTGTATTGTGCGATGGCGAGATTTGTAGGACAATCCCCAATCTGGTTGAAAGTCTCCCAATATCGACTGTTGTAAGACCTTAATGTCTCATTTTCGCCCATGTCAATAGAGAGTAGCTGATCAATCTCCGCCGGTGTCTTGGTATTCGTTCTGAATCTAGTCACGAACACCTCTGCCAATTATGCCCATGAGGCGATGCTGCCTTCTGGTAGCCTTTCGAACCAGGTTAGACCTAGGTCGCCATGGTTGGATGGGAACAGGATACACATCAGGGCCTCATTTCGCCGGTATGCTACCATAACCTGACGAAAGTGGCTTAAGTGCATGTAGGGGTCTATTTTCTCCTTATAAGTAATGAATTTAGGCTGGTGGAAGCCTGAAGGTAGTGATGCGTTCTCTATTACTGGAATGAACAACGAGCTCTGCAATCTTGCTAAAATTTTGTTTGCTGGTTCATAAGCAAGACGCGACTCTGGCATTCCTACCTCGGCACTCCCATGTGTTCTAGGAACCAATCGTTGTAGTGCGGAGACTCTGTAGGTATCGCGAGCTTGAGTGTCTTCTCTCATTCGAGCCCTTTCAGTCCTTATTCTCTTATGCCTGGAGTAGCGTGTCCTGGAAGTCTTTGATTGTGTGTCGCCCGACCTGAAGCTTCTACTTTCAGTTTGTGATAATGTGACTTGTCTGTCACGATCTTCTAAGTGGCAAGAGTGTGTGTTGCCTTTGCGCCCCTCTTTTGTTGCCACCCATTTGCCTTTTATCTAGCTCTTCATAGACTCTATGTCAGCCGCCATTCTTCTTATTACTTCGTCTTGCTCCCTTACGCGATCTTCGAGAACCTGAGGATCCATCTTCCGCCTCTGTCTATCAGGGCTTTGAGAGCGGTGTTTTGCCACCTGAAAACACAAACATGAGCTAACCGGCGGGTGTGTGCCGGAAACCCCTCCGATGCCTAAGTCAGGAACTAGACAATAGACAATAAGCTCTGTGTATTCTAGAGTAAGAATTGGGATTGTGATACCTGTACATAGGTCTGGTCATGAGCTTTTATAGACTTTACTCGGCACAATCCTAGTAGGATTCCAACTCTTCTTATAAGAGTCCTTCTAGGAATTACACACCCTACTCACTACTAACCAAGTGAGATGGTTTGCACAATCCTAGTAGGACTTTACTCTCCTTAGCAGAGTCCTCCTAGGAGTCACACTTCTACTCACTACCAACCAAGTGAGATGGTTTTGCATAATCCTAGTAGGACTCTACTCTCTTTAGTAGAGTCTTCCTAGCAGTCTCAAGCCCAAGGATAATGATTATCCCTAAAACACCCTCATCATTGCAAGCCAAGTGAGATGGATGAACCCTTACCTCGGCTGACATTGCGGTCAACCGTGCTCACACAACTCGGTGATACTTTAAGCTCCACTGTCAGTCTTGACTCTGAGATGACGCCCTGCAGAGCTATCCTTTAGCTCGGTTCTCCTTCTACTGATACCACAATCCAGGATAGCTAGGTCAGGTCACTGGTAGCCCATCTTTGACTGACCCGATGTTTAGATGATCAAGGACCGTGCTACATAAATAATTACCTTGATCCATAGTTCGGCCCAAACCCAAAATATGAGATGTCTTCTTGGCCTAAGACCGAGCTGCACCAGCCCTTATCTCGGCCCATTACGTGGCCCAACTCCCAAAGAAGACTCTTCCTAGCTCGGCCCAATTTGTTTACAAATTACCCTCTCAACCAATTGTACGAGCACGAAATAATTCTTTTCGTATGATCCTGTTGATCAAGTTTACACTCCTCCAAACGTCGTCGCTTCGCCACCTGAAAACACAAACGTGAGCTAACCGACGGGTGCGTGCTGGAAACCCCTCCGATGCCTAAGTCAACAATTAGACAATAGACAATAAGCTCTGTGTATTCTAGAATCAAAGTTGTGTTACCTTTACATAGGTTCCGTTGTGAGCTTTTATAACTTTTGCCAGGCACAATCCTAGTAGGACTCTTATTCCTCCATGTAGAGTCCTCCTAGGAATCACACTCCTGAAAGATAATACTTATTCTTCAATACCCCTCTCACTGCTTAAACCAAGTGAGATGGTTTTATCACGGTTTGGATAATAGTATGACCGAGCTAACACTAGCACTTTGTCACACTTAATCCAGCGCCTTCACTTGCAACTCATAGCTCGATTCTTGTTCACTTGTACCTCGGTTTTGTCTGTTGAGATCGAGCTAACTGCAGCAAGCTTTGACCGCGCTAACCGGAGCAAGGTCCACCACAAGAAGCCATAATACCTCGGCTCTGGTTGCCATGACCGAGCTAATTATCACCACTCTGACCGTGGTGACTGTAATCATTCTTGGACCGAGCTAACACTAAGGTCCACTTGCTAAGGCCTTTTCACCACGGCCCATCTAACGGTCCACTACCACGCCTTGGCCTAGCTCGGCCCTAATGCACATAAAATCTCCCTCTCAGTTTCAGTGATGGTTATCAAGGAGTTTTATTTGATGATTTGAACTATTTTATTTTGTCAAGTAATTTATGTATTTCATTTCATATTAAAAAAAAAAGATTCAATTTTGATAATCGTTAAATATAGTCCCAATTTATTCATGTTTACAAAACATTTGAACGACATTTTATTTTTAAAAATAAATCTTTTTTTTTTTGTTGATAACCAAAACGTATTTTAATTGAATTAGACTAACCCAAAGTTTATTGGAATTCAAAACTGGCTTTTTTTTGTGTTAAAAAAAATTTCCAAAAAAAAAAATATTTCAACGAAAATAAATATTTAAATTATTAAATAAATCATTCTTCGATT